>VXAU01003367.1:630485-745955 GCA_013399695.1 Formicarius rufipectus
GGCCAGGCCGCCTGTCAATCACCGCGCGCGACCTTCGCCCCCGCCACCCCGTGCCATGGAGGGCGAGGCGGTCAGCGGGGCGCAGCTCATCGCAGAGTGCCTGCGAGCTCAGGTGGGGGCTGGGCCGGGGGAACCGGCACCCAGCGGGACCGGCACCCAGCGGGGCGGGGACAGTGCCCGCCAGGCCGCGGGTGCCTGCGGAGAGCGAGTGTGCGCAGCTGGACTCACCCCGAGCGCCGCCGCCCTCCCCGAGGCGAGCAGGAAGGGCTCGTCCCGCCGCTCCGTGGGAGGGAAGGAGGGAGGGAGGGAGCGAGCGGCGCACAGCCCTGAGACCGCGGCCTGGCCCCGCCCCGTCCCGGTGCAGCCCCGCAGCCCTGAGCTGCTGTGCCCGGGGCGGCGTTCCACAGGCCGGCACTGATTCCTGTCTTCTGGCCAGCCTGCCCCCTTTCCCCTCAGTTAACCCCCTTTCCCAGCTCAGACGGTGTCCCGGGCCCGCGCATCGGTGCCGCAAGCCCTCACGTGTGTCCCCTGCGCCTCCTTTGTCGTGGTCAGAGCGCTGTGGTGTCTGAACTCGGGCTGGTGCCCACCTGGCAGTGGCCTTGACAGAAGGCTTTGTCTTTGGGCTGTGACACACAGAGAAAGGGAGCTCAGCTGCAATAAAAATAAGCATGGTTTTTATCTCTTTGTGCACGATACTGCCCCAGTTACTGCTTGGGGCCCTTCTAGTGTCAATTTCCTGTGAAAGTCCAGAAACGTGAGATGCCGTGAGGCGGCTTCAGTGTAGATGAAGCTGACTTACCGAGTGACAGCGAAGTCCCAAGTAAGAACTGGTCAGTAGAAAGCGCTAAACAGGTATCGACTGAGGCACTGAACCATTGTCCCACTGCTTGTAGACCTCCAAAATTCAGGGCTTTCACGGCCACAGAGGGCTGAGCTGCAAATACCAACTCGCACCGTGTATGTTCCCACAGTGACCTCGGAACTTCTATGTGACTGTACATGTTGTTATGTTTTAGTTTTTGACTGCCTGTGTAGTTAGCGTGCCTGTATTTGACATGTGCTTGTTAAAGCTGTCTTTTAGGGGAAAAAGGCTGATTTCTTCCAACATTTTTCTTTATAGAATGTTGAATACATGTTTGGCATTGTTGGTATTCCAGTCACTGAAATTGCAATTGCAGCCCAGGCAGCTGGAATAAAATATGTGGGAATGAGAAATGAACAAGCTGTAAGTATATATTTATGGGACCAATCCTTACCCTAACTGCTGTACAGTGGAATGAAAACTGGTTTAAGTTTTCTTACTAGAAAGGATGTGATCTTTGAATGTGTCTGTAAAGAACTTCTAGAGAAGCAGTCACTCATGGGTGCATTGAGTTGAGTGTTTCTTTGTTCTCTTCTTTTCCATTTTAAAGTGGCCTCTCCTTTTCTGTTAGGGGAATCACAGCCTCTTTCATTTCTAAATGCCTTTTTCCAATAAGGGAGCAACGGTAGGATGAAAATAAGGGGGGAGAGAATTTAAACAATTTCAATATAGAACAAAAAAATTACCAGATTTATTTTCTTTGTCAGATTTTATCTACCACTTTTTGAGATGCTCATCCAGGTTTTTTTGTTTTTCTGTAGTTTTCTATAGGCTTTCCAATATTCTGATTTCTTAAATGTTTTACTGTCATTTTCTTTTACTTCTTTATTGTTTTCTAATGTCTTGTCTTCTCTTCCAAATTAGGACATTATAATATCTCTCTAATTGGTAGTATTTTAATGCCTTTTTAGGACTTTATGACCTACCTCTTTACTTTTTTCCTTGTCTGTGTTCTGTTCCTAAGTGCCCAAAGAGGAAAGCTTTCCTGCTGATTGATAAACTTGTCCTGACGGTTTAAATATTTTTTTTTTCTTTAGTGATGTTTTAAAAGTTTACCAAACAGCAAACCATAGAAAGTTATACTGCTTCTGAATGCTCAAAATCAAGCATGAATAAACACTCAGACTCTCTTAGTTATATGTATTTCAGCTTCATTGTGTAGGTATCAGAAATAAGACTCAAGCTCCTCAGAGTTTTGGTGTTTCGCCCCTAGTTCTAGATTTGTTTTTCTCTTGGAGTAGGTCTTTAAGCTTTCAGTAGTTCCTTAGGTGGTCTGAGGTTGAAGTCAATAAGTTCAGGTTTATACCTCATTTTCAAGAGTTGCTTCACAAGGTGTAGCTGCTGATTGTTGGACTGCTGGCAAATAGACCATCAGTTTTCCATTCTCAGAGTTGCTCTGCAACATTTGTCAGTTTTCCATAATTGGTGCCAACCGATAAGTAAATTTCTTGGTTATCATCTTACCAGGTTTTTCTGAGGCCTGTTTCCTAGGAACATTATTAATTAAAATTATTTTACTTTTACACAACAAAATCCTTTGGATAGTCTGGACCTGTATTTTACAGCAATGTTCTGTTTTCTGACATGTAGTTCATAGCCTTTGTGGATTGTCCCAGTCCTCAACAAGTTATTATGATAATAGTTCAGTTAAAAGTGGTGGCAAGCTGTATGTTTTTGCTGTCTAATCCCTACATCCTTTTATTGGAATGTGAGAGTTTACAGGAATGCATGTCTCTATGGAAAATCTGCAACATCTGAAAAAGGCAAATACATACACACTTGTTTGAAGGGTGTATTTGATTCCTTTAAGGTCTGGGAATTCGACACTCTTTATATTCCTTTAGGCCATCTAGCAAATATTCTAGTTTTAGCTGTGGTTATTAACATGATTAAAATTAATTTCCTCACATGTCTGTAATTAACAGGAAAGATTGCTTTCTACTGCCAAATGAGATGCTGTCCTATTTATCACCCTTTTTGTCACTCTGAAAGAGTCTGGTAGACAAGAAGCATTCTACTGTGTAAAAGATAAGGTACATCTTACTGGTGGAATAAAAAAAAATCAAGACTTATTTTAATACCAAAATGTCAGGGTTTCTCATCTTTGGGGATTGGAAAAAGATGAATAAAGATGCATCTTGTAGTGAGTTTTAGTTTGTTCTTTATCCTCAGTGAAGACGTGGAGTAATTGCTTGGCAGAAGAGAAGGCGAAAGGTTATATACAGTATATTCAAGATAAGCTCAATATTTGCACATTATAGTTTTAAATGTTTAAAAGTTCATTAGTTGTGTGGTCTGGCTATGGAGAATGTGTATACAGCTGCTTCCTTTATTGGTAAAGGCAGTTGTATATGATCTGATATATATGGAAAATTAAGGGTTTTTTTCCAGGGATAGAGTTTCTGTCTCATTTCTGGGCCAGATGTAGCAGAACTATTTCCTTGTAAAAGTGCTAAAATTCTAGTAGTACTCGTAGGACACAGGACTCATGAAGAAGTTAAAACAGGAGAAGAAAATCTCAAGAAAATAGTCAAACACTGTATTAATTGGTCGGCGTCAGTTATGGAAAACTGACAAATGTTGACAAAATTATCCTTATGTCCTTATGCTGCCCAGGGAGGTGGTGGCATCACCATCACTGAAGGTGCTCAAGAAGTGGCTGGATGTGGCACTCATTGCAGTGGTTTAGTTGACAAGGTGGTGATTGGTCAAAGGTTGAACTCTGTTATCCTGGAAGTCTTTTCCAACCTTAATGATTCTGTGATCCTGTGAAAAGCCCATAAAACTGCAGAGTAGAGGACCTAATCAAAGCATGAAGTTAGAAGATAACTAGCACTACCAATAACCCTAAGCCAATCTGCTGTGGCCTGTAATACGGCCTATGTTTGCCAGAAGCAGTTTAACCTGCTCCAAATGCCCTTTGAACACTGAAAAGTTGTTTTGCAACTCCACAGCAGCATGTATTTTTTGCATCTGTCCCCGGGTGATTACAGAATGCAGTGATTGTTTAGAAGACTGATAACCCAGATCAATTTTAAACTTCAAAAAAACCTTTTTACTGGTTTGTAATTTGTTAACAATGCACATTGCTTATGTTTAATTCTTCATCTCTAATAATAATACATATTTAAAGCAATCTCTGCTTGATACTCATGTCTGAAGTTAGTTGTGAGTATACAAATATGCTGGAGTTGATGCAGCTGTCAGGGGAATAGAGCTTGAGAACCCTTCAGCCAGGGCAGCTGGAACCAAAATGAGCATCGTTTAGTCCACCTCCTACATTCGGGACCTTTTTTTATAAGATGTATTGGTCTCTGAACAGGTCTAACCCCTTGGCCTCCATGCCTAGACTATGGACTGTGTAGTGCAGGATGGACCTTTCCCAAGCTCGGGCAGGTGCCTGCTCCTGCTGCACATCTGTTGTAGTTTTTTTGTTCCATTTTGGTTTTTCCTCTTGCTTGTCCATTGCTGTTTTACCCAAAACAAAAACAGTGTCTTCCCAGAGCTCAGTCACATTTTTTCAATGACAAGTTCTTGGCCGTTAGCAAATTATTTATTGGTCTGGGACTGCTGCTTTCAACCTGTGTCCTTATTTTCAAGGCCTGGACTTAAGTTGTATGTGGTGACTGAAGACACCACCTACCAAGCTCAGGTTCATACAGCAGGTTCTCTCTCATAATATGTTGATCACAAGCTGTACAGACCGGTCCTGGAACACGGAACATTAGATACAATTAATGTGAGGACCTCAGACCTGCTCCTAGGCATGGCAGTACTGTTTTATCTGGACTGCTGGCAACAGAAATACTTAACCATTGTTTACTTACTATGTTGCTTATGTTCAATTTGAAAACGGACTAATTAGACCCTGTTTGATGTCCTTCTGCTTTTGTGGGAGGAAGAGGCCTCAGCTTTGGCTGCAGTTCAGGGTGACTGAACAGCTCTCATAGGTAGTTGCAAGCTTTGAATTGAGTGCCTACATGTAGACTTCCTACATTTCTGCCTCATGCTGATTGTGATTTTGTGGGCAGTGGTGTTTTATATGCCTACATCCTTCTAGACTGAGGAACACAAGAGTCTGGTTTCAGCTGATCAACTGTCTTGTGACCATAACAGATAATAAGTGCCATTACTCACATTTTAGTGATGAGGGTGCAAGGTTCATCAGTAAAATGGCTCTTCTTTGTGCTACTCACACCAAAAAAATCTTTTAAATATACCTTCAGCATTATTTACGGTCTCCTCTCCTCTAAACACAGATAGCTTTAGTCATGTCACTTCCTGCAGAAATGAGGCAGCAAAAGTTTTAATGGCAATAACTGTACACGAATCCAGATTCTATGTGCTGCTTTTTTTTGCCACTCAGTTCCAACATGACTGCAATAGAAACTCAACTCCATGCTTTGAGCTCCATTAACAGATACTTTTGCAACAGTGACTCCAGATATTTCCAAATTTTTGCAAGCAGATTTGTCATCAAATTGTTTTCTAGTTCTTGAACGTTAATGGTGGTTTTCATCTCTGTATCAGAAAAGTAGAGATTTTTCTTATCAGTATACTTTTTTTGTCAATACCCTATGCTAATGCTGCAGAGAGAATGAGGGTTTCTTATTTGTGTAGTAAGCTCCATGTTTTTGCTTACATTTAAGCTCTGATCATCAGGGAATGATGATACCTCATTATTTTCAGTAGTTTTATTGAAAATTATGTACAAGATGCTATGAAATGTGTATGTATTAATAATTATACAATTCACTCCAATATTTTCAACAGGCTTGTTATGCTGCGTCTGCTGTTGGATATTTAACTGGCAGGTACATTCCATATTTATTAATCTTTATAATATAATTTATGAAAGATTAATACTATAGTATTAAGTTTAAAACTAGAGAGGTTTGTCTGTTTGGAGCTGGGACTTTTTAGTATATGCCAATGTAAGGCAGTTAAAACAGAGCATTAATGCTAAAATTACAGTTACTAATATTTCTGTTGCCATGATTCAGAGCAGGAACAAGGAGGTGCTTGAACTCATATAATAGAGACCATCTTATAACTTTTTTTTTTTTCTCCTTTGATATCTGAATAGTAGCTTAATACTGTTGGTATGAGGGGCAGAAATCACACCACCATTGTTTACTGCAACTTGGTGGACCTGCTCTGCCTCAATCTCATTGTCTGAGAGTATTGTTCAACAAATACCTTATCAATACAGAAACTGATCATATGCCTTCCAGTCTCCCATGTGCTTCTCCTGACATAAAGTGCTAGCTTTTCCTCTTTTGCTGCATTTTGCTCTTAATGTTGTTGGGAAGCATTCAGTGGCCTGTGACTTGTTTGGTGTGCTTCTTGGGTATGGATTTGCTTTTCTAAAGTAAACATCTTACGTCTGCTCACTCACAAGTGCAGACCTAATGATGCAGTAATCACTCTGCCTGTGTGACACCTCTGCTACACTGGTTTTTTCTTCCTTTGAGTAATCCTCTGGAAGTTTTTTTCCCGATACATAGTCTGTAAAGCTGTTAAGGAATGCTCACTAGTTAAGAATGATCATTTTTTTATCCCATTACCTGGAATAACAAGTGCCTCTGCCTGAATTAAAGTGTAATAGAATTTGTGTTGAATCAGGTGCACTTCTTCCCATGTGAGCTTTCTTCACTGATACCAGCTGCTAAAGTGCAGTTGAGAAAACTGCAAACATAAGTGGTTTTCTAAATTCCATGGGAATGTTAGATGATGAAGTAAATGTGCTAGAAGAAGTAAGGGGCTGTGTACACTGGAGACCACTCTGTGGGTGGCACATAACTACTCACTCACTTTTCTAGTTGGGTTGATAGAGCCAAATGGTTTCTGATTTCTATGTCTTTCTTTAGTCCTTCGTACAAATTCCTTGCTATTCGTGACTTTCAATGACATGAGTAAAATTTTAGTATTCTGTATTTCAGCACTTTACTAATTTTTGTTGATGATATATTTGTTGTTCCATGTGCTCACTTTCATTTTCTCTCTCCAACTTTTTTCTCCTCTAGACCAGGAGTGTGTCTTGTAGTGTCCGGTCCAGGTTTTCTACATGTCCTTGGTGGGATGGCAAATGCAACCATTAACTGCTGGTAACTTAATTATATTTCCCCTTTAAAATTCCAGTAGTTATGTATTGTTATTGCAGATGTTGATCTCCACGGTATTTAGTATTGTATCTCCTCCCCTTCTCCCTTTCTTGTGTGTAATGAGGAGGGAATTCTTCACTCGTCAACCCTACAAGTAATTTAGTTCCACTTTTTGTGATAAAAGGCTCATTTTTTTGTCCCACCCCATTGTGCATGCATTAGAAAATCTATCATTATAGATGATTGTATGGATATGTTTGAAAATGAAGTTGCTATTCAGCTTGTAATGCTTTATTGATTGTGGAGATCATCTTAAAGGTTATTTCTAAGTTTTAATCCATATTGCCTTTGAATTACTGTGTTTCATATGTGAACAAATTGACAACTGCATTGTTAAAATCCCTGTTTGCTTCCCATGCAGACATTTAGAGCAGTAAATAAGTATTGAAATAAAGGATGTACAGAGTGATAGTATTTACTCCTATAAGCCTTCACTGAGACATGATGACTTTAGCTGACCTGTCACAGAAGGGTGTTCAGAAAGCTGTGCTCTGAGGTATTTGAGGTAGAAGCTGCAGTAATACCAAGCACAAGAGTTCACAGAACAGAATGTGATCTGGAACTTTAGATTAACAGTGGTTGGTGAACAAGGTAATGGGAACACTAAAAAATCAAGTCTCTTACATTTTGAAGAAAAACCTCTAATGCTCAAATTCTGTTTTTAAATATGAGTTACTGACTAAAGTTTTGCTGTCACTAAGGGACCTTTGATTAAAAAAAGAAAAATCATATGAAAATTTTATTTTTTAACAGTCATGGATTTGATTGTAAGAAAGAAGTGTTTGTGGCATTTACTTATGGCTTTGCAGGAGATATTTCTCGTTTCTCACAAACTTATTTTTGTCTGAAACAAGGCCTGTTTACCTGGCCTTTCATAAACCTGTACTCTTGGCAAAAGGTGAAGGGAATGACTTACCTCATTGCACAGTAGTTTGTCAATATAGTAAGAAAATTGGTTTTCACTGACCAAATCACAGTTATTTGCCCAGTGATGTTTTTTATTGGTCACATCTGACTTGCCTTCTGCCCACCATGTGCCAAAAGGGGAGAAGTAAGCATTTGAGGTTAGCCTAATGGGACTAATTTTCATTGACTCCTTCATTAGTAGTCAACTCTGCTGCATCTTTGAGAATCCTCGAAATGCGTTCCCATTTTTGTTTGGCTGGCATTGTCATTGTAAGAAAGGGTGATGTGCTTTGGAAAGGAAGACTGGGGATATAATAATATAATCTCCACACCTCTCTTTGGCCATGTACTCCTGCTGCTCGCACTCTTCATAGCTCTGGTACTTGTCTGCCCCAACAATCACTTTTGGTTCATTTTTCTGCCAAAAACCTAACTCGGCAAAAATAAGTCACTATTGTCGTTAGATAAGTGACCTAAATAGCTCCCTCTGCAGCCAAGGAAGCATCAGGCACTCAAGTGAGGGACAGTGGATTATGCAACTGGGAGCAGAAGTTAGAGAGGTCTTTTGTGTTCTGTGGCAACAAGCTGGTAAGTCTCCTGCTCTGTATCATCCTCTGCAAGGAAGTGGCATGAGGAGACCAATTTGCGGGGCAAGGTTAGCTCCCATAGATATCTCCTATGTGTTAAGTGATTCCAACACCTGGCATTTTAATGTACAATGGCTCAGCTTTGGCTCATGTTGCACAGAAATAATCTGAAAGTTGAACTGACTCTGCTGGAAGTGACTTTAAATAACTCAGGCTAAGTGATAGTGGTTAAAGCCCTGCCCGAGTTGTCCTTCTTGAGCCTGAAGACCCATTCTTCCGACTCCACTCCGTTTCAATCTCTTCCCAGTTTTACTTTGATAAAACCTTTTGCTATTTTGTGCTAAAAATTACCCACTTTGCTGCTGCCTTCTGTCCTCTTGTTCTGAGCAAGTTTTTGTATCTCAGTTAGGCCATGAGGATAGACTGCAAAGATGAGTGTGTGATAGTTGGTAAGATTTAAAGCAAATAGCATGGTAAAATACCATGCTCTTCTCCTGAAGTTGCAGTTGAAATTTTTTTTAGTTGACTGAAGCTCTTCTCCTGCAAGTCTGTAAGATGTACTGTTCTTATTAGTTTCATTATAGTCAGTGTTTTTCCTGCCTCATTTGTTTTTGACTTGCACTGCTCTTCAGAATGTATACAGTATTGTGACAGTAGTACAGTGATTTCCTTGGGGGAAAAACTTATTTCTAGTTACAATTACATAAAACTTCAAGAGCAGAACTAAATCTTTTCAAGATATAACTGTTCAGAGTTGGCTTTCTAGAAAGCTGAGCAGTTTCACAATGATATTTCATTACTGGGAAGTAGTAGTTACTTTGTTCATTAAAACATTAGAATAAATTCTGAGAAGGTGAGAGGATCATAGGGTTTGTTACTGCCAAAGTCATTATAGATTAATATCTGTAATCACTTTGCTGATGGCAGGGAATAAGCAGAATAAAATTTGTAGAGCATACACTAAGTGTATTATTCCATATGGATTTTTCATAAAGGTAAGATACAGCCTGAAGTTCTCATTTCACCACCTCAGAGGATTAGAACTGAGATTTTAGATTTATGGTGGAGAAATGGCCTGGTTATGAAGCTTGGATATAGATACATATATCCTCAAGTTTTATAGATGGTTAAATTTAGGATTATGCATGGAGTACACTGTGTGTCAGCATGACACATTGTACAGATAAATGCAGTTGAAGGAAATGCTGTATCTGAAGAAAAAAAGTGTTCAGAAAAAGAAGCCTAGAAAGCTATTGACCCAGTATTTCAATTTGATGTGAATGAATAAGATTAATAAGACATTTTTCTTCTATTGACTCGGCATTTGGCATTTTAAAGAGTTTGACCTACAAATAAAAGACCAGTTTTCATTCCCTATAAAAATAAGGAAAATAACTTACTGTATTTTGTGGAAATTCTAATAAAAATTGCTCCTATGTAATTTGTAACCAGTATTGTAAGCTAATACAGCCCTCCACACGTAGCCATGAACTAATTTAAGAACAGAACTGTCTGTAAGCATGTTAAATTTTTGTTAATTTCTTTGGGCTTTGGGGTTTTTTTACTAAAAATACAGGGAGAAATGTTCTCAGACAGTCAGCTAGCTTCTGCTGTGTTCCAAATTGTATACAAGGAAATCCTTACAAAAAGTTGTATCCTGGTGTGCATCTTAGTTCTGGTGTTTGTGCATGTTACAGTGTCCTTTATATACAAATATCTTAATACTTTTTAGCCCAGTCAATACTTTTTCGATTAGTTGTCATTCCACTGAAACCACCTTGTCACTCATGTTAATAAACTTGAATGAAAATTGTCTGCAATATGACTTGGTTTTAGAAATTTTATTATAGATGCAAGTCACTAGATATGACCAGATTGTCCTAAAACTAGTGACCCAAAAGAGCTGCTAGGAAGTCTGCTGTCTGAAGTGGTGATATTTAATATCCACTCCTGTATTGTGCTGGTCATTGTCTATTCCTTTGGAGATCTGTGGATGCTGAAGATGTGCACAGCATCTCGATAGCCATAGGATTTGATTGTAAGAAGAACTTACAGATGTGATTTCAGTTATAAAAACTATATATATGCTTAAGGTTCTTTGTTTTGTTTTTAAACGTACTTTTCTAGGCCTTTGATTGTTATTGGAGGTTCTTCTGACAGAAACCAGGAAACTATGGGAGCTTTCCAAGAATTCCCACAGGTACACAGACATACAGCAGAAAGGTTTCAGTTAAATAATTGTTTCTTCATTACTGTAGGAGTAACAATCCCAAACCCTAACAGTTCCTAACAGATCTTATAATGCTGTTGATTTGCTCCATCTACTGGTTTAAAATTGACATTGTGTAAATACAGCAGATTGCCTGGAATATCTTTGTACATACTCATATAAATTGCCTTTGTCTATTCTGAGATGGATGAAAGCAAAATAAACTTTCCAAGAAAAGAAACACCACTTTCTAGGGGAAACAAGCAAGCAAACAAAACCAACAACAAAACTTAAGCATTCAGAGGAATGAGTATGGTTTTGATAGTTTCCACCAGTTGAGCTTTTTCATTTTTCGATGGGGAAGTTTTCACCTTGTTGCTTTTCATTTGGCATTTCTTTCATTTTATTAATGCTGCAGTGGATGGAAATGAGCAAATCATTTTGATAAATCAAAATAATGGTTATTTGCACTTGTTCAGGTTGAAGCTGGTAGGCTGTACAACAAGCTGTCTGTCCGCCCGAGCAGCCTGGAAGTTATTCCTGCTGTTATTGAAAAGGTATGAAAAATTACAAAATTAGTAACAGAATATCAGATGACTGTCTCCTTCTGTTTAAGTTTTGAGGGTTTATTTTTGTACAGTTGTTACTCTAAGTAGTTTTATCCTGCAGATATGAGATGATGGTTGATTGAATAAATTAATGACCAGGAAGATTTTTCCTAGGAACAATGCTATGGAATAGGTTAGAAATAGATTCTGATCCAGTCTGATGCTTATTGATCCCTGCAGTGTTTGTTATTAGCTTCAGATAGAGTTGGAAAATGTTTATGAAAGAAATGCTTTTAGTGAGAGGTGCAAAAACTAGAAATGCAATACTACAGGCTTCAGCTGTTTTACCACTCTGATGTGAAGGCCATTTGGAGGGGAAGCAATGGAAATGGTTGTGCTTGATTTTCAAGTTTGGTTATTGCTTTGTTGGGGGTTTTCTTGAGAGTGAGAGAAAACACATCCTTATCTCAATGCTTCAGAGAGGATTAGAAAAGTCTCTTGGTACTGCTGCAGCAGCACTTCAACCATGTCAGCCTAAATTCTGCATACAGTGCTACTGTTTCCAGAAGTGCAAATTCAGCAAAGCATCTACCTGCAATAGAAGGACTGGAGTCAAAAGTAATAGAAAATGGAGGCATTTGGTATCTTGGGTTTACTCTGTTTGTGCTGCTTTAAATAGAATTCATGATGAACATTTAATTTTTTTATCTCCAAACGTAACAGCTGATAATACAGTTGTCTCATTCTACATTAAACAAAGGATAGAGAGTCTAATATTGTGCATCTGCTGAAAGGCTCCAGCTGGTATATAAGCAAAAATGCAAATAGCTATTAAAACTTTAATTTATTGGTATAAATCACTCCATGGAAGGTTTCTCTCTCATGGATCAGCAGTATGAAGAGGTGTACCTTCTCTACCTACAGAAGGGTTTACTTGCCTTTTTTAAATGTAACGATTTTTTTAAATCCTGTCAAACAGTGATTAAAACTGTGGTTATCTGTTTTCTAGGCTGTAAGAACTAGCATATATGGTCGTCCAGGTTCCTGCTATATTGACATACCTGGAGATTTTGTGAATCTGCAGGTGAATAAGAGCTCTGTCAAGTGCGTAAAGATTACATTCATTATTTTTCAAGTCACTGAATAAAAGAAAATTTAATTACAAGTTACTTTCAGATTTTATTTTCCTAAACCAAGAAAATCCAGCCTCTAAATTTAGCATTTCATCATAACGTGATACAGATTGCAGTTTGTAATGTGCAAAAATGGAATGTATTAGTATGGTAATATAATGATGTCACTCTGTAAATCTCTAGAAGAACACTACCTATAAGATTGAAGAAAAACTTCAAAGCTTGTTTTAAAAAAATGCATCCTGTTCTAATAAATACTGTAACATGGTGTGTAGCAACTGCAATTTTATGCTAAACAATAGGTTTTATCTTTCAGCGTTTCTTGTTTTGAATTTTTTTAAGAGCCTCTTCTGTTTTCCTTTACTTCAGGTACATGGAATGCTGCCTGCCACCTCCCATCAGCATGGCTGAACACTCTGCTGTATCCAGAGCAGCCTCTATTGTTGCTCTGTCCAAGCAGCCTCTGCTAATCATCGGCAAAGGTAGCATGCTTTGATGTAGCTTTGAGCTGTACAAGTCTGGGACAAGAATGGTGACCAAAGTGATTGCTTTGCCCCAGAAGTGTTAGTAAAACAAACAAACAAAACAACCCGTAGAAGAAACACAGACTTCTTTAGAATTTGATGTTAAAACCTGCTGTGGTTTTTGAATATTTTTATTCTGTTTTATGGCTGTTGTCCTTTTCATCTATCTAGTTTAAGAGAAAAGTCAATTGATAAAATAGAAGTTTATGTAGAAAAAAAACTGAATAGCATTTGTCTCTAAATCTAGAGCGTATACCAAGGGATCACTTCCAAAATTCCAAACAAATTCTCTTAGAATACAGAAATTATAATCTCTGTCTGATGCTCTGGCATATATAGCAAAAATCACAATAACCAAAGGTCATTTTTCCATTTGGTCTTACTGAAAGTGCCATCCTACCTCTGTGGGGATATAAAGCAATACAGCAGGTGTTGCTGTTATTGATGTTTTACAGACTTTCCATTTTACTCTGCCACTGTAATTAATTCCTGAAGTAGAGATGCCTCTGGAGATAAAGGATAATTATTCTCTGTGCTGTTTTGCTTATTTTATCCCTCCTTATGGAATGTTAGCCTGTGCAGTGGTGTTGAAGATTCAGGTCAGCCAAGAATATAATTGAAATAATCAACTTGTTTAACCCAGGCTGTTTCACTGCAGATGTGGGAACAATCTGTGTTTAATTAGGGAGTGCAATGATTGAAATGAGATCAATCCTGTAACTGATTAAGTAATGAAATTGAAAACAGAAGATAGATCAGGAGAGGTTATGGACATTTTTTTCAAAAAAGTGTTCTTTGAAAATGAAAGGTGGAAACTTCAAAAATACAGTTCTGTGTTTTGTTGATGTCAACAGTTGGGAGTCAACAAATGTATCTGGACTTTGTGCTATATGCTGTTGTTAACAGAATTTTTTTAATACATACAAAAGGTTTTTTTCTTCAGGATTTAAGACTCAGACTGAAGTCATTGCACAAGGACCAGTCAGTTACTCCAGGTTGCCTGGGCAAACTTAATTCAGTAGACATGTACTGAAGGCATCACAGTAAATGTGTGCACAAACACAAAGCTTTACAAGATCATCTTTGGGCTTCTCTCTTTTCATTAGAGACTTGTAGGCCTCTTTGGGCAGATGCTATGGAGCATGTGGTGCAACAGCATGCAGAGGGCAAAAAAGAAGTGACATGACACAACACAAAAGCAATTTCGTGTTGCTGCTACGGAAGCCTCTACCCCATGATAGCAAACTTTAGTCACTAAAAATTGTCATTCTAGATAAAAACCATTCCTTAATTTCCCTGCCCTGTTTCAGAGAAATAACTAAATAGTTCAGCTGAAGTCTTAAAAAAGAACAAACCCCAAACCAAACACTTTTGTCAAAAATATGTGAAATTTTAAACTCAGGTATCTGTGGTTTGACATGTTAGGTTTTGAGTTCTTCAGAATGAAAAGGAAGAGGCAGCTTTCATAATGGGAAACAGTACTCTTAGTGCCAGTAGTGTAATCGGGTTAATTGAAGTTCAAGAGAATGCATTGGGTTTCTGTAGTATTAAGCGGTCTCTTTCATTTCATTCAGGTGCTGCTTATTCACATGCTGAAAACAACATCAGAAAGCTGGTGGACCTTTGTGGACTGCCTTTTCTGCCTACACCAATGGCAAAAGGAGTAGTTCCTGATAACCATCCAAATTGCGTAGCTGCAGCAAGATCCATGTAAATATAAAGCAAGGCTTCTAATCCTAACATCTGAGAAACAGCTAGGAATTTTGGTGGTCTGGAGATGCCAGGGAAGACAAAATACATACAGCAAACATTTTTTCAACCGCATTTTGCACCTCATTGTAGAGCACTGAAGATCTCACTTGATTTAGGTGGATCACTTTAGAGTGCTGAGCAGGAAGATACTTTATCTGAGGGCTAATATTCTGTAACTATGAAACTGATGGCAAGTAGATGTATCAATATAGGTAGTATGTATTTCATAGCATAAAATGGAACTGGGAAACAGTTTATTTTAAACAGACAGTAAACAAACTACTTGCTTTTTATTTTAATGCCATAAACAGTAGCTTGAGATACACACATTGCAATTGAAATTTTGCCATCTGCTTTCTCTCTGTGGTATTTGCAATGTACTATCAAGAAATTGCATATTATTTATGAAGAAAAGTAAAGCCTCCCAAACTACACTGAAAGACTATGTTTAAACTAACTTGTAAGAACTGTTTTTTTGGCTTCTGGCAAAATTAATGTGAATGGACTGCAAGAACCCTACTATGTATGAATATGCACAGGGTCAGCTTGCAGATGGAGCATTTATATATGCTGAGATTAAAATGTTGTCCATTGCTGAGCATCTTAGCTTTATCTCCGTTAAGTGTGCTGTTTAGAAAAATGGAGAATTTTAAAGAATATACCAAATATTGTCTACCCATCTGAAAGGTAAATTAGCAGGAGACGAAACTGAGAGACCCATGAATCTGAATTTTGGCACTCACTGTTTCTAGTGTCACAGTAGTGAGTCTTTTGCTTTGACCTCAGTGTCATTAGCGTATCTTTTTACTCTCCTAGTGTAGTGATTCCTTTCCAAAATACAGTGTATTAGAAAAATAGTAATTGATTTTCTTCTTAAGTTCCTGATCTGAAGAATGGCTTGGTGATTGGCTGTGTAAAAGGATACAGGGTTTGGGGGCTAAGCAAGCAGCTTAAAGGAAGGGAGGATTTTGTGTATATTCTGGGGTTTGCTGTGGTGATTAGGATAGCTTTTAATTGTGCAAAGATTCTTAAGTGTAGTAATTATTCCTCCTTATCCAATTCTTTCATTTCCCTTTATTAGGGCATTACAGCATGCTGATGTAATCATCTTGCTTGGTGCAAGGTTGAATTGGATTCTGCATTTTGGTCTTCCTCCAAGGTTTCAACAGAATGTAAAGGTTATTCAGGTAAGCAGGCAAGTTATTATCATTTAAAGGAATCTTCTGTGTTCTAGTATTGCATAGAGCAATTACTGTAAATTATTTTGGTAGTGTATTTTATGTGGCAAATACTGCCCTATGGACAGTACAGTACATACAGTTATGGCAGTTTTCCAGAATTACTTATGATTTCTTTAATATTTTTTGTTACTTCCTTATTTTTTTCTAAGAGTGGTTGCAGCATTGTTCCTCCTGTTGACAACTTGGTGCTGTTGTAATGAGGTGGGCAGGCACTTCTATGACTAGTACAGTATTAGACTCGTGATACTTTCATGGTCTT
This sequence comes from Formicarius rufipectus, assembly GCA_013399695.1. NCBI lineage: Eukaryota > Metazoa > Chordata > Aves > Passeriformes > Formicariidae > Formicarius > Formicarius rufipectus. The sequence continues at coordinate 646,671 of VXAU01003367.1, forward strand.
TGGAGCATTGGGATTTCCATGATTGAAAACAAACTGTCTTTGAAATTGTGAAATCTTTCATATTTGTTTGACTCCTCTCTTAGCTGAATTTTTTTAAACAGAATTGCTTTCAGATCCTAAGTCAGTCATAGTATAAGAGCTCGGAAAATGTAATAAAATGTTAATAAGAAAAGAGGAGGAAAGGCTATTTAACTAATTAATGAATTTGACAGTCTGCCAGCTCTTAGAAAGTCGAGTCTTTAAATTGTTTATGTTTTTAAAATCTCTGTAAGAGTCTGCGATTGAATAGTAGTTGATTCAGCATGCTGGTTGGCCTGCTTACACTGATCTGGAACGTGATCTCAAGTTCCAAACTTTAGATCTTTTCCAGAGCAATAGTGCCAATTTTTAAGGTAAATTTTTACACATATACATCTTATGTTTACAAATATTATTTTTACAAATAATGCATATTTTATGTTTTAATTTTCTAAAAAATGTAAAGAAAATATTTTTTTCACTGTCAGAGATTAGAATTAAAATACTTAAGTTCATAGTCTGTGTGACCTGGTCATAAGTTAATTGTCCATGTAACCTCAGAGGTTTCCTGCATTACTGAGAAAGCAAGTGGGGAAGTTGCTTCAGTGGTTGCAACTTACTTTTCAGTTTCTTCATACTAGCTAAATTCTTGTTGTCAAGTAGCCTTCACACATTTTTCTCACTAAGAAAATTACTGCTTTGTATAGATTTTATGGATATACCTAAGCCTAGATTTTTAGTTCTCTTACAACTATAGCTAAAATCCTCACCTTCTTCTCCTTAGTGTTCAAAAAAAGTTCTATAGTGTCTGCAAAAGCTTGAAAGAAGCAAGCAGTCAATTTTAAGGACATGTATGAACTTTTCTTAGAATGGATAGGTACCATATGGTTTTATTTTGAATAAAGAATTTCCTGATGTAATTTCAGGGAAAGAGAGGGGAAGTTATCTGTACAGCCAGAACACGCTATGAAGACAATGTTAGACGTGTGTATGTTAGACCATGTTTCTCACTTGAACTGAAAACAATAAAATCTTGTTAATATTCTCAAGTTAATGGTAGTCTTTCTTTTTGAAATATAGGTTGATATTTGTGCAGAAGAGCTGGGGAATAATGTAAGGCCAGCTGCAATTTTGTTAGGTGACATAAATGCTGTGACTAAGCAGGTAATGTAATGACCTGAATCCTCCTGTTTTGACCTTAATTGCCTCTGATTCATATAAAGTAAGTTGCCAGTTAGAAGCAGAAGAAAAAGAACACCCGCTGCTCAAGGAAAACCATTTTTCAGGCAGTATATTCATGCTGTGCATCCAGTCTATTCTCAAATTATGTTAAAGATTCTGATTAGTGTTACTGTGATTGTGCTGAGATCTATGTTGATCTTGTTATTCTTGATGCTTGTGTTGTTTTTTAAATATGTTGTAAGATGCTTCAACATTTCAATATTCTTCCAGCTCTTAGAAGAATTCAGCAAAAGGTCATTTAAATATCCTTCTAATTCAGAGTGGTGGAAGAGGCTAAGAGAGAAAATAAAGAACAACGAGGAAAGATCAAAGGTAGTGTTGCATTAAAGAAAAGAGAAGGTTTCTCGCTTTAACAGGTACTAATACATTGTCAGTTTTGTCACTGGTCTATATCCAACACCTTCAATTACTTCTCAGTCATGTCACCCACACTTTGAAAATTTGCTCTGTTCTGGTATGGGCTTACGAACTGTAAGTTAAGTGTTGCGAGTGAAGTAGTCTGTTATTTTTTATAAATTCAAACTGTGTGGAAGTCATTGAACTTTGGGATTGGATTCTTAAAGCCAGTAGCTGTGTTATGGACAGTGACTTCTAAGCAGTGGACAGATACTACAAGTACCTCCAAGTACTCCAAATGGGAACTGGCTTATGTGAAGGTGCATTCATAGATTTCTTCTGTAAATGGCAGTTTAGCAATGCTGGTCTAACTATAATCTACATTAAAAGCAAGTAGCTATTAAGACCAAGAGACCATAGTTGCCTGCTATGTGTTTAAATTTATGCAACTCATATTCTGTAACTTCAGATGCATGTTTCCAAAATTGGGATCTAAAATAAATTCATTCTAGCAAATTGCTCCTTTGAACTACCTCCCAGCACACAGACTACAGCTCACTTAGGGTTGTCAATAGTCAAACCCCTGTGCAGAAAAATGTTACATGCCTCTCAGGTTAAACTGAGTTTTAATAACTTCCGTTAGTGATAGGCCATTAGGTGATAGTGATAGGTGGCTGTGCTGGTTGAGCCTCTGACAAATATGATGTGTCACTAGAATAGATACAAGAAAGAGTGACCTTGATGTAGTGCATGAAAAACCAAATATTTCATCCTTACCTAGCAGAGTGCACTTTTTTCCCTTTGTCATTATTTGCATGTCTGTTCTGCACCTTATTATAAATTCTATCCATAGGAGTTACTAATATTTCTTATTTTTAAGGGATTGGCATTACAGAAATCCCTGCCTATGAATTATTATACAGTCTTTCATCATATCAGAGAACTGATACCCGAGGACTGCATTATAGTAAGTGAGGGAGCAAACACCATGGACATTGGACGAACTATGCTTCCAAATTACTATCCCCGTCAAAGGTGTGGTATCTTTTGTGTTGTGTTGACTCAGCAGGCTAGATCTATGTATAAATGTTTTCATTTAGCTGAGAAGTGGCATGGTCCACAATTTTTGAAATTCTTTTTAAAGGTTCTAAAAAATAGAAAAAAGTTTAGTATTTTGGAAGAGGGTTTAAGGAAAGTTTTCCACCTATGTCGTGTCATAGATTTTAACATTTCTCTGCATGCTCTGTGACGGGATGGTGATAGTTCCTTGCTCTCATGTGGAAAGTGAATGAAAAGCATTGTGTTGAATTCCCTGAATAATCATTGGGATTCTCATGTTGGAATGAATTCATATGAAGAGATTTTCTTTGAAACAGTTCAAAATAGGGAAAACTTGAAAATTGGATTACATATTGGGCATGCTTTCATGTAAGCCTCCATGCCTAAAACGTAGGTACTCATATTTGAAGGTGTTTGTGTCACTTTAATCATTACATGTAGTTTGGTTTTAATGTAAGTGCAGTGTTTTGGACAGCGGAAAAAATTAGTTTTATCTGGTGATGTGGAACTTCCGATCTGGGAAGCTTAAGCCTTGTTGGGACAGTAGCACTGAAGTCCTAAATAAACCAAAACACTTGGTAAACTTAAGTGTTTTGTAAACCAAAGACTACGAACAACCAAAGAAAACCTCACCTGCATACTTCCAGTAGAGCTGGGGAAAGAGTTTGCATATATTTCCCCATTATTTAAAGCAAGGACACAGTAATGTTAATGATTGTCTCTTCAGTTTGCATTGCACGTATCTGAAAGCAAATTTGAAAAGTTAACCCTAGAATAATCTAGTTCTTTATGTATTTTTGTATCCATTATGTGCTTCTGATTGAAATGATCTAACTTAATTATACCTTTCAGTTTGGTTTCAGATTGGTTGAACAGAGGACTAAAAATTGAACAGCAGTATTTAATCAATGGCTTTCAGACCTGTAGGTGTATTTTCAAGGAATTAAATATAGAAATAGTTCATGTTGTCTGTCTCTACAGTAATTGAATGTTTTTGAAATATTGTCACTGTGCAAGCTAAAAGCATATGCGAATAGATCTTTATTGTAGTACAACTAGTGTACAAGACTTCTTAATTTTAATTAGAGTTCCATTATGTTTATATAACATAAAATATTTGCTGTTTAATCAAGTGATTGGCTGAATATAATAATCTGTGTATCTGGTATCTCCTTGTACCAGTTGTTTATGAAACAGTATTTGAATAGTATATGGCAAGTATTAAAAGTAAAGGTTATTCACCATGGATTAATCGAAGAGATGGAATAGAAATAATGGTAATTCTGTATTGTCACCTTTAGGCTGGATGCAGGTACTTTTGGAACAATGGGAGTGGGACTGGGTTTTGCTATAGCAGCTGCAATGGTAGCCAAAGACCAAAGCCCTGGAAAGCAAGTTGTCTGCATTGAAGGGGATAGTGCCTTTGGATTTTCTGGGATGGAGGTGGAGACTATTTGCAGGTAACTAGTGTTTTTGCTCAGGAAGACACTCTTTGTGCATTGCCAGAATGACTTTAACTAAAAGACCAAGGATGCTGCTGTTAAGTGGGGTACCCATAAAACACATGAAAACGAGCCAAAAACTACACGTGGTTGTTTTTTATGTTATTGTGACATATTGCTGTACTGGGGATGGTTAGGTCATATTTCAGGTGAAAGTGATTTTTTTAAATTTATTTTCCTTTTACTTTTAAAGAAAATTAACCATTCTAGCATTTTACAAAAAGGGGCAAGTATTTCACAATTCTTCCAAATGTGCCTTTTTGTAGGTACAACTTGCCAATTCTGATTATCATAGTAAACAACAATGGGATTTACACTGGTTTGGATGCTAATGCCTGGAAGGAGGTGTTAAAGTTTGGCAATCCTGCTACATGGTAAGCGTCTTCAAAGTATGTCCTGTTAATTACAGAAGAAGTGACCAAAATTTGTAATGCTTTGTAATCCAGAATGAAATTACTTTTAGAAAGTGCATTTAGTCCTGGACTAAGTTCATGTAAGTAAGAACCAGTTACCAAAAGCAAGCAGCCAAAGTAATTCCTGACTGTTGTTTCAGTAACAGTGCAGCAGAGAGATGATTCTCTATTAACAGTCTCAAGTTCCTGTAACAGTTCAGGTCACACAGTAAAGAGTTCATAGTGGGCTAACCTTTAAATCATGATAACTTCCAAAGTACCTGAGTCTTGACTTCAGAGTTTACACTGGACTTCTGCTTCTGGAACTGAGATCTTGGCTAAAATTTTGGAATGTCTCCAGGAGATGAAGATTAGTATGGTACCCTATAAACATAGCTTAAGTGATACGGGAGCCATAGTGCTTCCAGCCCAGAAGAATTCAACAGCCCAGCACAACCGTCTTGCCCTTCAAAATAGGTGCTGAAGTAATTGAATTGGTCAGCGTGGCAATTCTTCCCTACTATTAACCAGTTTTTTCCCATTTTGTTACAGTGTACCTCCTGTTTCTCTCCTGCCAAATTCACACTATGAGGAAATTATGTCTGCCTTTGGAGGTAAAGGATACTTTGTTAAAACACCAGAGGAATTGCAGAATGCTCTGAAAGCAAGCGTGACTGACAAGCAGACACCATCTCTTATAAATGTGATGATTGATCCTCAATCCGAGAGAAAGAAGCAGGTATGTATATGTTTTCCTTTCTTCTTCTGCAAGCTGCATGTTGGTGAGCTTCTGAAAACCTCAGGAACTGTCACTTAAACCACAGAGAAGGCAGAGATAGTTGCAAGGCAGAAAGGTTGTGTTTAGAGTTGAAAGATGGAAGAATGGGTCCTTTTACACCATGCCATCTGCTTTCCGTATTATTTGTTTGTTTGGGGTTTCTTCCCCATTGACTGTTTTTAATGCATAGTGTCCATAATTACTGTTTCTGGAATTTAAGGTTATTCGTTTTCATTCTTGACAGAACAAGGTGAAGCATTTTTGAGCAGTCTTTATATTCTGTGGATTCTGTCTGGGTGTTCCTCTTACTCTTTGTCCATTCTGATATGGTTTTTATTCTGTGTTGATTTGCTTTTTTACTTCCAGGAATTTCCCTGGCTGACTCGTTCTAACCTGTAGTAGAAGAGGAAGATGATGGTGGTGCAAAGCAGTATGTTTAACAAAACTGAATTGGTTTCCAGAAGTGGAACTGATACAACTATATTTTACATAGGCATTGGAATAAAGTGGGATTTTAGAACTGCTACTAAAGGAATCTTTAAATGCTGAAATTAAGTAATTATAAAATGAGAAAGACACTTATGAATGTATACCGAGCCTTCTAGCAGATTGTACAGAAACACATGATAAAATTACATCATTTTTCTCTTAGTCAGGGTAATACCCATAATTTGTGAGTTAAAATGTTGGATGTTCAAGATGAAGCTGAGTGGTTTATGCTGACTGAAACATGGAAGTCTTTGACTATAGTAGCTTTATTTTTAACCAACCACCAACATGGTACATTTTAGGGACTTTGTCCTCTAAGGACCAAAACAAAGCATCTTCTTATGTAAAAGTCCTGCTCACCCTCATTATGTATTGAAGCCCATTGCATTAGTAGTAGCTTCCTAATTTTACAAATGCTTTTTCAGCTCCTACTAAATGCAGTAGTAGTGAATTAAAAATCCAGACTTACACAAGGGCTAAGCTTCTGTCTACTGAAATTGTTTTTGTTAACTGGGACTTGTAGTGCTAGTTGGAAAATCTTAGATTTTTGTTTGAAGTTTTGGTCTTCACAAAAACACCATTGTCTCTGTAGGCTGAAAACGTCGCTGTATTTATTAGTGAGATTTCCAGGATTAATAGATTATAAATCTTTATAGTCAGAAGTATTTTAAAACAAAATTACCACCACCACCAAAGCAGCAGCAACAACAACAACAAAAAGCCCACAGAAAAAGTCGCGAAACAAAATAAAAATAAAATCCCTCACCAGAGCAACAACCAAGTGTTAAATTGAAGCATAATGTTCATTTTGGCTAGCAACCACATCACAAAGCAACCACCAGCATTCATGTTGTGGCTGACTAATTATGCAGGAAAGATTCTTCATGTAATTTTCTTACTGTATAGAAATCCAGTGTCTATCTTACACTGACTGTGATGCAGAGGCAACATTTAAAGCAGATAATTGGCCTACCTGAGGTTCTGTCTACTGTTTTTCCATCTGTTGTTGCATCTGACAACCTGATTTGGAGCTCAGGTTTTAGAAGTGGAGTAGTTCTTTCTCTGTGCTTCTGTCATGGCTTGCAGCAACTGCTATTCAGTATACTACTAGGCAGATAGCTTTATATTTACATCTCTTCTTAAATTCACCGGAAGGTTCTTTGTTCTTCCATATGCAAAAGGGAAAATTCTGTCTCTGATTTGGGTTTTGATTGCCTTATTTTCTATTATTCCGTAGTCAGTATGTGTTAACTAGTGGAAGGCATTTGGATGACTCAAGGAAGAAGAGGACTGGGCTGGCAGGGGATAATGGCCTACATATATGTTTGTTGCAGAGGCTTGTCTTGTTGGTTGTTGCACTTCAGTCTGGGTCTGGCACGAGACCACAGGTTACTGTTAGGCTGGAATGTCTCTGCACACTAGAACAGGAAGAGAATATCTGGCATGAGCAAGGGTACCACAGTCTGACTAGAGGTACACAGCTTCTTAAGTGTGTGGGAATTGGGAGTAGCCACGTGGCACTGTGAATGCTTGAGTCAGTACAGGTAATATCCTGAGGGAGGGCCAGGAAGCGCAAAAGGATAAAATCCTATAATGGATATAACTTAAAAATGTAAGACTGCCAAAATGCAGGGTTGTTGTGTTCTCGGGAGTACTCTGCAAAGATTGTGGAAAATGTGGATGTGGAAAAATGTTGGATTTTTGTCATTAATTTTGTTTCATTCTTCTTTATGTCTCTCAGATTGACTTTGATATGTTTCAGTGATTAAACACAATCTATTACATAAAGTATCTGTAAGAGTTAATGCTGGAACTGACAACAGGGGAGATAATTTGCATTGGATAAGCAAATGCATTAATTCTTGTTTTATATTTGAAAATTAATAAAAAATTACTTTCATACTGTTTCTCCTTTAATAAGAGTATTTGAATTTTGTCAGCATTTTGTTTCAGCTATTGGAAATCAGCTTATGTTGGATTTCTAGAAAAGTTGTTCAATGGCTGCAATAACAAGCACAATTTCTTCTTTTAAGTCAAGACATGGATAATGGAAAGCAAAGAATTTGAAGCTACAGGGTGGTGATAACATAATGGACAACATCAGTTTGGATTTCATTGAGCTTTTAAAAAGCTCAAAAAAAGATTAACACTGCATTTCTCATTACTTTAAAATAGAATTTCTTACACTGTCGTGATTAAGGTATTTGAGATGAGAGATTTCCTTATAAAACCATGGAGAATGAAATCTGTGCTACTTTAGCTTACCTGCTTAATGTTTTACTCTGCGAAGTGGATCTAAGAGTGTGTTAGGCAAAGATGAAACTGTATGAAAGAAAACAGTTTCAAAGACAGGACAGAAACAAGGTATCTCTGAAATGTCCTATTTTATTAAAAGGAGCAAAAAATTGCAGATGTCAAGTCTGAAGAATGCTGACCCATGTGGCGTTAACCAACTGGAAATTTTCCTCCAAGGCCAGAGCATGGAATTGAAGGTGTTGAACAGAATCAAGACACCAAATTCAAGGGTAAGAAAATGCCTGGACTTCAGCTGAGTGAAGATGATTTAGAAGAGGCACTGAGTGTAATTTACTGAGACATACCAGGAGCAGTGTTTAAATAAGATGCAGTTCTGAGTCTCTTTCTCCTCATGGCTTTCAGGTAAATAAGGAATAATTGAAATGTTGTTGTGTGTATTCTGGGTGGCCTCCCTCAATCATTAGTCTAGGTCCTGAGAGGCCTGCTCAGTTCATGTGGTTGGGAAACCCAGAAGTTCAGGCCAGCAGCAACTTGTCCTCTTCAAAGAGAAATGAAAGGAGTTGGAACCTGGCACCAACAAGTGCTACTGGAAAAGTATTACAAAGATGTCCAAAATCGAACAGGTAATTTCATTGTGGGACCAGAGGTGAAACTATCAGCAGCCACAACAAAATGACCTATTATGAGGAATAAGGTTTGTTACTGTCTCAGCACCTCACAAAATAGTGGAAGGTGCTGAGTATGTATTCCTGTGGCCCCTTGGTATGCTCAGCTTGCTAACATGTTTAGCTTATAGCAGTTACAAACTTCTTAATAATTTTGTTTCACCTTTAGTCTGCAGAGAATTCTATGAACTTTTGAGTGTATGGTATGTGTGTTTGTGTTCGGTTGTTGTGACAGTATGGGATGTATCTGTTTTGATGGGGAATCAGATACGCATTTAATGTAGCTGGATTTGATTTTAAACTCGTAAAAAAGCCCAACTACACTTGAAGCAAGCAGTAATGCATTTTCAGATCTGCCAGCCTGTACTCACAGTCAACAAGCACACACTGGGTGCAAGCTATAGTGAAAATCTTATTAAGAAATGTGTCTTCTACCCTAACTACATCATTCCTTTCTATGTTGTAATCAAAATCCCCATTGCAGTTCTTTTTATGCTGTTTAAAAAGCTTGGTAGCTGTGCTTAGTAGAGAAAAGAGTGCTCAGCCCTCCTCTCAGTGGTGTTTTGAGGTCAGACCAGCTATTCAAGTTGATCGAGTATGACATACAGACAGTGTGACTTTGGTTGATTTATTTATTTAAAACTAAATATTGTAGTGAGTAAGAAACATCTTTTCTGAAGCAGGCATTTGTTGTTTCTTTTGATGATTTGATTGAAACCAGATGGACAAGGTTTAAGATGTCCTCAGTAAAGCAGACCCTTCCAGTTAATTAAGGCACATACTAATGTAACTGATAATTATTTTGGTGTCTCTTCTTTCCAGGAATCTCTAAGTTGCCTGAAATAAGTAAGTGGCAAAAAAAGTGAGAGGAATTAATTGAATGACAGTTTGCTTGCTTCAGTCAATATTTGGAGAAATTGTGGTTCTCATCAATCTTTTCAAGGGGGTGAGAGAGAAGACAAGGAAGCAAACTACTGAAAATGTTGCATAATTTTATCTGGAATTGTTTTCCTTTGTGTCAGCTATAGGATAGCTGAACAATCCAACTAGCAATTATCTGTTTAATACCTTGGGTCAGAATCTAAACTGAATGCAGAGAAGGGATGTTTTTGAAGACAGGACATGAATTGCTGTATTTTGGAGCTGAAGAAATGGATTAGCAGTTTTATGTGTTTTTAAATGACTGGACACAAGAATGTTGGCAGTTTAGAACATGTTTGCACATAGCTGATGGGATATTTCCTCTGGTACTTAGTGCTGGTAATGCTACCATGTGTGGGAGGTAGAAGACTCACATAAGCCTCTTTACATCTCCAGTCTACATAGCAACATAGGTCTTTGTGTCTTTTACTTCCAGAAAGCCATCACTGTTTCTGGGCCTGAATTTTGTGCTGTTGCAACATGAAACTTGGCATAACCTCCAAGCCTACCTGAGAACAAACTGTTGGGCAGAGAGGCCCTTCCGTTCTCCTGTGGCTACAGCGGGTCCGCCTACCTCTGCATCACCTTGCAGCTCGAGTAGTGATGCAGTGGTGACATACACTCAGGCAGTCATCCAAGCCAGAGCTTCACAATGACTGGATACAGGTCCCCCTTTAATGAAATCAGCACATTAATCATATAGATGTATAAAAAGTGCACTTTCTCAAGTGCTTGAAGACTTTGTCTTCTGTCTCCTTTGCACTGTCATTAAGATAATGTGCATGAATGTCTTTTTGTAAGCCATGGTGCTGGGAGGTGCTGATACCAGTACTGGTGGACTTGGCAGGCACACCTCTGGTTCCAGCCGAAGCAGTGCTGCCTTCTTAGAGTAAGGAGACATGGCTGCTGGGATTTAGGTATGAAATACCCCTTAGCCAGGCCATGAACCTGCTTGCTCTGTGAAAATGGGTATCATTCAAGTGCTCAGAAAATAAGTAAAAATCATGTTAGATAAAATTAATACTTCAGCCCTACCAGGGTTTTAAAGCTACCACACTTAAGCTGCTAATGCTGGGCTTCATTCTATTTAGTTGAAATCGGTGAGAATTTTAGTGTAAGATCTGTTTTTCCAAAGTTTTCTTCCCTGTGTGCCAAACTGCAATTTGGTAAAGACGTTTTAAATACAAATGATTGAAACTTCAAAAGTAGGACTTTATAAGGAAAACACTAATGCAGCCTTAATTACAATTCCCTGATTCTGCAAAGGGTGCTGAGAAAATGCACTTGCCCAGTTTGAGTAGGTTCAGTTGTCCTGTGTTTGGAAGATGACGATCCTGGAATCCCAGAATGACTGGGCAAAGTAGTAGTGTGGCCGGGACTTCAAAATTTGAAGCACTGTAAAAAGGCAAAGCCTCTCCATCTCTAGCTTGAACTAGCACCTCTTGAAATGAATGAAATTTGTCACAGTGCCAGAGAAGTCTCACTGTGTTCTGCTTGCTGTAGTGTCATGGTCAGCACTTGTGGCTGTCCATTTGCTTAAAAAAAGGCAACCAAACAAAACAGCAAGCAAATCTGGCAATATACTGCTACTTCTTTCTGTTCTTCTAGGACCTGTTTCTTTACCTATCCCCAGCTTTTTAATTTTGGTTATTTTGTCAGGCCTTTGGCTAAGCCCTGAAGTGTATATCTACTACTGCTCCCCAAAGGGATTCAGCAGCTCTGCTCCTGGCTTTGCATTCTACAAGGCAGAGGATCCCTAAATATTTAGTGCCCAGAGATATCCAGGAGAAGAGAGGAAAACAGGGATGGGGAAATGAGGCATCATCCTGTTTTAAGGAAAAGATATTTGGCCAGGCATCAGTGCACGCGCATCATTTCAGGAGCAGCTTCCTTGATTTCATTGCACACCTGAGGTTACACTCACGATTAAGTCTTTTCATGAATCAGCGGTGCTCTGGCCACTCATCTGGTAGAGATCCTTTGCAGAAGACTGTGCCTTTTATAAGAGACATTCTTCTGGGTGTGGATGTGCTGATGTTTGGATCCATGCTTGCTTGCATTTTAATGGTGTAATGGGCTGTAGTGCAGTATGAAAGTATGCACCTCTCTGGAATGAAGAGAATAGTGTGAACGTTAAAACAACAATGTTGTTGTTTTTTTTTTTCTTCAAAAATATTAACAGAGAAAAAAGAAGGTTGTGCTTTGTGGTGTTTAATTGATTGGGCTGTTTGGCAAGTTAGATGATAAATCACTTAAATTAGGAGTTGTGAGAGCAAATTACTGCCAGATACTCCTTTGCTCACCAGCAGCATTGCAGTGATAGCAGTGCAAGCAGGGAGTTCTGCAGACCTTTACTAATAGAAGTAAATAACACCAATAGATAATCCAAATAAAAACGAGATTAAAAAATGACCCTGCACACTATTTCTGTCTCTTCTAGATGTAAATACCAGATGTAAATATAGCTGTAAATTGTGATTCACCAACCTAGGATGTTGAAGACTAGTTATCCACTTGCATTCTAGTAACTGTAGATTTCGGTTGGCCAGGACTCCAGTTGTCAAGGCCATTGTCCGCAGGATTTCTATGGGCATCTTTTTTTTCCTGTGGAACATTCTTCTATGAATAATTCTGAGATTTGGAATGTTTGGCCAGGATTTCCAAAACCTGGCAATCCTGGACATATCTCTTGTTTGTACAAATGCACGAACATGTATAATGAATGCATCTCATCCAAGAAGCATCATGTGATCTGCACGGAGATCCAGTGCAATGAGAACATATACACTAAATAACCGTGGAGTACCTGAACATCTTGAGGAGCCATCAGACTTTCTGCACATTTGGTCAACACTTTCAGCAAGTCCATGAGATTCTTGGCTATATAGATTTTTACAGCACATGCATGCATTGGGAGGAAACATAGGCTTTCTGCATTTCCACCACTTTATGTGTATGGACACACTTCAGGCATTGTGCAAAGCTTTATATAACCCATCAGCAAATGCTAAATACTGTGCAATTTGAAAGGCAAGGTCTAGAAGACAAATGGAATGGGAAAGGCAAAGAAGAGTACTGTTATGAAGTTCAGCAGCTGAATTACTCCTTTAAAAGTAATTTGATGTGGCCTCCAGTGTTACAAGGCCACAGTGGGGTTTTTCTGATAGCTTTTATGGAAGTCACTGAATTATCCTATAATCTTTATTGATGTCCTTCACTCTTTTGTTCTGTAGTCATCAACAGAAAAAGAAATGTATGCATGGGGATTACTCTAAGGAGTAAAAAATGTGAAGGACTGAGCCTTTGAAATAAGTCTATAAGTGCAAAGTTAATGTTTCAAGCTAAACTTTCTAAAAATGGGGTGGTAGGTGGTCTACCCTGGAATCAAATAAGCTCTGAAGAGTGTAAAAATAAATCAGCTTCCTTAGCTAGTGTTGCATTTCTGCAGACACAGAGTATAGACAATAGAGGAGGCCAGAGGGACACTGCTTGTTGTACAATGTATAACATCCATTAAGTGGCTGATTTGCAAAAAGGTGTTGCTTTTGGAAGTGGGATGTCCTGCCATCAGTGTCCTACTTCACCCTGTTCATCCAGTGGGTGGCAATCTGAAGGCTGCTTGGCGCTGGTCTGCCTTTAACTGGCACCTGCCCTGTGTCCTGGTAGCCAGCTGGGTGACTGGCGTGGGTGGAGCTGTGGAGTAAGCCAGAATGTGGTTGAATTTACTTCATCACACAGTTACTGGCTCTGTTCCTGTATGGGCTTCTGAATTAAATTTAAATACACCAGCAGGGAGATGATGAAGCCATTCATTGTTTTTCTCCACTTATCTTTTTTACTTCGGCAGCTGCCTTTGTATTTAAATAATATTATCTCTCACAGTAACTTCAGCTGAATTGTCATAGTATTTAATCTGGGTGTAACTGATTCAGGTGTGCAATATTAAACATATTTTTATGTGAAAAGCAATTGTTGCTAAATAGCTATCTAACAAGGAAAACATAATTACAAATAATCTTTTCCATCTCCCACATTAATTGAATGAACAGAATTTTTCTGTACTACTTTGCAGACATAAGCTGTTATTGTATTACTGCACTAACACTGGGTTGATGTTTTACCTTTACCCCACTCAGCAAAAAAAGCTTTCAGAGTTTTGAGGTGAAACGTCTCAATTATATATTGAGTATTTTGACAGAACAAGGGGCAATTGTTTTACACTAAAAGAGGGTAGATTTAGACTAGATATAAGGAAAAAACATTTTTTACCAAGAGGATGGTGAAACACTGGGACAGTTTGCCCAGGGAGGTGGTGGATGCTCCATCCCTGGAAACATTCAAGATCAGGTTGAATGGGGCTCTGAGCAACCTGATCTCCTTGAAATGTCCCTGCTTGTTGCAGGGTGTTAGACTAGATCACACAAACTATTCTATGATTATCTTTGTCCATCTAACCAGAACTGTGCTCATACAAGGATTTGATGGTATTTTAGCTATTTTCATTTTACCTTGACTTGTTGATGCCGTACCTGCCAACCAAAAGCGGATAGGACTGGCAAGAAGCCTGCTTTTTAGCAAGTATTCATTAATTCTTGCATTAAAAAAAAAAAAAAAGTTCATAAATTCTGTTTACATATTAGGGTCATCAGCAGATTCTTACACCCACTTCTGTGTGCCAATGTCTAGGCTGAAAAGGTCAAGCAACTGGAGCAGGTAAACTGTGCTGGCTATTTTACTGCTTTATGTATTTGTTGGCTTTTGACATTTTTAACTGCCATGGCATCTACCTAAAATAGGACCTTTTATAAACTGTGATAAAACTGTCAGTTCTTTATCTTCAAACACTAAACTGCAGATGACATCAGATGTTCTGGGGTTTTCACTGTGGAAAACTTTTTCAAAGTCAAGTCCTCAAAACCTCGTGTTCTCACTCTAGGCCATAAGACTCAGAAAATGCAGTGTGAAAACTTTGCTGTGTTTCTTTCTTCACTAGTGTTATCTAAAATAGAAATACTGCCGACGCCATTGTATTTCCATTCTATGTTTTATATATATGTGTTGTATATATGTATTTCCATTCATTCCTGGTATCTGAGTAGCAATTCTAGGTGAGATGAGTAAAAACTATGCAGTACTTCACTTTATAGCAAATGCATAATTTAATATAAAAAAATTAAGATTTTTTTTTAAATTATTTCAAAAATATTTTAAGTATTTTTATTCCCAAATATTCATGGGATCTTTTCCAGTGGTTGCATCATGAAGGTGTGTTAATGTGGCATTTCACTACACCAGCAGCAGCAGCTGCAGAGAATACACAAGAAAGAAAAGAAAATCCTTGTTATTGATTGCTGTTTGGAGGCTCTCAGAGACTGGCCTCAACTACCTTGTGCAGAGCTCTCTGAAGGGACCAGAAACCTTACAGCAGCTTTGTGAGCCCATGGGAAAAGCTGGAGGAATGCACTGCTTGACTGAGCAAGTTCACAGATGTCGGATAGCTCCGGCCCTGGAAAGCACACGTTTGTCAAGTTTCTCATGCCAGACTCACTCTGCTACATGAGACTTCCTCTTCTCAGGATTCTTCCTATCACATGCACCAATGCCATGGAGGTCAGACACAAGCTGTGTAACCAGGTGTGCATCCTTGTCATCCTTGGATGCCAGTTAGCATGGAGTGTCAGTCTGGTGCGCTGTCACCTGACTAAGTCAAAAGCAATAATCCTGCAGCTACTGTCCATTTTGTTCCCAAGGGATTTAATTCCTCTCCTGAGGAAACCATTAGCAGCCTTGCCAGCAGTCTCAGCCAGTAAAGCCCAACACCTTAAAATCAGAGAAAACAAAACACAGGCCTTGCACCTTGACATGGCCTGGGTTGCTGCCCTGTAAATGAGAGCTCTCCACTAAAATCTGAGTTGATGAGCTACTGCTACATCATGAAGAAAATATCTCTTACATGATTAGGGCTTGTCATGATAAACGTCCCAAAAGACATTCCTTTCCCTCTGACATGCAGCATGCCAAGAGAAATAAGGGCATTTCCTTAATCCAGGGTCACCTTGGTCAAAGAAGAAAGAGGCCAAACTACTATCCACCAAAAAGAACCAAATACTAAAAAGTAACAGACAGCAGAATAAAGTTGAATAAATTAAAAATTAAGAAATTCTATTATCCAGTTTTGCATTACTAAAAAGAGGTTTTAGAAAGCATTATGGTTATATTAACCACTTAAGGATATAAGTATATAAGGCAGATGTGATTGTTCCTATCTAGCCATCACAATTAGAAAGATTTTGTCAGTGTTTGTGGTGTCTTGGATGTGACAGCCAAGACAGAATTGTGGAAATACATCACTTTGGTCTTTAGTGGACTTAACACCCAGGGGGACATGTCATCATTTCTGTCAATGAGTATTTTTCTCAAATGAAAAAAAATTCTGTAATTAATACAAAATATTTTCATGTTTGTCTTGAGGGTTACAGTAATCAGTGGGCAAAGAAAACGATCTCCATCTGGGAGAGAGTAATGATGTTTTTCACAGTAAAGGATGTACCTCTGATTTTCATGGAAACCACTGTCAGATTCCAGGTAGAGAGGAGGATCTCTCTGCTAGTTATTCAGAGGGCACAAATTAATCTGCAAAGCCCTGTGAGTTCCAAAAAGGCATGGAAACTCCAAACTTTTGCCCAGGTAGCAAGGGCACCTGCTGCTTTTCAGAGAGGTTTGTTTTCCTCACACAGTACTGTGTAGTGTGTTGACTGTCACCACCCACGGAGCTGATAGCATTTCACTCACCCCGTTATGGCGTAGGTATTGTTTCTTCCACCTGTTGCACCTTATCAGTAAACTCTGTGCAATCCTACAATGTCTGGCACTACCAGTGGTACTGTCATTTTCACTTAAATCCCAAATAATAATGTGTTTATCAGTTTGTGAAGCCTTTGTGACATCCCTCACCCTGAGCTGCACTCTGTATACATGAATGCAGCACTCGTAGCCACCAGGCATAAGCAGATGTTAGGTCACTGCTCATCTCTCTCATTAAGACAATTAGTGACCTGTAGAAGATGATCAATCAGGGATTTTATCCTTCTCAATGCCAGTGTCTGGTTGCCTGCACTGAAGGATGCTGTTTATAGCCCAGTTTTTAATTTCTCCCATTCCTGCTCATCATTATTATTATCCAAAGTGCCTTTTTGCTTCTGTTAGCAAAACCAGAATCCCCCATGCCCCAGTTTTAGCAGCTAATGTCCACAATAGGGGCAACTGATCCAGCAGAGGAGTTAAATATAACCGTGTCTAGTGTAAGGAGAAGATTTAATGGGAAATGGTTGGCATTCTTTCTTCCTAAAGGCACGGAGAGGGAGGGGGGGAGAGAAAGAGACGTACACACACAGACAGACACACGCATCCCATAGCGAGGGAAGAGGCACAGAGCAGGCAAGGCAGAGAGGCAGTGAGGGTAGAGAGAGAGCCAGCCCCAAAGCAGCGCTGCGCCTCTGAGCTGGGATCTGCCAGAGCACAGCCAGCATGTTGGTCCTCAGCCTGCCTGTCTGGGGATCTTACCTGCCGCTTCTCTTCTGCTTTGCTTTATCTCAGACCGCGTACGCTGACAATGTCTTCTCAATTTCAGCAGGTAAATTGCTTTGTTACTTTTCCTTGCTTGGAGCACTCTGCACTCTGATTCTTGCACTTGCCGGTGATTGGGAACACAGGAGAAAAAAATGAATACTTGAAACTGCAGATCTTGGTGGAAGGGGTTTGCACTGGAAATCTGTTCTGCCACATGCCAGAGCATTTTTGTTGCTTGGTTGGTTTTGCTTTTTGCTTTATAATTTCTGGTTTTAAACCCCTCCCTTCCCTATGCGAAATAATAGACAAGGTCCTCAGCTGTTCTAAAATGCTTTTTTTCCATTGGCTTCTGTGGTGCTGTGCTAATTCATGGATCTGGCCCAGTTAGTGTATTGCTTGCATGTTTCTTTCTGTTTTGGATGAGTTCAGGTAGATTACAGCAGGGGAAAGAAAATTAATCTCAATGTATATCTGCTTCTATAAATACAGCCCTGACCTCAATGAGTGCTGCTGGAGTCCGACTGGATGTTAGCAGAATAAACATCATCTGGCTCTGGCTATGACACTAACAAATACTCGGATGACTTACATAGCAAACAAGAGTCCACTGCATGGAAAATCCCTGCTAGGCAAAGACAAAACAAATTAGTTGTCAGCTGAGGCAGGGCACTGGAAATCCCTCTTAATAGATTTTACAGTTTCAGCAGCAAGACTTCCCTTAAGTCATGTTGTGTGCAAAGGAAAGGGAAAGCTGGTGGGAGCTCTGACTTCATCTCTTGTTTGAGGAACTTCCACCAATTTATGGCAAATTGCTGTCTCCCACCTTCTGTCTGTTATTCTGTATCTGTCAATAGAGATGCGTCTTACTAATGTCCCGAATTCCTGCAGGTGGCAAATTTGAGATGGTTCAAACTGAGATCTGTAGGTCAAGGCCAACTATACCTACAGACCTTGCCCATGGCTTTCACAGAGACCAAAGGTGCATATTTTAAGTCTGTATATAAAATCAACTTTAGACACGAGTCTAAAGGCATTTAAAGATCTTTCTGGTGTGTCCACAGAGCCAGATGGTTTACATTCAAGGCATTTACAAGGAAAGGGTGATCAGGAGGGAAGCTTCTGTGAGACCATAGACTTCTGCACTATATAGCATGACCTCTTCTAGGGGTTTTTAACTAATATTTTAAAATGTGCAGAGCCAGCACACTGTATTTCATTCCCAATGGTTTGAACAGTCCATTCATTTGAAGATACTAAAATATTAAGATTCTGAGGGCCACAAGAGCAATCCCTTGGGGAAAAGCCCTATAACATTTAATAATGCAGCCATTAGAGTTCTGTAATTATTTCAGATAGCTTTTAAGATAGCATCTAGAAAAGCCTAATGTTCAAAGAAATACATAACAATTTAATGCATTTTTTTTTCAATCTTTAGGAACTATTTTTTTCCACTAAGCTCTGTAGGATGCTAAAAAGCATTTCTGTTTGTTATTTCTTTTCAATGGGATATGCTTTTTCCATTGTATTGAGATTAGTAAACACTGAAGTACAGAAATGAAGATTTATTTTCTCTGATACACTCTGAGTTGCTTTGCAATAGCATGTAAGTCATCAGACCTCAAAACTTCTTTTGAAGAACTTTTTATTTATATGACGCCTGTAGATGCCACCAAGACAAACAAGAATCTGATGTTTCCATCACCTTCTCCTCTGACACACACCTGTGTGTGCAGAACTCTTTTGGACTATCCTTTCAAAAAATAAGTGTTCAACAAATAACCTGCCTCTTAGAAAAGAAAATACTTGTATTCTTCAGTGAAACCATAGAAGAAGAGGCAAATATGAAGAAAAATACCGAACTCTTCTCTTTGCAATTGAATATTTTCCATAGCACTGCCCTGGGGGCTTGTCTGCAAGAGACAAGTAGCCATCCATGGCTCTTTCTTCATCCACCCCCACAGGCAAAAAACTTCTGGTTTCAGGCTCAGAGAAGGTGTAAGCTCCATTAGGAGATCTGGTTCCCAATGTGGCAGTTTGGACAGGTCACCACTTCATGCTCTGCTCCATGGTAAAGCCCTGCGCTGTCCTCTTCTGGCCAAGACACCAAAAATCACCTTTTTACCCAACAAGCTTTTAGTGAGGCTTCTGCCATAAATGTGTTGTCAGTGGTTATTGGATAATATGTGGGAAAAATAACAGCTGGCACGTGATTCAGTAATAGTCCCACAACCACAGGTCTGGATTAAGATATGTACTTTGGGGAGCTCTTACATGTCTGTGTGCCATTATTATTTGTTAATCAGGGCTGTGAAAAATTACTTTTAAAAGAATTTGTTTAGTGCTTTTGTTACATCTGCATTTAAGAAAAAAAAAAACTTCTAAGAAAATAGTGATAAATTCTGTATTTTTTGGTAGAAATCTCACAATGGATACAGAAGGTGAATTAAATCCATTTACATTCTCAATTATTTCCCTGGTTTCTCAAATGTTCCCTGACTGTCAGCTGAGTCAATTATTTGCATCTGGCACCAGAATGTAATTTCACATTTAAAGAATGGATTTCAGGACTGCACCTGCAAATTCTGAAACTAATCACATTTAACAGTGAGGATGTTTTTAAGCAATGACTTTCCTATGGTTGGGAAAATGCATTTGGGTATTTTCCAAGTCTGAAATCTTTGTATAGCAACAGGTCATGAATAAAAAGGTTTGCAGGTCACAAAGCTGTAAGTAGAAAACAGAGGCAAACAACAAATAGGATTGGGAAATGTTTGTAGAATAACTGGGAAAAAAATAATCTGGATCTTTGTTTTGCTGCCAGCTCCACTTCATAGTCCCATCGACCTCAAGCAACAGTGCCTCCTCATTTCTGGAAGTATTTTGAATGTCGTCAGCTCCAAAGAGATGCCTGATTGTGCTGAAACATAATTTTAGAAACATAATTTAGAAAATGTTTCAGGAAATAATACTATAACATGCTTAAGGTTGTGGCTGTGGGTCCATGCAGCAGCAAAGACCCCCAGAGGTGGACAGCTCAACCCCTGGAGACAGCAGGTTTCTTTTCAAGCTACCTTGCCATATCCCATCTGCCATATCCCATTACTGTGTTTGTGTTGTCATTGACAACTTTTTTTCATAGCTCTGCCCTACTGAATTTCCTGCACTGTTGCACTCACATGATGAAAACTAGGCATGAGTTCTATCATCATTTTTAGTAGGGCTACATGAACCAGTCTGCTCCTTGTAAGAACAAGCCTGAAGGAAGTCACCTTCCAGATTCAGGTAATAGAAAGACTCTCTTCTTTCCACCTCATTCCTTCTCTCCTCTACTCTGCTTATCTAGACCCAACGTCTCTGAGATTTTTTCAGAGAGATGGGACAGTATTTAAATTACTAGCAGCAGCCACAGTAAAAGAACTGCGTGAATTTTAAAGTTCTCAATGGGATTGTAACATCAAAGCAGTACTGGCAGTATTCCTCACACTTTCTTTGCCTTTTTCCTTATTATTTTCCTGAAGGAAAGGATCATTGTGTCTCACTAGGCATGGGGCTCAGCCTCTCTGAGTCAGGAAGGTGTCATATTTGCCACCAGCCCTCATGTGGCAGAGCTGCAGAAAACAGTTCTGTTTTCTTGTGGACCAACACTGTTGGAGTTGGGGTGATGGGCAAGGTGGGTTGGGAAGAGGGGCTGTGTGGGGTGACAGCCTTGTCTGGGCAGCACAGGGAAGGGACCTTGGTAGCCAATGTGGTGCTGTGCTGTGGGGAGGGGGTATTGTTCATTTGTGAGTGAAACAGTAGAGAGAACACAAAAACAAGTGTTCCTGACACTGAGGGAGATGGGATCCCAGCTGTCACTCGTAAAAGGAATATCTGGCCCCATCATCAGGATTTGGAGCAACCTGCAGGAACCCTAAATATTGTCCAAATGGACAGCAGAGGTGTCAGGTGGATGGTTTTATGTTTCTAAGAAGAGTAATTGTAAATATTTGTTTAGGTAAAATCACAACAGAAAAAAAAATATTAAATTTTTTGCTGGAGAAAGAAAAATGCAGAAGGAATTTAAAATAAGACCAAAATTAAATACTGTTAAGACTTTCAAAAGGCAGCAGCCAGAGCCTAATGGAAAAATAGGCCAAAGAGTGACTAGCAATAAGAGGTGAATCTTTGAGGGGCAAAAATATCAGCCAAGAGAATGAAACCTGGCTCTGCTCTGGAAGTCAACACAGACCCAGGAGGTGCCCAGCATCCCCATGCCGT
This sequence comes from Formicarius rufipectus, assembly GCA_013399695.1. NCBI lineage: Eukaryota > Metazoa > Chordata > Aves > Passeriformes > Formicariidae > Formicarius > Formicarius rufipectus. Next base: position 668,155 of record VXAU01003367.1, read on the forward strand.
TGGTCAGTGAGTTTCTCATGAACACATGTAAGCAGGAAAGCTGTGGTTAAATTAAAATTCCTGATGGAAATGAGCCACTGGCAAAGGCTACGGCTTCACTAGGAGAAGGATTGCAAAGCCATAAGATAGGGCAGTCACCTGGCTGCAGATCTGCCTAGCCAAAGGTCTTGGGGCAGGGCATTTAAGAGCTTGCTAGCTCATTTGTCACTCAGAGAAACCTGAAAGGGAGGCAAAAGATTCTCTCAGTGAAATCTCTGTTAAGCTTGAGAGTAAAAATAACCTTGGGATTGGCTCGATAGCCCAAATAAGGGGCTGGAAAGATAAGTCAAAAGAAGGGTTTTGTGATGGTTACCCTTCTAAGCTGATAAACAAGGCTGTTCCCAAGCAGCCTATCCAGAAAGGCTTGGACTGGTAGCAAAACAACAGTCAAGTATGGTGTGGTTACTGTTGCTTTAAGTAGATGGGTCTTTAAAATAAACACAGTTAAAAGAAACACTGATTTGACTTTATCTGTATGTTCTCCCCTGGTAAATACAACCTGTGAAAATCCCAAACGGAGTTCCATTATCAGATCAGTTCACATGATACTCAGGGAAGAAATTACCTTAGGATTCATAGACCCTCCTCTGGTGGTGGAATGCTGCAACACCTGTGCTGACTAAGGTGAGAGCAGAGCAGCCTCACCAGTGCACATCCTCTCTGTGACTTCATGCCTACATCCACCTTCTTGTCAGGAAGGGCAAAGGGAAGACTCATGTAATCCACAATAGCAAACGACTCCCAGGAGGTCCTGTGAAATTAGCAGTAGACTAACGAGTAGAAACCCACTTGGTCCTGTGGGTAAGAGACAAGGAAAGGACATCAGAGACAGCTCAGGAAGTTGTGGCATTTGTCTTGCAACAATAAATAAAAATCAGAAGAGGACTCAGCCACTAGTAAGGAAGCTGGAATCTGGCTAGAGGAAGGTTTCTTAAGTACAGCTCTGGTCTTTGATGCAGGAGAGGAAAGGGATTTCTGACCTTATGGCATTACTAGATGACAAGGTGCTTGGCTTGTCAAAAAAGGTACAGTGACAACGCAAATGAAGGGAAAAGACTTCAGTGAAATACTGCTTAAGGTATCATGAACATTCACTTGTTCAAGAAAATGCATGAAAAAGAACCATGTGCTTCCCTGTTACCCTTGGTTTATATAAAGGTTGACTTGGTTGGCTTCATGTGGTGAACTGATAAGGGCAGAGACATCCCAAAATATGGACACCGGGTTTGATACCTGGACTCCTGAAGTACTGGAAGCTGAGACTACACCAGGGGCCAGTTCTTTCTTTTTTTTTTTTTTCCTTCTGGAGCAACATTTGTGTTACAAGTAGGGTAGCTGCCCATCTTGAGATTGTGGAAGCTCCTCTAGAGGCTCAACCCAAGCAAAGCCAGTATTTTTCAGGTGTTAGTTTGTGATGAAGAAGTCCAGCTGCCAAGGGCAGAGGTTTGTACAGGAGCTGAGGCAGTGCTAGCTTGGCTTTCCAGCACAGGAAGCAGTAAGTGGTCTGAAGGTTTTACTGTAACCTGTGAATGTTTCTGATAGGCAGCAACCAGTCGAAAAGGGAACTTCAGCTGAAAGCGATGCTGCAGCTGCCATGGGGATCCCAGCTGATCTGAGTAAGCTTGTCCATTCTGTATTGTTGCCATGGATGAACATAGCACTATTTATAGTCCATAGGTATTGGACATCCTGGTGAACACCAGGGGTTTTGTTATGACCAGACTGGAAGGTGGAGGCTTAAATTCCAGCACAGTAAAGAAAATTACTTCAAAATCAGGTGTTTTCAGTAAAAGAATGGAAGTTCCACTGACAAGCAACTCAAAGTGCCGTAAAATCAGCTTAGTCCCTATGTGCTTGTAGTCAGACAGTGCCTGTGCGCCTCTGCCTCTGGTACAAACAGTTCGTTTGTGGGTTCCCTGCACAGGGAGTGAACGTTCTGTGGCTTCACATTTGAGCATCTTTAGTTTTTACAGTCTGTTTCCTATCAGACACTAGGACTTCCCATGGGTGGGCTGCTTTGGCAAAGGAGAAATAGCAGGATGATTGCAGCAAAAGAAATTGCTAATCTGAGTTAAAACTATAGAAAATATCTTTGTGTTTAGATAGGGAGAAGTTTGTTGTTACAATAGACTCTTTATCCCTGCAGTCTTTAACTCTCGGTGCTAGGATGGTGTGTGATTGCAGAACCAGGGGACACATTCAGCTGTAATGCAGAATAGGACTCAGCTGGCAGATCTGTCTCATGTTGCAGCTTAGAAGGTAGAAGAGAACAGGGAAAGTCCTACAAATGTAGGGGGAATTGTTTGAGGAAGATTAGAAATAAATGAATGAGGAAAAACCTCACAGGGATTAACAGACCCCAGTCTAGATGTTCAGTTTCTTCCCTTCTCTCCAAGGAATCACCCCTTTAATGGAAAGGAAATTGGGGGCGTGCTTTCTGTAGTCACACAGCTGTAAAGGTAAAAGGGCATGTGGGAAGAGAAGATGGATGAGAAGAATGCTGAGGACTGAGACATTGAGAGGAAAGAGAGACTGTTAACCATTTTTCTCAGGAAAGATCAATTGTGTATGGATAAACACAGGCACCCAGGAAATGTACACAAGGGAGATGTTTCATCTAAAGAAGGCATTACCACAATTTTCTTCTACCCAGGGAAGTACCTTTTTTTTTTTTTTTTTTTAAATCTTCTTGAAACTATGAAGTTTGTGATTTTTTACTAAATGAAGTCAATTCAGAAAGTTTGGGGTTTTTTACTTGTTTGTTTGCTTTTTCATTTTGTTTTTGTTTGTGGTTTGTTTGGTTTTTTTCTGAAAGGCAGGAGATTAAAGTCAACTGGGCAGGGAATCTGTTGGAGTGATGAAGTAATGAGGAATTAATCTAGACCAAAACAAACTTTGAAAGAGGAATTTGGAGGCTTTGCTCTGAAGTCTTACTGAGCACACAGTAACACGCACAGTCTCATAGAGACTGCCTGGGACTGTCTGAGCATATGGTGGATGAACATCAAAGTCAACTACATGTTTGATCTATGTCAGCACTAACAGATTATGGTCTTTCAGTTGCAGAAGGGTGGCACTGATGTCTCTTGGCTTTGTTGCTACTGGTCTCACAGATGAAGTTGGAGAGGACTGTGTGGTAGTGACTGGCACGCAGAAGTCTTTCATGGCTGATGCAGCAACCATCTTGCATTAATCTTTAGGGTTTTAGGCTCTTCTACAGGCTATGGTAAATTGTTAGGCTTTAATACTCAGAGTATTTTTATTATTGGTGGTGTGACAAGCAGTTGAGTTTTATGGTCTGATTCATAAAATGATTGAGATAAGATTTTGTTGTTCATCATGTTGGAAGCTTGTTTCGAATATTATAATTAAGTTATCCCTGGATTTGAGGGACTGGCTTAATTTCTCTGTGCCTCAGTTTCTCATGAATTGAAGAGAAAGACATAGAGTTGTCAACATTGTTTAGCAGTGTCTAGAGCTCTGGGCCTCTTCAATTGGAAGGCAATAGAAAGAAAATTGCACGGAACAGCCCTGTTGTGGTTATTAGGATTTACATAAAACATGGATTTATTTTATAAACCCATATTATCACCCACTGAAGTGTTTCACCCAGCAGCTTTTACTTGGATTTTTGTTTAGTGAAACTGGAATGCAGAGCCAACACAAGCAAATCCTCTTCTCTCACTCTCTGATCTCAGAATTTTGCTTCTGCAATCAGAGAGAGCAGTGTATCATCTTTTGGCACACAAATTGTCCTCGTATTTGCACATACACACGGGTGGAATGTCTGAAATGTTTGTATACAGGGAGTAAAAACCTTTCCCTTGCTTAGGAATCTCAGACTCCTTTGTTAGCCCGTGACTTGCCGTGTCTGCAGCGTTTCCTAAGGCTGACCTGCAAAGATGCAGCTGCCTGTCCCTCACCGGCTGGGCTGCTCCGAGACGCTGAGGGACGTGGACTAAATATTAGCTAAGGATAGAGAACAGAGTGTCCTTGCTGCTCTGGCCAGGTTAATATTGAGATTCACTGGCCAGGCAGTGTGCCAGGGTTCGTGCTGTTGTCCAGCTTTCTGAACACTGACAGATTTTAAAATATTTATTTATTTATTTATATTATGGCAGCTTCTGAGTGAGCACCAGCTGGTAAAGTACACATTGCTGCTGCCACTGCCTGTATTCTTAATGGGGATTAAAAAAGGGAGCATTTTCAAATTTTTATGACATTTTCTTGACTGTGGTAGGTTAGCAGTTGAACTTGGTGGTCTTAGGTGTCATTTCCGCTTAAACAATTCTATGATTATATGAAAAGAAACTTACAAGGCTTTGTCTGGATTTCTTAATTTTCTGAAATTAATTTAATTAATTTCTGATCCATTTGCTCTATACCTTAATGACTCTGAAGCTCCTTTTTAAGCAAGATGAAACTAGAAGCAGAGGAGAGCTGCAGCTCCACGTCTCATCCTGTAATTCCCATGGGAACTTCATGGGTTACAACCTCCTCCAAGCAGACACCATTACCTAAGCTTGATGTATTTCTTTGGTATATTTAATCTGGTTTATTGGGAAAGATATATTTAGACCATCAACTATAAGGTCAAAGTTCAAAAGGGTACTAAGAGCCACAGACAATTCACTAACCTGCTTGTTCAGCCCAGCTCCAGGCACAAGCTGTATTCCTATCTCTGCTCGTATGTCCTTAAGGCACACTTTGGGTCACAAAGCTTCATAAAACACGCTTTAAAGAAACATATAGTTAACACTGACACATATTTTTGGGGTTTTGAAGGAGAGCTTAATACCTAGATCTGCTCTAGGATTTTGACCTTTATGGCTCTCAAGAGATACTTTTAAGAAGCTCTTAAACTTTCCTAACTTAAAAGGGGAAAGTGCCTTAGTCAACTTTCAGCTGAGGTACAGAATGATACTGAGTGGCTGCAGGCCCTGGCACACTGCTGTCCTTGCAAGGAGGTTAAGAGGAGCCTGAATGAATGACAACAAAGCAGATGAAAGTCTCAGTTTCAGCTGGACAAACCCACATTCATTAACTGACTAGTCTGCCTAGCTCGTTTATTATTAATTCTAAGAGCCATCCAAGTGGGAGAAGCACCTGTGATGGGGCGTCAGCTCTCAGAGGGCTCCCTCTAGCAGAGTCCTGCCTGTCACAAGCTGGGCAAGCCACCAGCACTGCTGTCAGAGTGAGAAGCTGCTGGATAACAGCTCGGCTTCCCATCAGGGCTTGCTGGATCACTGTGGTCATAAATAGGAAGGGAACCACATATTAAGTATCCTTTTCCTTTCTTGTCCTTTCCTCTTGGCATTTGGCCTACAGTTTTGTGATTTTAGGATGAAAGTAATTTTCATGGTTTATTAATGATTTTTTTTTCAATGTAATCCTGTAAATCTGACTTGAACCCAGGGCAGGACTTCTCTGGTACCTCCGCTGCAGGTGGGGGGATTTGTAGTGTTGAAGGTCAGCTCCAGAATCAGCATTAAGAGGCCTGATAGACCTCATATGAGCCCCACTCCAGGGGAATTAGTTTGGGTGAAGGCTTTTTGGGTAAGAGTTCCCAAATTCCAGCTATGGTCACATGCAGTCTGCAGGAACAAAATGAAACATCTCAAAAACTTATCTAAAATATGTTGTTTTCTAAAGTAACCATTGGCAGTATATTCATAGATTTATATAGTCACTTTCTTGAACTAGATTAATTTACGGTCTGGACCATTAAAATAATTTGAAAATGGTACTTTCTATTTTAATGCTAAAATTTTTTTAAGTTCTCTTAAAAGAACTGCTTCTTAGACATTTCCTGGAAGGAGTTTTTTATTTTGTCTTTCTTCTCTTATTGAATATATTGACATATACTTGACGTTGAAGTTGTTGAAAGAGCAGTTTCCATATGAGAGATGTAAACGCATGCTCTGTATAGGCATGGTCTTCATATTTCACAGAAAACTATGACAGTCCTATTCTTGGGCTGAGATTTTTTCCACTGATGGGGACTGGGCTATTCTGAAGCTGTTGTTTAGCAAACAAAGCTAACCCAGAGCCTAAAAATATGCATTGCATTTGCACAAAGCTGGTAAGCTTGCCGAGGTAACCCTTTTGCAATATAAATCAAGGCAATACTGTAATGGTTGTACATCCTGCAGTTACTTATAAAATCTATACCAATGAATTGTGGTACTTATTGGAAGATCAGATCATGCTTGTGGTCGTTTCGTGATTCACTCATTTTTTTACTCCCTCTGCTGTCGTATCACCTGTCATACCTGAGTGTGGGAGGTCTTTGGGTCCAGACCAGCCTTTTCTTAATACTGGCTTGACAAATGTATCTTCCAGGTCATAACCATGGTTACTGATGGAGCCCCTGAAAGTCTAGCTACCTGCATCATTATATAAATTACATCTGTTCTATATAGTAGTATCTATACTGTTAATAGTAAGAAAATACTTAGTATATAATAATAGCATCTATTAGAATATAATAATAGCATCTCTGAATATTTAAAATCTATCTACTATCCATAACAATAGTATCTGTTACTAGTAGTTAGGGTTTTCTTGTTTCCACACTGAGATCAGTACATGCCATCAGTTTTTATACCCGCAAACCTAAACAGGGTTTCAATCTAACTTGTGTTGCAGTAGTAGTAGTGTAAGACTACGAAGACTGAAATCAGTGGCTAACAAACCTGGTTAGCTATAGTGCTTTTCTGAACAAAGCCTGTTCCACAGATTTCCAGACTTTTCTGCTAAAAAGGAAAATCCAATTATTTTATAACCCAGGACTGGACTCATGAAGACATGGTAAGTATCATATAAGAATTATAGATGTACATCTTTGTTTAATCTTATATTTACAAAATATTTAAAGTACAGCAGTTTCATAATTTTTTTGTTTGGTTGGTTGTTTTTTTATAAAGTAGCAGTGCAACTGCAGCAGTGCAAACCTTTTTCTACAGTGGCTGGTAGTGATCTCTTAGCTAATAAGCCACATCAGGCTAGTTTTGATGTTCTTATTCTTGTTGAATGATAATAATCCCATCAAAATTTAGCTGAATCATGCAATAAGGTAATATTAAGAAAGATTATACTGGAATGTGGCCTAAAATAAAATAATAATCACATTTTATACCCTGCTAAATTATGAGCTGCCCATTGTTTTAATATGTTCCTTGTTCTCAATACAACTTGTTCAAGTAAAATCCTGGAATTCAGACAACCACAGAAGTATTTGTGTTAAAAATTGGAGAACTTGGTTATAGCTGCATACAAGTGACTGAATTCAGGTTAAGCCAATATAAAACTCAACTCCTCAAGTCTTTGTATTTTATTCCCTGTGAGAGCTGAAGACAGGCGACTCGAGCCTTTGCAACTTTTTTAAGGGCATTGGCATTTCCAGTATGTATTTAAAGCTTAAAATTGATCAATATATTTAATGTTTTTAGACAACTCTTCTGCCTTTCTCTTAAATTGAAGATTTTGGCTGGGTTTCAAACTTCTGAGGAAAAGCTGAGAAAGAATCTCCATTATGGACTCTTTCAGACTTGAATTGATTCATCTCTCAGAGATATCCCAAATAGTGTCTTGATAGAGAAAAAAACTCTGGCTGACATGAATTACTGCTGAATGCTGCTGAATCACACCACTCTGGGCAACTGTTTTCTGTGCATCAGGACTGAGAAAATGCCATCCTCATTAATGTGAGATGGTGAAACTGATATAATACGTATTCTGAGACATCTGAAAAACCGGAAGTATCTCTGTCCTTTAGAAAATTTCCTTTCCCTTGAGATGTGACTAATATCCAGCCGGCAATTGATTTGCATACAAATCTAGCAATTTTGTCAGGTTTGTCTTCCCAGAAACTTAATTTAGAGATTTTCTATTAATACCAGATACTTCACCATAGGCTTGTCTTCCTACTGTATTTGGCTCCCTGCCACCCCTTGGTTCCCAGGCACCCATTCCAGCTGCCACTGGCCAGAGGAAGAAGCCAACAAACTTAAATAAACATTTGTTATCCTTGACAAAACTTTTGAAGAAGGCCCCTACCCTGATTAGAGATATATTTCCCAAGGAGTAGATAGACTCAGGAAAAGATCCTGCACTATATAAATGCATCATCTTAATATTCTTCCTCTGTGAATCTTTGGTCACAGCTTCTTATATTGTTGATGGAAGTGTAACTCTAAGAATAAGTTAAATGCATTGTCAAACACTACTGAGATTCTGTTGTATCAGTCAGTCAATGACAAAGCTGTCAGCTAAGTCTGGCTTGCAGGGTATTTATTCTTAGGGATGATGCACAAATCAAAAATAAGGCAACCTGGTTGCAGTCCTAGATAAAATAAAAACAAATGTGCTATGAAACAGCTTGCTGCTTCTCACTTATCGCAAAAGTGCCTAAAGCAATTCAGTTCATGAGGAAGGTTGGTGGGCAACAGCACAAGTACTTCCCTGTTACAAAACACAGGCTGCAGCAGGGACCAGGAGAGGCTATTTCTAATACACTTTTAGAGGAGGAGAGATAAAACAATAAATATTTGATTTATTTTCTAATATTGCCTGAAATTTTCCAGAATTGGCCTGTGTCAGAGCCATATTAAGAGCTTAAAACTCTGCATGGCCTTCAGCACAAGGAGGAATTTACAGACTTAAGGGTCCACCAAGTTTCTTAAATCCCTACTTGGATTATGGTGTTGCAATCAATGCGCATAGGATAGAGGAATATCCTGAGGAATGGAAACTTCTCTTGTTCTGTCAAATGTTTGTGCAGTTCAAGAAAACAGATGAGTATTTGTATTGAACAGATCTCCCTTGTTTGGAACAGAAGAAACAGGTCAACTGCAGAACATGCTGCCTCCTCGGACCTCCTCCACCACCCTTATTCCCACCACCACACTTCAGACACAGCTGGAGCACTGTAAGTGTGACCCAAAAGCCTCTCTCTGCTTTTACATGACGTTTAATGTATGACAAAGACTGAAGCATCCTCTCAAGCATTGCTTTGTGGTGTCACTCAGCAAACCCTCCTGGCTCTGATGATATGGCTCTGTTAGGACAATCACTCAACATCCCAGACTGAGGCTTTAAGTAAATCTCAAACAGATAAAGGACTAAAATGAGGCTGGATTTGTTCAGGCAGTTAATTCAATTAACTTATTATATTCTCCTTGCTCTATTTTAGGACTTTCTTAGAATAAGGCAATCCTGAACTAAAGGAAATGGCAATGCAATAAATCAAGTAAGGACAGAAAAGCAATTTACTATTCTGCCCAGTGATTTCACAGTGTGGATTATGTATATTTCCTGTTTTGCATCACATCTGCCTTACCCAGTAGGTGAAATGAAGGTCCTGAAGTCCTCCTTTGGAATCTATTCTCAGCGTTTCATTTTGCAGGAAAACAGATGTGTGTAAGTTGCTGGTGTGGAGTTTCACTTCCCCACCTATGCACAGATCTGCTCTATGTGACATGTATTCATAATGTGCAACATACAGAACACGATAGGTATATGATACAGCATTTGCCCAATTACTCTAACAGGCAGGGTCTGTTAACTCAAATATGTCTTCCATCCCAATTTTTATGAATTTTTATGCCAATTCAGTAAATCCTATTCTTAATTCTACTATCAATTTATCATATAGAAATACTGCAATTATTGCTAGTGTTATGTAAATAATGATTAGTAAGATGTCAGGCAAGAACTAAACCAAGAAAAAGTACAGTGTAAAATCCTCTGTTGCCTTCAGAGAGATCAGGATTGAACTCAGGGGCCTGTTCACTCAAGATCAAAATTTAGTTGCCTCTGCCTTTCTTATCACTTTCCCTGCCTCTGCTTTGATTTCCACAGAAAGGAGTCCCAGAGACAAGTTGCTCTAGGAATATGGTGTACTCCTTCAGTGAGGATGAGATTCGGATCCAAGTCCCTGAGATTTCTGCAAGCAGCCCAGAGAGTAACCTGAATATAAAATCACCCTTCACATCATCTCTCTCATAAAAACATGAAATAAAACTAAGTAGTTCTGAGCAGGGTGGGACCTGTGTGAATTCACTAAGAGCAGTTTGCGCTTTGGAGTTCGTGGTCAGAGCTTTTCTGGAAAGTGGCCTTTCATGTGGAAGCTGAAGATTAGTTCTGTTAATCCACTGTTTCTGGCTCAGTGTTCATCTGTATTTCCAGACAAGATCACTTTTGTCACAGGACATAAATAAGGCATTTTAGTCATGAAAGCTTAATTCTTAAGTCAAAAGATCAGACCTCCATTGATCATTTAAGGCATCAGCTCTGATCTGCAGTGAATGAATATCTGTGTGTTATTATCTTCTGGAGCGAAGTTCATGCTGCCTATGCCCTCCCTGAGTGTAGTGTCTATTATTAGAGCAAAGACACTATTCTTGGAGAGGAGCTGCTACTTGCAAAGTGGAACAGAGAGAGCAGGGTCAGGTCTAAGAATAGGCCAGGGTCCCACTCTGGTTCGGAGGCACACGCGGCAGCCCAGCTGTGATGTGCCTCTGAGAGGAAGAGGAGAAGGAACCGTGGGGCAGGATGCTGTGCTGAAGTGCTAATGTTCAAATATCCGTGAGGAGAACCTTCTGGCAAACCCTAAGCTTCTTCCTAAGGGAGCAAATAAACTCGAGACTGTAGCATGTGGTGGCTGGATTTTTGTGCATTTCTCTGACAGGCTTGTGTGGTCACATGTTCACTTGTATGTTTTATGTTCGGTAGAAACTGCTTGATGTGGACATGGAAGAGTTGTGTCAGGAGCTCCAGATAGTACAGGCTTCCTCTCTGTCTGAATCACACTGTCCTGCAGGGCCTCCTGGCCCCCAGGTGAGTGATGCATTTGTGATGAAACCACATCATTCTCTCACTTGCTCTAAGGTCCTTAATAAAGGTGTGAAACATTTGAAAATGCTTTTTACAACTTAATTTACATACCAACCTTTGCTGCAGTAAAGATGTGACTGAGGCTTTGGCAGCCTGAGATATTAACATGCACCCAAACACTATTTAAAAATATGGACAGTACATCGAAGTAAAGGTTCAGTTATGTGGCAAAAAGCTTAGCTTTAATTATTTAGATGTCAGTAGTTCAGAAGGTATTTGTAATAGTCTAGAAGTTGCAAGGTGGAAGCCACCAAGTTTTATTTTCATAGAATCGTAGAATGATTTGGATTGGAAGAGATCTTAAAGGTCATCTAGTTCCAACTCCCCAAGAACCTTGCGTTTATTGTTCTGCCATTTGGTCTGTGCTGACATGGAGAATGAGGCAGATTCATTTAGCATGAGAGTGGTGAAGTGTGGTGAGAGGCCATGGGAAGTGTTTCTTCAGTCCTGTATTGAGAAAAGCCTTCTCTGCATTATGAAACAGCCCTTCAGTGTGGCTGGCCATGATCCAGAGCCACTATACATGTGAAAGAAGCAGGTGTTATTTCAGTCTTTGATAGACTGCCTTTCTTAAAAAAAAATTAATTTTTTTTTTACTGTCCCTGTCTTAAATTGGAAGAACAGTGATGTTAATTCTATTGTTCTACAGATCCATTGCTATGAATAATATTAATCTTGCAACCAAATGACCTATGATCCCTCCAAGAATATTTTTAAATAGAGCAGGCTGGCAGATTTTTATCACAACAGCAGACACTAAGAGTGGGTATAACATGGCTTTGGAATTTTTAATTATAAATTACAGGACTGTATCTTGTGAAGGGGCAGCATTAGATCCAGCAATACATTTGTGAACATGGATGCCTGCAAAGAATACTACCATTACAAAAAGACATTAACTAAGTATTTCTGAATTCTTTTCTGCTATAGCTTGCATGGCCTTCAGAGGAGTTGCAGAAGCTCGTACTGTTGATTCATAACTGAAGTTTAACACTCTTTCATAAGAAGGAGAATTAGATTTATAATTACATAACTCAGAGTATCATTTCTCCCATGGGTAGCCTAAGGTAAAATGGAAGAAATAAGGTAAAATTTGTCTCTGACTCTAATAGGATGCATTCTGATTTACACTACTGAAAACCTTAAATAACTCTAGTGACTAAAATAGTTGAAGAAATTTGCGTTGATGGTACATTTTGCTCCTATTCATGTACAATTTGCATCACATTTTGGACAGCTTACGACAGCCAGGATCCAAACCTGGAGTGATTTGTGTCATAAATCTAATGCTTTTCTGATGCAGGCTCATGGGATTTTTAACTTAGTCACTCAAAAAGAAAAGGTTGTCTGTGAATGGACGAATTCTAAAAACAAAACTGTTTTTCTGAATTTTTTTTTCTGGGATGGATTTCAAGGTCTCCCTGGATTAAGAAGTATCCTGAAAGGACAGTCAATCTCACTTGAGAGAAAGAAATATGTTAAGGATCTAGAAGTGATGGCAATCCTACACGTCCACCCTCCCCTGCAGAGCCTGTATGTTTTATGCTACTTCCCTTACCACTCCTTTGGATGACCTCCTTTGACAGCCGATGTGGTGTCTCCAGGTCCTTGTTGCAAATTCTTCAGGACTCTGATAGCTTCTCATCTTTCTTTTGCCCCAAGCTTGTTTTTCTTGTTGGTTCTCTTCATCTATGAGATACCCCTGCACGTCCCATGTCAGACCTGCTCTCCAGCCTGCTGTTCAACAGTGGCACAGACCCAGTGTTTAGAGGCCACATTCAAACATGTCATCCAGCACCTCAGACATATGTGTTCACACCGTTCCCAGGAAACACCTACAAGGTCAAGGGTTAAAGGAAGACAAGCAGAAGTGCCTCCTTACTAATGCAATTTAATAATAGCATTCACTTTTCTTCCTAGGGTCCACAAGGAATTCCTGGTATAATGGGACCAAAAGGGGAGAAAGTAAGTGTCTATTGCTGTGGATCTTGATATGTTTTTGAGGGACAAAGAAAGAGGGGAGGGCATTCACATTTTTCCTAGTCTATTTAGTGAAAGGTGATCCTTACGAATGGAGGGATTTGCTTTAATTCCTATGTAAAGCTATGAATTGCTTTGAAGCTAAAATTTAAAACTCCATTATTCAGTGTTCATTTGCAGTCTTGAAATATTTTTATGGCTTCTCATGGTAGCTCCACCTGTTTGCAGTATGCATCAGGACAGCAGCTCAGGTGCACCAGTCAGCAATCTCACTGATCCAAAAGCCCCTGAGCTCCCTGTCCCTCTGGGAGGATGTGAGAAGCAGAGCTCATGCAGTGTGAATGTGAGGGGCAGCTCAGGTATTAAAACTGTTATGTTATGTTTTCAGATATGCAAAGCATTTGGTTTGTAATGATGCCTAAAGAACTTTATACCTGGAGCTGGGCACGTAGTTACGTGCTTGGCTATATAGGGTGATGACTATAGATTTAGGGCTGAGAACACAGGAAATACCAAGGAGCTCTGATACAATAATTCTTCTCATTTTACTTCTGTAAGCAAAGTTTTGAGCACAAAGATACTCCCAGTGTTTTGTGTAGGGGTTTTTTGTCGTTTGTGTGTTTGTTTTTAATATAAATGCATTGATGCATTGACTTATGAGCCACTGTGCTTCATGTGGAAGCTACGAGACTAACATATTCCTTTCTCTGGCAGGGGGAGATTGGCAGGCCAGGAAGGAAGGTATGAACAAAGGTGCTATCACAGAAATCCACTGAATTCTTGACAAAAGGAGCTGCCAGAAAGGGGTCCAAGGGACAGTTGTTTAAAAATTAGCTAATGTTGAAGTTTAACCTGTTTGTGCTGCTCAGACTGGTACCCAGGGTGGGTGGAAGGGAACTTCAGGTGCAGGGCTGAAGTGCTGTCCCAGTCGGTTTGAATTCAACAAATTGCCCTGGTAAGAACATGGAGACAAGTCAAACCGAGTGGGAAATTACCTAAAGTGTGTCTCTGTAGACAGGGGAAGCAGATTATGGGAGCCATCATAAAAGGTGTATTAAAAAAAAAAGGCCCAAAGCAAAATCAAACTTTTTACTTCTCCAAAGTCTAATCAGGGCTCAGCCAGATACCCCGAAGGAGGAATAGCCATTAATGATTACAATTCCAGAGTTTTGGCACCAATGCAATATGCTGACTACACTCCTATGCTTGGTGACATGTGAGCTGTGATATATTGTCAAAAGTATGTGCCCCTACATGTCATGAAACAGAATACATTATCTCAGTCACTAAGTACATCCATTTAATGTAATTAACTTTAAAAGAAGACAGAAATGCAGGATGAAATCAGAGATATGCTGAGGGTAGTCACTAACCAGGAAAAGAACTACCTTTCTAATAATATACCAAGGATTTTAACACCTTTCTAATAATATACACCAGCTACCAAACAGTAATTTGAATAAGTACAAAACACAGAAACAGAAGAGGCCATTTTCTTTAATCTATTTGCAAATGCCCTACAATAAACAAAAATATTATTTATATTAATTTGAAGGTTTAAAACAGTAGTGTTTTTGAGAGACTAACTCACCAATCTACAAGTGCAAGTTTTAATCACATTACATCAAAACTTACACTTCTGACAAAAACTAGTTGGTTCCAAAAGAGAAGTCACTCATGTTGGAAATAAAACATTATAACACTTGCTAAAAGCTGTCTGGCCTGTGCTAGTTTATTCTCGGCCCCAAATGTCATGATGGCATTTCTAAGGTCATATTGTCGAGTGGTGTAATGCAGTGGAATAGCACTAAACTGCAGCATTTTAGGAGATTATTTAAAGAGTGATTTATGGGCAGTAATTAAAACAGATAACTAACTATGTATGTATGTAACTATTTCTAGCCATATAGTAGTTATTAAAGAGCAATTATAGGTAGTAATATAGGAATCTTCAGAATAAGAACAATAGTTAAAGATTTGGTTCTGCTCTTAGCATCAATTGGATTCATATGAATGTAATTATATGCAGATTGTTTAATCTCCTGCCTGCAGCAGAGTGTGTAGGAATGATGTTGTATGACTCATTGTAATCAATGTTTTCTGTTCAAGGGTAGACCGGGTCCCCCGGGAGTCCCCGGAATGCCAGGACCAATAGGGTGGCCTGGACCTGTGGGGCAGAAGGTAAGACTAAAATTCACATGGGAAAACCTCTTCAACATCATGATCTGAACAGAACAGTTGTCTTGGGAAGTCTCTTAACAGCTACCTGCTGGAGTCTGGGAAGATGTAGCAGTGCAAAGACACTCTGTGCTTGTCCCATTTCTTACACTGGCCTGCCCAGTCTTGGATTAGGTTACTCCACCTTCAGCCCAACCCCTGTAGCACTTCTTGTGTTGATTAAACAAATGACAGGGAAATTGAAAATCAACTTAATTAAAGACTCATTGATAGCCTCTGGTGTCTCTCAATCACACAAATCAGTGTTTCTAAGCTGATCATCTTCTTTATGACTATACTTTATGATGTTTTCTTTGCCTGAAGGTGTGTGATCAGGGAAAATATACCAGGCTGGTATCAGGTGAAAGAGATTACAAACCAGGAGGATTGCTCATCACATCTTTGAGGTTCATTCCCATACAAAAAAACATTCATTCCTGTTATTTTTATTAACCAACAGAAGAAAAAAAAATGACAGGATCTGCTTTGCTACTGCAGAGTGGCTGCTTCATCTGCATTTATTATAGAGAACTTTCAGGACAGTCCTTTAGTGAATACTTATGCAAAAGGATACAGATCTTCACAGGAGCTGCAGTTTGTGACATTTCTGGTGGGACTTTGAGGTAACTTCCTTTTCTTCAGTCCAGTGTGTATTAGGCAAAAGGACTGCACACAATCCTTAGTTTGAAGCTGCGTTTTCCAACAAATCTCTGAGTCTTCATTTACTCTGTGAAGGTTGATATCCCCACCTCAGAGGACGTGATGCAGTAGCTCTTGATACTGCAAGAATAATGCTAAATGACTTTTGAGTTCAAGCCACCTCTGGAAGCAGACTTTGAGGATCTTTACAACTATTTTAGATGAAGAACATCATATTATACTACGTGGGAATATAGGCAAGCAACAAGAGAGTATGTAGTTAAAAGAAATCAACATTCACTTTGTGTCCCTCTCAAATGTATTATGTGGGAACAGTGAGGGTAGAGGGAAGGTTCAACTAACTTCATAGTCCTAGTGAAGGAGGAGAGCAAAGTAGATAGAAAACTCAGTCACCTGAGTTTATATAGGCTTTAGTTTTATTTATGCGTTCTTCCTAATTTTGATTTATTCTTCTCTATTACTACGCTTCTTCATCACACTCCTAAAAGCACCCCTCACACTTAGTGGTAATACTTTTTACTATAATATAACTGCAAGTCCTGCTTGCTCTTTGATTCCAGTACTTCTGCTTTTATTGTCTTGCTAGATACTGGTCCCCTCTGTTCTTTAGATAGTTCCATTTCTTCTGGTCTTTAAAAATTTCAGTTTCCTGCCCATCAATGAAGGCTCTAGCTGAATACAGTTGAGCAGATCTCAGTGCTTACTTCAGTTGGTTGAGTCTCTTTCCTTTCTCCCCATCTCTGATCTCAAATTTCTGATACTCATCTTCGCTACAGACATTTACTGCATCCTCTTCTTGCTGTAAATCTCCAGTATTGTTTGGCTTCTTTCCTCATATCTGCCTCTGTGGGCATTTGCTATTTCTTCAGCTGTCTCCTTCCTTGGCTTCTCTTTCTTTGACACGGCCTTAATTCAGTCCTTATTTCTCCTACTTTATTTCTTCAAGTCTTTTCTAAACTTCTCCAGGGACAGCAGCCAATGTGAAAATCCTTTCCATTCCTAGGAGAGTGAAAGCCAGAGGAGAAGGAAAGCCAGCTGTATTCTGCTGGTAGCACTGCTGCATGTCTAGAGGTCTACTCTATATTTTACATTAGATATAATTAGCTGACAGCAGCCAGAGAAGTTGTGGTAAAGTTTTTTCATGATTTACTGGCTCCAAGTGCCTGTACAGCACACGATGTCTCAGAACTACAATAAAAATAGTCACTATGCTTCCCCAAGCCATAAGGCATGCAGCAAAATACCTTTCTTATCTGCAACTCAGTGAAAGTGTTGCCAGGTAGAGACAATGCACACTCATGCAAGAAAGGATGCACTTCTGAAAGTGGTTTGCTTGTATGTCCTTTCATAACATCTGGCAACATGAACATGAGTTACCCACATAACAAAATGTCAATAGAAGAGTAAGACAACATGTGAGGGCTCAGGCAGAATGCAACTGCAATATAGACCTCTACCTACAATGTTACACCAAGGTCAGGCTTATCTCAACTATTTGACATAAAACCTAAACCACTGAAGTGTCAGACAATCAAATACGATGTCATCAGAGAGCCACAACGAATAACTCTCTTTATTGACCCCTTTAGGGTGAAAAGGGAGAGTTGGGTGTGATGGGATTACCAGGTACAAGAGGACCAATGGGCTCCAAGGTTTGTGTAACCAAATGCTGCATTTTCAGACATTGGTTTCTAATGCTCTGCTGACAGCTGCTTCCCTCATGAATTGACTGGAAAGCATTTATCAATAAAAATCTTTTCTAATACAGCTAAAAAGATATATTCTACATCAAGCAAGGTTATGTTGTCTGGTTGGGCTTGGCTGTGTTTTTGGCTTTTCCTAAAAATGCTTTGGTGTAAATTATTGTAATTTATTTTAATAGCAAACTCCCATATAATTGTAAGCACACTTAAGTCTTGTCTTCAATGTTTTCCACACACCTAATAAGACTGGGGAGATAATTTCGGTCCTCTACTAAAACTGTGTATAGATATTGACAGTTGGAGAGAAGCACAGTTTGGTCTGGATGTTCCAGTGTCTGCACATCGTTGTCTATAGCATAGACTCTGCCTTTAAAAATTTAAGCCACAATATTTTAAGGGACTAGAACAAAAAAAAAAAAAACCTGTAATCAGCTTATTCAAATAATGGACTAGAAAGAAGACCTGAATGCCATTGTTTATGTTTCTTTAAGAGAAAAATCTGTGTCATATCAATGATCACATTAGATTACTTAAGTATAACTTAAGGATATTCCACAGGGGAGAAAAAAACGATAAAACCAAACAAACAAAATAAAAGAGGCAGATTATTGCTAAAATTATTTTAGCTTATTAATTGTGGCATCTAATTCTTTATTCACTCTCAGTTACATTTTATTTCCCTTGTTCCGATTTTAAAGCAATATCAAACCTGCTGGCTTTACCTGGTTTTTTCATATTGGCTTTTGGGCTGAGTTGTCGTGCCTTTAATTCATAATTCACTTTCTGTTTCCATGCAGTTTAGAAGCTAAAAATATTCATTTGCATTTAAAAGTTGATGCAATTAATTATTTGTGCTTCGTTCTTTTTCTTCACTTCAAAGTTTGAAAGTCCGGCTTCTTGGGTGATCTTGAAAGTGAGAAGCATTAAAATATCTATCATTCCCTTTAGGGTTTTCCTGGAACTAGAGGAGAAAAGGTCAGTGTGACAGTAGAATAATGTATATGTTAACATTTGAAAACAGTTATGTAAAAATACGTAGCTGTAGACATGAGATTGGATTTTGATGAAGTCCAAAGGTCCCACTGAGAAATGAAAACAAGCATAGAGAAGGAACACAGTCTTGTGGCTTGGGTTGGGATGCTGAAGAAGTGAGTTAGTTTTTCACCATCTTCTTGTGGAAAAGTTCTTACAGTGAACTTCATTACAGGTTCCCCACCTATAGAATGAGTATAATAATCCTTAATTTTTGTTCTGGTTTGGTTAGGTGATACACACTCTAGCATGGGGAGTTTTTACTGTAGACCTTACTGTGGGACCTGAACTGGGCAATGAAGCCTACTGGAGAAAAGAATCAAGTATGGAAGTATTACATCCAGGGAAGCATGTGTTTAAAATAATTATCTGGGGAGAATGAGTCCCTTTTCCTACAGGCCTTGCTCTTAATTCTGTAATAATATTAGTAATTAACCATATACCTCACTCTGAGGGTATTACTGTACTCTGCTGACTTCAAATAACATGCTGTGTAGGAGAAATATTTCTTGCTACTTCATGAAATCATAGTAATGAAACTGTTGTTGCCCTGTTCTCTCTCTCCAGGGATCCAGAGGTGACAGGGGTGACAAAGGAGTCAAAGGCGACCAGGTAATTTTCCTTTCCAGGTGACTGTGATCTTTAACTGAATGTGCATTTGAAGAGCAATGTACTTCTGACAGCAAAAAACACGAGTGGCATGGAGGAAT
Source organism: Formicarius rufipectus (assembly GCA_013399695.1). Lineage (NCBI taxonomy): Eukaryota > Metazoa > Chordata > Aves > Passeriformes > Formicariidae > Formicarius > Formicarius rufipectus. The sequence continues at coordinate 687,392 of VXAU01003367.1, forward strand.
AGGGTCTGGAAGCATCTTCCTGGGAGGGCAGGTGTGGTGAGGGAAAGCAGTGGTCCCATCTGATGGTGAGTGTGGTGAGACAGTCTCCATGTCTATGTGCCCTACAGCCCCATGCAGGGGGAGTTGATGAGTCAGAAGGGGATTTCCCTGGAGGTAACCTCAGTCTTCCCAGGCCTGTGCCCTGCAGAACCATGGCAGCTTGCCAAAATGCTTTTAGCTGGTGATACGATAACACCGGGAGAGGAAGAGGGGGAGAGATTTGTGTCTTGGAGGTTCTTTTAACTAGGAAAGGAAAAGTAAGCTGCATTTGATACAGATAGGGAAATGCCATTCCAAAAGGCAGGCTCTGGGAGCTGTCCAGATAGCAGGGTCGCCTGTAGACAAAAGCGTAATTCGGCTGCTTTTGCCAGAGGAGGGATAGCAGGAAAGCAGAGGATCAGACAGAGGAGTAGCATTACCATATAAGGGGCTTTAGAGTAAAATTTTGCTTATAATTCTCCACCAATTGAACCACCTGCAGTGCTGAGTCAGTGCGGGACTTTTGAACTGATATCCATACATGGCACTGCCTTTTCTTCCTTCCAAGGAAAGTGGGACTTTGTCAAAGATCACTACATGTTTTCTGATTATTTTTCTCCTTTGACTTTGTAGGGAGAAATAGGCTTCCCTGGAATGCTGGGACAAAAAGTAAGTGGTGTGATGTGTTGAGTTGTTGTGTTAAATGCTGACATAGGGTCAGTGAGTGACTTGAGGGACTTCCTGGAAAAGTCTTGCTTGACTCAATGACTAGCACTGCTTGGACTTGATCAGGTTTTTTAGGCTTTTTAGCTTAGGAGAAAACTCTTACATTTAGCTGGTCTTTGTTGTTTCTCTTTTTTCCCCAGATCACTGGTTTAGTTATGAACTTCCTTCTGTTTAATATACCCAAACTTTTGATTATGGTTTCATAGCTGCTCTAATTGTTTGGGTATTATTCACTGGGAGCTAGTAAATATTTCCTTCTTGACACTCTGAATTGAAATGGCTCTACTATAACTAGCAGTGACAACCCCGACAAGTTCTTATTTAATTGTTTTTCTGTACTTGAAAAACAAACAAAATTAAGATGTTGGCTTACAGAAAACCTAAAGGAGGATAACTTTTTTATATAATCACATAATATCTCTGAAATTAATGTAAAGAAATAATAGTTGCTTTTAAGAGGGTTAGAAGATAAGTGAATTCACCTCCCTTTCCCTGAGTGTCTTTATAGCAACAGCAAAGCAAGATTTTACCAAGGGGCGGGACAGTTTTGCTGCCCTTGACTTCTCCAAGTCTCTGCACATGTTTCTGGTCTCTCCATTTGGCCTTCTTTTTAGGAAAGAATTTTTTGGGGATATGTGGGTAAATCGTAAGAGGTATTTTTTTACTTTAAGTTTGTTTTAAAATATTTTATTATCATCTTGGATTTCTACAAAAGAAATGCTACCAGCATTGTGTGGAGAAGCCGTGTGAGTGAAAGCAATGTCCATCTGCTATGTTGGACGAGGCAGGTATAACCATATACTTACATCCTGCTTCCTTCCCTCCATACCCATCAAGGGAGAGATGGGCCCGAAGGGACAGTCTGGAGTACCAGGACACAGAGGACCTATAGGAAGACCTGGAAAACGAGGCAAACAAGTAGGACGACAGTGTTTCCTCTTCCTGTGACTCATGGCATCTGTGTGATTGTGACTGACTGTGTGGTTTATGCTTTTGTACCATGCACCGTATCACACATGGAGTGGACAGAAGCCCTGAAACACCTCGCACATACACAGGCAACACAGGAGTTAAAGCCTCAGCCTTAGGGCTGTGGAGTCTTACCTGTTCCCTGGTCATGCAGCGTGGGAGAAGTTGTATTTAGCCCTGGCTTGTTAACACACTCTTAACGCTATTTGAGCAGACCTTGAACCCTTCCTTTGAATCCTAAGCAACACAGAGCTACAGTCACAGACCCACCTAAAGCTAAAGAGCTCAAAATTATGCTGGCAGAGCTACATCTTCAGACTTTCAAGTGAATTGTAAAGACTAGGAATTGTGTGTAAAATTGGACATCAGTTCCTCCACTATAGCATTTTCCAAGGAGCAGGTAGCAATGCTGGTACAGTTACCTGTTCAAGTCACCAAATGGGTCTCTCAGAGTGCATGTTCCCTTTTGTATTTATTTTAAGCAACGATACTGTGGGCAGAAAGAAGACCAGTTCCTGACGCTCTGAATTGTCACCTGCAGAGCCTGTTTCTTTCTGCCAACAGGGAAGGGAACCTGTTCTTGCTACCTCGACATGGTTCAGCTGCTCAGATAAAGGTGCTTGTAGATGTGGTTGTCAATGAGCTTAGCTGAAAGTATTTCATTTGCAGTCTGGTTATGCCCAACATTGCAAAGAGAGGTACATACCTCCTTCACCTTTGCTCTGATGGCATCAGGTAGTATCTGAAGTGATAGACAAGCTAGCGTGGGGTTAAAAGTAAAAACTGGGTGTTAAGAGAGGGAATAATAGGTTCCCATGGAAGGAAAGTGTGTACCGTGTAAGTCTGCTGGGTGACCCACAAGAAATATTTTTTGTCCTAGATTTGTCAGGCTTTTAAAGTTGATATGTGGTCTTTCTTTGCTTGTTTGTTTTTAGTTTTGTTTGTTTGTTTGGGGTTTTTGTGGTTTGGTTTTGGGGTTTTGTTTTGTTTTGTAAACTATTCATCTGTTCTGCCAAAGTACTATGCACATAATACCTTTTCATAGCAAGAGGCAAAGGGAAGACACAGTACCTGCAGACCAACTTGGACACAGTGCACTCCATATTTGACCTTAGACATTAGATATTTTGTCACATTACACAGTGCCTTTATGAAAAAGTGGTGACATATGGCGTGTCATAATTTAAGACAACAATCGGTGTGACTGAAAGAACTTCAGTCTGGCCCTAAACTGGCGTTTCCAGTCCCCAGACTGCGTACACAAACCCCTTTCTGGTGCTCCGAAAGCAATTTCAGCGTTGATCTGCATGAAAACCAGTTTTCCCTCTCTGCAAATGGGGGAGCCAGTGATTTCCTTTCTTCTTTTCTAATTCTTTGAAAACACTAGAGAGTGGCATTTTAAGGCTCTGGGGGTCTGGCTGCCACCTTTAAGTGCTGTAGTTGTCTCGTTGTTTATTCAGCTGAGAGGAGAGTTTCCATCAATATGGGGCCATTTCCTGTCTCTAGATCCAGCTGACATGCCTAGATGAAAGCAGCTAAATCAGGAAGGTGTCACTTCCACTTCCATTTTGAGATACTTCTAGATGAGCTCACTGACTTCAACTCTGCCCTGCCTCTGCAGCAGGCTCTTCCTAAAACGTGTCCAGGAGGTGGGAGTCACAAGTCATAGTCTCACTGCTGCTGAGACACAACACCCAAAGCTTTGTAGCTTGGGAATTGACCTTAAGGACCAAATTCAGAGTTTCAGTCTTGATAAGCAGGCAGGATTTTGTGATTTAGATAATGTTACTTTGAAACAAAGGAGAGGAATATAAATGTTGTCAATGGGAAAAGCTCCTCTGAATGCCATGGGCACATATGGAAAAAAAAAAAGGAGACAAGAACATTTAATACCAACCTCTGCCATAATAATGTAATCTATGTATGCTAAGCAGGGGAATATTAAGCAATCATTCCTCCAAAGCAGGAGACACAGAAAACAGCTCATTTTCAGACAGTACACATCTGGCTGGCACTGCCTTGCCTCTGACAAATTGTTGTGTGGGGGAAAGAGATTCCCCACAGCCTTCTTTGGGGCTACAAAACCCTGGTCTGCTAGTTCTGTGTTGTGTAATGTAAGAAGTAATTACAGATCAGCATCACTGACATTCACATAAATCCTGGAATATTTTGATGGCACAGAGCTTACCTAATAGGATTAAACAAAGCAAATATTCAATTAGTTCTTTATGGGCCATGGCAAAATCAACTTTCCTCTGCTGAAATGGTGAAAGTGACATTCAAATGTATCCATGGAATATAGTATATTATATAACTACAAATTATTCTAGCATATATTACTATATATGTTTTGTGACTCTTAAATTTAACATACAACCATTCATCATATGTCTCTGAATGCACATCAACCTGGAATTGCACCATCTTAAAGGAAATAATCTCCTTTGTCATTAAAAGAAAGTTTACATATTACACATCATTTTTATGATGCTAAGTAATGTATACTGTTACCATAAAAATCAAGTCAGATATTTAATATTTAAGCTATGTAATACACTTCTGAAATACAGAGCTGAGAAATCCAAGCCTTGAGGAGTATATGAGCAGGAAGATAAATAGAGTTATTTTTAATAAGTGTCACCGTATTAAATTCAGGAGCAAAAAATAGGAAGGTGCTGAACAGTTCCAGGGTGAAACTTCCAAATGCCTAAGGGTTTGCTTGCACAAACAAACTCCCATGAGACAGATTAGGGCTGATTTTACAGGGTATTGGCTATTATATGGTAACTGTGTAAGCTCCTCTCCTGAAGGTAATTTTGCAGCATTTTGGCTGCTCAAAAGGGTACCAAGGGGACACCATTTGTCAGTATGGTGTTGTTACACACTAACTTGCACTTTGTAAAGCCAAGCCCTTGCTTGCCTTGAGATGATTTGTTAGCATAGCTATACCCATAGTGAAAGTCAGGTGGATACAAGAGTCCAGACACCTAAAGTCTTCTGAAAATAGTGTGGACTTCAAAGTCATTACTGTGCTTCTGAAAAACTGCCCCCTGAGACTGGGAAATGTCACTGTGACAACTTGATAACTTCTTAGTGATTTTCCTCTTTCTTTCTGAGCTGCACTGACTCCTAGGAAGCTACCAGGGGTAAAAAGGTGTCCTTAAAGAAGAGCTGTCAAAGGGTGGAAGTCATATCAGGAAGATTCTTGACTCCTCACAGAGCAGATCCCTGTGACCATTCACATTTAGAAGCAAGAATCCTGTGTGGTCATGTCCTTCTGTCTCCATGTAGGAGGGGAGAGCATCTCTTCCCAGATGCTCATGCTGCATGTTTCTATTGGCAGATGTCTTGGCTTTCTTGAGGGGGAAGTCAATGCTGACAGGAAGAGGTTGTGTATTACTAATAGTTTAGCAAATAAATGGATATCTTCTCTCTTCTAGGGGCTAAAGGGAGACATTGGACCTGCAGGTGTCATGGGTCCCCCTGGAAGGCCTGGTCCTATCGGCCAGCCAGGCCCTCCTGGCCCTTCAGGATTAGGTAAGCAGAAGATAATTTGATCTCCCAAAGAATGTCCCTGGCCCCCAGCCCCTACTGACACATCACATATACATAACCCCCAGCTGCAGGGCTTTATTTGCTTCTCCATTGATGGCAAGGAGTAGATTTCTCCTGAAGGCATGTCATGCCATCCTTGTCCATTATAACAAGTCTATACTTTATTTTAAAGTTTGATTTATGGCTTTTGATGTTTCAAATAAATCCAAAAGTAAACCCTATGTGGTTCCTGCATGACTTTGGTAGATAAGAATGATGAAAAGCCATCTGGCACCTGGGAGAGACTAGGTAATCTCCTTCAAAGGTCTGCTGCTTTTCCAGATATCCTGGCTCACAGTGAAAGATTGTGATTTCTAATCAGCCAGGACATGCTCACCCTGTGCTGCTCTGTAGGAGGAAAATATAAGACCCAAGACAGGGTGGCATTAAGGAAAGAGAAGAAAAAGAGGTAGGAGTCAAAGGGAAAAAAGGGCAGTGGAGAAAACTCTCTCTTTAATTCAGTGCTGGAGATCTATGCTCATTGCAACTGTGCATTTTGTAGAAATCATGAGAAAAACCATGTAACTGATAATTGCATAGCTTCAAAGCTGTGCAGGCACGTGAACCCTGGGCAGCTTGTGAGACTGCAGGTAGACATGAAGGACAATAGGTGACCCAGATTGTATAATTACAGTGAACCCTTAGGTAGGGCTTTTTTCACCCTGGATAGATACTAAAGTATCTGAAAAGAAAAGCAAACCCAGTTGGAAACTACTGTTCCCTCAGATGTATAACAGCTACCTGTACTGCTTCCGATCTGGTCAATGTCTCCTTCCATTTTGCTTTTCCCCCTTTTTCTTCCATTTCTTACGTCACTGGACAGAATGTCTCTTCTTGTGGTAGTCTGGAAATGGAAATTCATGAAGCTGGGCACAGCTTCAGAGTCTTCATATATCTTATGTCTCCCATTATGAAACATCTTTGTTTGAGTAAATTAGCTGGAAGTTTTCAGAGGGCAGAATTTTCACCATGCTGATGGGAAGGCAGCCAAGACATTGAGATTGCTTTTAAAATTCATTCTACAAAAAGTCTGTGTGTCAGGCTTGTTAAATTTTTCCTCTAGAATATAAATTCTGGTGCTAAAAGACATTTCTGTAATGATGTCAGTATGATATATTGGCTCATAGACTAGTTCTGTAGAGCAGTACATCCTTGCCAAAGTTTGAAAGTCAAGAAAAAGTTTTTAATGTTTAATTTTAGAACTCCTGTATTTCTAGTTGGGTTTTTCTGTTGTGCTGGTTTATAGTTAAACCAGCAGGAGAAATGAATCCAACTCAGAATGGGATTGCAAGTCAGAATAACAATTTAATGAAAGATCACAAAATACACTGATACAGAAGGAAAAAATTTGTTTGTGCCACAAAACCAGATGTACAGCCCAGCACAGCGGGCATGAGCAGAATGGAGCTCACCAACCTCTCTGCTGAACACCACGTGGCCCCCCTGAGTTCAAAGTAAGAAGAAAGGAAGAAACCTGCTGGTGAAAATGATGGTTGCAGTCTGGTGGCAGTCTCAGTCTGGTCGAGGCTCTGGTCCTCCTCTGGATCTGAAGAGAACTCCCAGTCCTAAACTCCAAGCTTATATCCGCTTGGGCTCTGATGTCCCTCCCCCAGGGTGGGGAGTTTCACAATGGGTGATTTACTCTGTGAGATAAACAATGGCATATTTTTGGCATCCCTAATGGCCCATTAGCAGACATGACCCCTCAGGTGGGTGTGGAGGCAGGAAAACTTCCTTATCCCACAGAAGTTCTGAAACACCCATTTTATAGCCTGGGGGGTTGGGTGTGCCCTGGGCAGCTGCTGCAAATGGGCCATTGCAAGCAGCTCATGCAAAAAATGACATAGAGTGTTTAGAATACACACCCACACAGTGACAAACTGATCCTGGCTACTAAAACCAGGACATCTGTACAGAAAAACATGCTCTGAAACAGCATTGCTTAAGTGGTCATACAAATACAGAAGTCCAAAGCATTGTGGATGTATGTATGACTCTACAAAATCTGGTGCATAGATGCTGTAGAGTGATCTGTGTCTTCATCCTGTCCTGAATTTCTGTAGCTTCAAACAGGCTGATGTTTATTCTAAGCAAATGTTCCCTCTCTTCCTCTGTAAAGTTGATAGAAAAATTTAAAAGGCTGAGATAATCTGAAATAATATGACTGTGGTACGAACTGGGTGTCTTCTTCCTGAAGTAGTGGAATTGGTGATTCTGGTTATCCCTCCCCTCTGTTCCCAGTGGATTTGGTGGGACATGTGCATGTCTGAAAACTTGGGTAAAGGTGTATATTTGCCTGATGTGTACTTTTCTCATGAAGTCTGTGTTTGTGTTTTGTGTTTTAACTTCACAACAAGACAACCTGGTACTTTACTTCCTAGGGCAATTTGCAACAGGACCAAAGGGAGAAAGAGGACTTCCAGGGCCTCCAGGGAGATGTCTCTGCAGAAACCCACAACATATGAGTAACCCATCATATGAGGAATCTGTGTTTGGACACAGCTATCCAAAAGTTCCTGCAGTAAGCAGATTTTCTGGGAGGGGTTGTGAGCAGTCCTTAAATGCTTTTATTATGAGAGGTTGTGTACTCACTAATATTTTGGATTTACCAGGGAAGATGTCTGTATACAGGCAATGTGTGATTTCTAGTATATAAAACCTCTGAGATCCAGTTGGTGCAAAGAATTTGGTCTTGTAACTAGTCTCAGAATTGTGTGATTCTTGTGTTGAAACGTAACCATTTCAAACCAAGGTAGCACATGTTTAGCAGTCTTTTTCAAGCCTAAGGATGCTCTCTTTCATCCACTACTGTACATATATAATCTGTTATTTTAATGTTATTTTTATTTCATTAAATCAAAATTTCAGATTGCCCAGTGAAGTAAGCATCTCTTCGTTTGTTTTTGTTTGGGATCAAGCACTAAGCATACACAATAGAACTTTCTCTCAAAGCATAGACCCTCTACCTTGAACCAAACAGGAGTTTTCACAAACCACAGCAATCAGACTTCTGAGTTCCTGCCTCCAGACATACTTTATAGAACTCATTTCCCTCTCTAGCCTTGAAAACATTTGTATGGGTAAAGTGGATGAAGTACTTTAAAGAACAAGGCATTGGTGAAAAGTGACTTAGTAATTTTTCATCTCTGATTTCTTTGGGCTTTGTAAATGCTATTTATGTACTTGTCCTTCAGCTGGTCCCTGCCTTGTTAATCTGTGCGTTGTAGCACTTAGCACAGAAGATGCTACCTGGCTGCTGTGTACGAGCACAGCCCAACACTCCCCTCATCCAAGTGGAAATTTTGCAGTGCCTGATGGTCTATGAATGCAAATAAGCAGCTATTAGCTTCGTTAACATCCCCATCTGTCAAGCTGTCAGAAAGCTGTTACAGTGTTTGAAAGGGACATACTGACAACACTGTCCATTAAACTGGGTCTTTGAAGTCAGTCTTTTGCATGAATGCATTGCAAGTCTTGTCAGCTGCTCCCGTCCTTGGCAGTGTTGCATTACAAAGAAAGACTCTGTTTTCAAAATGGTGAGAAAAGAAAGTGCTGAAATAAAGGTGCATATCACATCACAGCTGCATGCTATTGCAAAAAAAAAAAAAATCCCTGTCATGTACTTCGCAGCCTGGAAACCTCAGGAAATTTATAAGACTCACAGTATTATTATTACCCTCCTTCTCCATCAGGCACAGTTCCATATTAGATCTTAAAAGATAGTAATGAGAGTGTAACTACCTAAGATATAAGCACTGTATGCTATTGCTATGAGCCCTCGTGATGATGACTGAGTCCTGTTTTATTCTCAGGAACGCGGGGTGGCAAAGAGGCAAGGCTTAGGTCTGGAAGTGGAGCACTCGCAGAGCAGCGCTCCCTGTTTTCCTGCCCTTCCCATTTGTTTTATTTGCTCGAGTGTAAAGAGCAGGAACTTAAACCTCGCTACTGTTTCTTCTGTTCAGATCCCGATGTGTAGCAGCTTTGAAGCCTGTCTTGTACCACTTTAAAGCTATTGTCAGGATTTCTACAGCTGTAGAAAGGACCCAGAGATGGTTCTCTGTGGCTCGACCCCTGTGCCCCGTGGTTTGCCGCAGCAGCATCAGCCCACAGCCCCTCATCAGTGCCATATGCACCCACCAACACCAGCTACTCCAGCAGCAGCGCTGCCGGAGCAGAGCAGAGCGCTGGTTTTCCCTCATTGGCCAAGATGCATTCTGGTTTTTAACTCTTCTGCAATTTCAAAGGCCAGGAACTGTAATATAGAGTTTCAGAGAGCATAGATATGCTATTGATTTCCAGAGAAACTGCAGCTCTGGGGCTAGGCCATGAGCTCCTGAAAACAATTACAGTATCAGTTCTTTGTTGGCTTCCTATTTCTCTGCTTTCTTTCATTCAAGATGAAGGCATTTTTATTCAATGCTTATTTAATGAAATTGGCCTTTGTTCTGGATTATGGGAATATTCTGCTATGTAAAAATTTCAGGGTAATTTGTTTTAAAAAGAGTCAGTTCAGTTTAAGATGGTGGGAGTCAGACTCAGCCCTAAATCCATTTTACTCAGAAGCTCTCCTGCTTTTTCTTAATTTAAAAATTGTTTGAATCTTGCAATAATTAAATTTATTAAGCTGCTGAAGGAAGATATTATTTCCTAGTGCTTCTTACATCAAATTTCAGTGACTGAGACTTTAAAAATGGGTAAGAGAGCAGCTTATCCTGATTTTTCCATTTTGAAAGAATTTTCTTTTCTGTTTAACTGAAGACTTGACTTTAGACCAAAACACGTGCATATAAAGAAACATGCATTTTAATGCCAATTAAATCTAAACAGAGTAAAAAGTAGTAAAATATAAGTAAAGGTTGCACTGAGCCATGCATTATTTAATTTGTAGCAAGAATGCCTAAAAAGTTATAGACAAACCCACAAAAAGCACTTGTGCCCATATGGATTTTGCAATTGTTCCAACATCAAACCATTTGAGCACGTGACAGCTCTTCTCAGCAATGACTGTGCACAAGTATTTGAATGATCCTTATCTGTGGATGTGCATTTTGAAATAGGGGCCATTGGAGTCATAGCTAGGTGCTGAGAGAAGACCATTCTCCTTTGGAAACTTGGATCTCTTCTTACCAGGAGCCTCTTTTGGTCTGGCAGTCCATGGGTGTAAGTTCTCACACCATCCTGTTTCTGAAGACATCCAAACCATTTTACTGTGTAATTACTTATCTGTTTGCAGAGACATATGTGTGTTGGCAAAACTCAGTTCTGTGACAACCTGAAACACTCCTCGAGAGGGTTACCAATCACCTCTTTTTCTGTGCTCTAGATTTTTGTGGTGAATAATCAAGAAGAATTGGACCGGTTAAACACTGAAAATGCCTTAGCTTTTAGAAGGGATCAGAGAACTTTGTATTTCAAGGATACCTTTGGATGGCTCCCAGTCCAGGTGAAAATATGACTGTGGTCTCAGAAAACTTGTGAGTGCATGTTTCATTTTGAAATACAGAACTGTACTTAAGATGTCATACAGAATCAACTAAGGAAATGGAGAAAAAGTACATTTTTCAGCATTGGCTCAAGCATGCATAATTATATGAATTTTGTTCACAGGAGTCTTAATTACTGAGGTGTTAACTTGGCAGTCCTGCAGGTTTTGCTGACCTTTCTGTGAACCAGGTTCCACTGGTGAACAAACAGGCAGAATTCAGGGTATTAATATAGTAAAGACCCCTTTCTATTTAATACAAAATAAGGCATAATTCACTAGGGTACATAGAACACAAACCCTGCAAACCAAACCTGTGTATTTCCTTCTTGTTTCAAGGAGCTAAGTCCCACTGAAATTAGCAGCAGAATCCTTCTTGTGTCCAGTGGACTTTGAATCAGATTCTTTATAAATCCTGTGAACCTCCAATTAGCAGGATAGGAAAACCCATTTGTGGCATTTGCCTCCCACAGCCCTTCAACTCTGCTTGCTAGCCAGGCTGTTCCTGGTCTAGTTCAGTAACCACTGTTTTTTTTGGGTCAGCTCACCCCTTTCTATCCCGTGGATTACCGCTTTGAGGATGGCGGTACCTGTGGAGATGGGATCGTGCAGGACGGCGAAGAGTGTGACGATGGCAATGCAGTTGTGACTGATGACTGTATAAGTAAGTTAAAGTGCATCAAGAGTGGCTTCTTTCTCCCAGGGAAGGTGCATTAGTGTTTCACTCCGGAGAGCTGGTGTGGTTTGTGGATCAAACGCAGGCACAGGGAAAGGGAGGCACAATGGTCAAAGTGAGGAAACTGAGGTCTTTCATGCGTGTGGATGGCACACACCAGCACAAGACAGAGGTGGCAACAGGTACTTTTCATTGCTGAGGACTGTGCACCTCCCTGAGCAGAGGTGTCTGCAGTTAGAGCCAAACCACTGCACTTCAGGGGCCAAATTCAGCAGCTGGTTTACAGACACACCTTTCCTGGAGGCCGCTGGCTCTCTGTCTAAAAGATGTAGTGTACCTTTGCAGTGCACCACAACCCTTGGCATAGACGCTGAAGATGGCTGTTTCTTATCTTCCTTTGATTTTGCTGATTGTGGACAGCAAAGAAAATATAAGTATTCAAGCATCTGTGGCAACCTTCACTTCCCTCTTTGTTACTTTTATGGTTTGAATCCTTCCCCAGAGCACAGTACTACACCTTCTGCACACAGCAGGGCTGGTGCTTTCTTGGTTCCAGCAAAATGATGCTTCTTCACATTTCAGAGCAGTATCAACCAACACTGAAAGATGCAATTTTTCATTTATATATCCCACCATTTCTTAACCTGGCTTTGAAAATGGGGTGTATGCAGACATGTTCCATGTGAGTTTCTCCATTCATCTGCCCGTGACCATACTTCCTTTTATAACTCAGGAATCCCAGTCAGCTTCTCAGTGACAACAGGAATGAGATTTCAAAGGCAATTCAGTCACAACAGGTATAGAGAGACATATAAATAAAAGCCCCTCTAACTTTGCCTGACTGCAGAATAATGCACAGACAGCAGGATCCTTCCAATCTCCAGACATGTGAAAATGATTCAATTAGAATTTGCAGTAAACCATGGGGAACAACCATGTGGGAAAATAGTGTTCATTAGTTCTAGTGCCTGGAAAATTGAACATTGTGTGTCTGAGGGCACATCATGTTCTCTGTGCTATACACTGGGCAATTGAGGTCTTGTAATACACAGATTTCTGACACTGATGTAACCCAAAGAGTAATCATTAAGTTACTTGGAAATGAGCACAGTCGTCATTCTTCTCTTGTGACCAAACCAAAAGAAACAGGCTAACCAAATGTTAAGTGGATTTAATTGTAAAATAGACTCCTTGGCCTTAGAAGCATCAGCTTCTAGAAAACACATCCTTAGTGCGATTAATGAATCATTTCTATTGGTAAATAACACACTTCAACTCTTATAAGATCCCTATTCCTGAGTATCCTTTTAATCCTTTGCTTAATAGCAATGGATTTTCCCAGGCAATATCAAAGGCATTTTAACTAAATGAGAGGTATAATGTCATTTTCAGTATGCTGAAGACATCAAAAGCAAAGTTCAATTGCTAAAATGACAAAAAGCCCCACAAATTACTGCAGTCTCCATGTCAGTCACCATGAAAAGTGTCATAAGTCCCACTCACGCTCCAGTCAGTAGGAGCCAGCAGAGGGAAAAAAAATTATGTTTTTGGCAATTATTACATACTTCATTACACACCATTTTTTTTTCTTTGATAGGCAATAGAGAGGCAATCCATAATTCTGTTCATACATGTGAACGCACAGTAGACGCACATAGATATTGTGCAATATTGGGTAAAGGTCTAGGCTTGGATTTTCAAACCACCTAATGATCCCAGAGTGTTTTTTTGAAATTGGCCTGTCCCCAAGTCATTTATGTTTCCCTTATGTTGTTTTGATAGTAATTATCTATGGCAATAATACTTTTTAGAATAAATCCTGTTGTAATTAGTGATTCTTTAGCAATTATTGTTAGTATCTACCCATTCTTTCCCTTGGTCATTGAAATCAGGGAAAAAAAAAATCTCATTCTTTGTAGAGAAGAATATTGCTCCTCCTTAGACAGTCCTTACAGGATGCCCTCCCCAAAATACCTTGTTTTATACTTAACCCTTAAAATTCTAGTTCTACTTACTTTACCTGTTTCCTTTACACATCAAGGGCCTTGAAGTTATTTCTTTGTTTATTTTTCACTAGGATGTCGCCGTGCCTACTGTGGAGATGGCTACAGGCACGAGGGGGTTGAGGACTGTGATGGGAAGGATTTTGGATATTTGACATGTAGAACTTATCTCCCTGGGTATGTATCCGAGGGTTTTCGCTTTGGTTTGGGTTTGTTTATTTGTTTTTTGTTTGTTTTTTTTTTTGGTGGGGGGTGGAGTGGGAGTGTTGTTGGTAGGTGCATGTGTTTTTTCTTTCTTTTTCTCACTTTGCCAGCTTTGAAATAAAGTAGTATCACCCACTTAAACCTTGTTCAACTGGGACCTCCAGAAAGAGCCTATCAAATTATTTCTGCATATCATTGGCTTTAAGGGCTAAACCTCATTTCTCAGGACTAAGCACATGCCTCAGACATATATTTAGTCATTTACCAAGATTTCGTCATTTGGTCACATTATCATCGTATTAATGTCCACCGGTAACATCCCAAGAGCAGGAAAGCCCATGAGGAGGAGGATCACGCTGAAGGAAGACCCAGACCCACACGTTCCAAGAGATCTCCTGCTGCCCTTCCCCTTAATGGATGTACTCTAGGGGTGTCTCTGCTTCAGAGTCCACGGGTCATCTGTCAGCTTTTCCAAAGAGCAGGAAATTCACTCACCGGCAGATGCAAAGCCATGCATCTGCTTAGCCATGCCCTTCATTTAAAACATCTGCTTATTGTTGAGTGCCTTCTCTGTCTCTGTTTAAGCAGCTTCCTCTGGTCAGCGTTTTGCCTCCAACAGCAGCACCTCTATTTAACTGTCAGGTATTGTTACTGGCTAACAGGAAACAATTAATTTGCAAATTGAATTATGCGCATCTTTCAGGGAACAATAATGTGCTAATTGACAGGAATAAGAAACCACAGGATGTCTTTGTAAACCAAGCGCTGTGCTAATCCTTCCACTGTAATTGCTGGAGCACTCCTGGTGCAAGAGGTTACTAAAATCCAGACCAGTAAACCTGACAAATCTGAAACATTTTACAGAGATCTCATTTTCAAACGGTGTGGAGCTGTTTTCCATTGTGAAAACTATCCCCTTTTAGAAGTCTGAAGTTTGGTGCCGAAGATAGCACCACCAAAGATCGACAAAATTGTTATAAATTTCACTTTGCATGTATATTCAAGATGTGAAGAGCAACTGAGGTTCTCTGTTTTTAGTGTGTGCACTCTGCAAATTACCTGCCAAACTAAAGAAAAAGCTGTGAATCACGAGTAAAGTGGGCTAAGTATGTGAGCATGGCACTCCCATGGGAGTTTCATCCCAAAGCAACCTTTCCTCCAAGAACTTTGCTGCAAATTATTTTCCCATTTTCTACCCTTTCCAGCCCACAAATCCCTCCTCCTGTTTCACACATCTTCGCTTTAGATTTTATGTTGGTCGGAAAATGTGGGTTATTCAAGGACATAGTTTTAAGGCTGCTTAGTCCGCAGCTTGATGCTGTGGGTGGGTTATTCGCTTAGATACATGACAGCAATATAAACTCATTAAAATTCTTATTAACATCTCTGGTGAGGTCTTCAGTAGGCCGTCACTGCAATTCAGAGGAAGTCAGTAGAAAGACAAAAATCTCTGTTTTCCATTATTTTGCGAGGACCCTCCATTTATTTTTTTTTTTTATTTCAAAGGTGGGAATGTGTCACTCTCATCTCAAGTATGTGTAAAATAAGTTAAAGGACAGGCACAGTCACACCTGCTGAAGCTATTGGGAGTAACTGGAAAAACACTTAACTCAGAGCCTCAGATATATCATTACAGAGTTCCCGTGGGTGAGCGCCAAGGCCTTCTGCATCCACCCCCGCATAGTGCTCGAGTCCTGCTGCCAAGGAGGGGGTATTTTTTTTAATTGACATTACTGGGAGTTAAGTGTTCACTCAGTTTCTCCTGGACTCCTGTTTTGCTGACAAAGGTGAACACAGTGAAGCACTGATGGAAATTACCCTCCAGTTTTGATTCCCTTATGTTGCTGCATATATTCTGATGTTCTTCACTCCTACAGAGAGGCACATCCAGGAACCCTAAAATGTGAACTATATCATACTTTGAAACTGAGATATTCTCTTTTATTTTAGGTCTTACGGAAAATTGCGATGCACTTCTTACTGCTACATTGACTCCACACAGTGCCGGTACTTCACATGAAGGGAGCGGAGGTGGGTAGCATCCCACTTGTACCAGGGTGGTAGGTGCTACACTGTGGCCTAGCCAAGAAGGACTGGGACAAAAAAACACCCCACCCATCTCCATGTGAAGACAAAGAGACATCATGCTGCTGATGGCCATTTTGAGATGTTTTTCTTGTTTTAAAATCGTCAGATTGGGAAAAAAATAGGACCACTGCATCCCGTCTTAATAGAGAAATATCAAACAGCGTGTGCCAGTAAGACTTTCATGTGCCTGTGGATGGCAACTTGCTCACCATCACAATAAACCCATTAAGCTCCTGGAAACTGAGTTGCACTAACCAGGAATATTGTGTAACAATAACCTCCAGCTAGCACTGTTAAATCCAAATGTAAGCTCTTCAGGGGTTTTGTCTTTAACCCTCCTCAACATAAACACGAGTATCTTGGATGCAGTGTTTATAGGGACATTTTCTTTTTTCACAATGTGAACTTTGCAAGTGTTGTATCCATGATTACTTCAGCGACAATAAGCTTAACAGTACTCCCTCAAGGGTGAAAGAGGCAGAGACCCTTCAGTAAATTATTTCAGAATCAACAAATCTGTGTGTGCCTTGCGTGCATGCAGGGAAATGGAAGCAGTCACAGAAGGTCTGCAACACAGACCACAAAGGACAAGCTGGACAAATAAAGTGTGAAATAGCCAAGAAATTCTCTCCCAGCAGAAAATCAGGCAAGGACAGAAGACAAAGAAGGAACCTATTTCTGTATTTTTTACCTCTGTGCTGAGCTGGTGCTGAGCTGGCTGGGCACCTGCCTGACCCAAAGGGGCTGGGACAGCATCAGTGACCTACCAGAAACCACAGCATGGCCTCATGCGTACTGCCTTTGCTCTGGTGTCTATGCTGGAGGGTCTCTCCGTTTTCATCCCCTTGTCCTCCTGACCTGATCATCATTCAATTACCAGTTATACCCTCTCCCCTCCCACTCACCATTTCCACCATCACGTATGTGGTGTTCCCAGTGTACGTGCTCATTTTTGTACCACCATAAATCAGAGATCTTGGAGTAGCATGTTTATGGATGCTCATTCATGTTGTGCAATGTAGGTTTTTTTTTTTTTCAGAATGCTTGCTCAACTATATTAGTTCTGATCGGGATCAGGATAATTATATACTTATTTATTAGTAAGTATTAAAGAGCAAATTTCACATGGGAAGCATATTAAATGTTACATGAAAAAGAGTCAATAACAGAAAATTGAACAAAGGATGTGCAGAATTCAGGACTGAAAGCCTTAAATCTAGGCACTATTTTTGTACCAGCCACTCTTTCCTGCTTTGTGGTAAATGTTGTACAGGACTCTGAAATGTGTGACTTATCTGTGCCAGTGACAGCACTGTTACAGCTGCACTTACACTGGCACTTCTGTAAAGGTTTACTAAAGGTGGATGTGTTATAATGATAATGCATTAAAACGATCAAAAAATGCTTGCAACTTTTACCACCTGCCTGGAAGACTGTAACTATGGATGTCCAAAGTGATACTGGAATTCACCAATCAACAAGAAAAAGGAAGAAAGAAAATCAGTGTATTCCTCTTCATGACTGTCACTTACCTGGGCTATTTATGTTGCTATGAAACCAAGCCACCAGCATTTGTAGCCCAGTTCTATCATTTAAATGTTTTGGGGTTTTGTTTGTTTGTTTGTTTGTTTTGTTGTTTTGTTTTGTTGGTTTTTTTTAACTGAGGTCTTAATAAAGGTCAAGGAACCACTGGGGTCAGAAACTTGCCATAAACTCTGGACATCCGGGCACTAGCACAGCTGCCTTTTCCTGTGCTTGTGCAAGGTGCAGGCTCCAGCAGTGTCACTCCAAGCAGGAGCACGTAACCTGTTGAGAGGCTCCTGAGGACCGACAAGTTCCCAGCAGCACATCCTTCTGGCCAGCTCCTGGGCTGAACCTCTGGCAGCATCTGCTGAGTGTTACCGTCCTGGGCTTGGAGACGCTTCATCTGAACTCCTCACATTCTCCAAGGAGTTCATCTCTACTTCCCAAACAGCTGGAGTCTCTGAGAAATTTGGTAATCCCAGTGGCCTTTCACCTTCAGTTTTAAGTTGAACCATTTTTAATTAAAAGCTCCCTACCTCCAAAGGACATTAAAGTAACACAGCTAAGATTGTAGTATATGTAACCAGGACATGTGATTGCCTAGGTAAAATTGCACTGTGCTGCACACGTTCAGGAAAGGGCCTGTCAGTGTGGTCAGTCTGAGAACATCTGTAAGGCATGGATTTTAAATGGACTTTATCAATACAGCACAATCAATTTGGCATCTTAAAGCAATGTGAGATATAAGGAAACAAAAAAAGTTTCATACTAATGTTCCTGTCTTGTTCCCCTCAGATGATAAAGCATAAGAAAGATACCTGGGAAGGTGTTAAGTATATATGATTTAAAAGGCTGCAAAAGAAATCCTGTGTCCTTATTTCTGATATACCTGATTTTTTATTAATTGGGGATTTTCAGCTGTGGGGTGCCCTGGTCTGCTGCAAATTGTCTTCCTTCTTCTCTGAGTTTCTTTACACATTGTGCCAGGACTGGTTCAGAAGTTAATTGGGGTATTTCAGTTCCAAGGCCTTGTGTAGCAGCAAATGGCTTGTGGGAGAGTTTTCTAATGATTAGTATGCAACTCTAGGCAAGTACAAAACCAGTATGATCTTATGCCATGCACTGTACTAATGTATACTAAAAATCCAGCTTGCACTTAATATATGATTAAATATATGTAATTACCTACTGCATATATTAGCTCAAGTCAATAAATCATGTTACCTTAGTTCCCCTATGTCCTTACTCTCACTTACTTAATCTTAGTTTTAAAATATAATTACCTAGTTTAAGATGCTGGGGAGGGAAAAACCTGGCCCCTCCTCTGCCGTGTCTCCTGTTTCTCCCCACCTACCTTTGGATCTGGCTCTGTGCAGGCACACCCATGTGCATCACAGTCTGGGAGTGTGGCTGTGCATTCCTGCTCCTGAGCTTGCTGCTGCCTCAGCCCCAAACTGACCAACACACCAAGAGCAGAAGAATTGTGCTTTTGTGGATTTCTGGTTGGAATCTGTAATGTACTGGTTTTTAATAAGGCTGTGAGCTGTGGTTTGGGGGATTATCTCCTCCTGCTACCTAGTAATGTACTGCTTGCTTTGTAACTCCTGCCAGAGGCTGAATGGATGGGTGCAAACCAGAAAGCAAGAGTCGTGAGGTGATGGACACTGGGAATGGTGACATTGGCACCAGGAGTTCAGACACTCGAAACAGCTGGCACCCAGGCTTCAAGAAGAGGGTCTTGTCTTGCAGCAGAAGCCTGCAAATCTGTGGTGCTGAGGCTTTTGTGTATAACAGGGCATCCCAGAGAGGGCAGTGCTGCCTCTCCCCAGGGGAAAAGGAAGTGTATTGACAGAGAATGAATGAGTCTTTGGAGCGGTGTATTTTCTGCCTATCCTTTCTAAAAGCTCAGCTTCTGTGACACTCACCTCTGGCTTCCCAAATGCCTGTGTAATTTCTCTCTTCAAATAATTCAAAATCGTAGCTGTTAGTGTTACTCTTGCCGATAAGCCTGGCCATGCACCTCATCTCCTCCTTTCTTTCTTCTCCTAGTTTCCTTTGATGGCACCAAAGTTCCTATCTTTTGTAGCTTCTCCAAAACTCTGCAATGCCCTCACTGCTCTACAGGCTCTCAGTTTCATCAGATTCCCTTTCAGTCTCTCACTTCATCCCTGCTTGTTAAAGCCCTGCAAATATCACAGCAAAGCCCTTTGGTCACGGTTCTTACGTTCTAGAAATTGCATGGTGCAATTTCCACTTCAGTCCCACTGATTTGGACAAGGGGAGGTTGTTGGATTAGTGGTTATCCTTAAACTGGGAGTCCTCCAGAACAGTCACTGTCTTGAGCACCAACTGTTTATGAGGAATAATGGTAATAAGTCCCCAGCTGGCTGCTTTTGGGTACAATTCAATAGCCCTGATGCTTGGCTGCCACATACAATTACAAAATATATTAAAAAGAGATGACCAAAATAAACTCAAGAGAAGCAAACCAGCGCTGTGCTGTGATTCTTTGGTGATACTCAAGTATATCATGCACAATGTTTCCAGGACATCTTTAAAGACCTGGTGGAAAAACCACAAAGGATGAGTCAACAGAGATCACTTTCTGACAGACTTGCAAGTTCCTCCTTTGATAGCTTTTGCCTAAGGAGATGGATATGGCAAAGCAAGTGCCCCTTCCCTGGAAACCATTCCCTCTGAAGGAAAGCACAGAGTAATGGGCTGTTGAACTCTTCTACAGGCACCATCAGATGCTGGAAAAAAACCCAAACTAAAGTAAACAACTGGTGAATGCAAAATTTGGATCAGGAATTTGGATCAGAGTAAGTGATGCTTATTTATCTGATAAGGGACCATATAATTTGCAGACCATCAGAGCACTGCCAGACCTTAACTAAAGAGAAAAAAGAAACAAAGCCTAAGCAAATGAGCCATTTGTGACTTTGCGGAACAGAGTCAGTGAAAACACCGCCTGCGGTATTCGTGTGTTCAGTTACATGCCCAGCAATGTGCTCTGTGCTGAAACCTGGTGACAATCCTGGGCTGAAAAGGCCAGAGCAAAGCCTGGGCACATGTTTTCATTGCATCAGCAATTACTGGGGCATTTAAGAGGATGGCCCTGAACCAGCCCAGCTGAAGAAAGGCTGCATTTGAAAGGGTAGCCAGGCCAAATTATATTAGAGGAGTGTACTCTTGCTGGAAATTACATTAGTGGCTACTTCCCTCCCTCTGGCCCCAATAAAATCTTGGCACTTCAAAGGCACTGAGTTATAGCCCTGGACTTTTAGGGTTCTTAATTCACTCTGACAGTTTCCCAAGCATCTGATGGAGTGTCCAATTCGGATGCACAATCTTCTTGAGATTATTAGAGAGAATAGGGTTTAAATAGCCATATTTTTCTGCAGCCTTCCAGTATACTACTGAACAAGTAGCTCTCTCTGAAGGGACAACTGATAGGATTTTCTTTAGAATGGAGTTGAACCCATTAAAGCCAGTGCCAGCAGGGCCAGGGTGTTCAGCAGGGCACTGCATGGAGCAGGAGCCACTCTGGCCATTGCAGTCAGAGTGGGAAGGGTTCTCATGCCACCACGTGTGCGTCAGAGCATCTCATGTTTTTCAGGAAAAGCTGCCTGCTGGGCTGTCCCCAGGGACTAATGCTACTGGTGACGTTTCCTGCAAGACACAGGAAAGGACAAAGCACTCCCTGAGCTTGTTTTGCAGGTGCAGCTGGGAGCCTGTCTGGCTGGTGTGTGACAATGCAACCATAGGTTTGACAGAGCAGGAATCAGAGCTAATGGCAAAATAAATCAGCCAGGAGGAAGAGGAGGTAAAATTAACCTACCCAGCAGCATGTTTAGTATATTTAGAAACTCAGCAACTCATCACCCTCTCTTAGCCGGTCTAAAGTGTCACCATTTAATAAGTGAACAAACTAATATCAGCATTATATTCAAACCGGTGGAAAGGTGTCTTTGACCCTTGTGCCAGGTGTGGAGGAAGCCTTCAGGATTCATCTTGGAGAGGAGTCAGAGCCCTCTCCGGGTCTTCAGCAACCTCTATATACGGTAAAGGTGGAGAGGGGGAGGAAGGGAGTGGTTGACAGTTATTCACTGCCACCCTCCCAGCAAGAGGAGGCCCCCAATGGCATTTTCTACTGAACCACTACCAAGTGGTTCAGACATGGAAATGGAGGTGTGCAACATTTATTTTCCTTTGCCCTCTTAACCAGAGTATCCCTCATGTAGTGGAGCAAGGAGAGACTAGCTTGGGAACCCCCTCTGTTCCCCAGTTGTATCATGGGATCCCAGAAACCTTTTAATGAATAATTTTTTATTTTTTTTTTAAGAGAAGAGCTCCCATTGTTCACTGCCCTTCTCATTTCAGTTAGCCATGTTCCCCAATGAAACTTGTCACACATGAGTTGGGAGAGGTTGTGCTGAACCAACCTGTCATTTGAGGCAGGTTATATTTGGTGCTTCCCATGGCTCCCTCTTGAAGGTCATTTGATCAACAAATGGGAATATAGTGGAACCCAGCAACCCTGACCTTTGTAGCAATAAATGTTATATAAATATACAGATATATTTATAATATATATTAATAAATATATAAATAAAATATTTATTTTATAAATTTTGGATGGGTTGGACATCTTACCTACCTGGCACTACTGCCCTGAGGACAGGATGTGCCAAGAAAGATAATATTGAGAGCTGCTTAGGTTTTGAGTTGTTAGCAGATTTAAAGCTGAGAATGACGGATTAGAAGTGAGAAACAAGGAGTAGTTCAGGCAAGAGAATTGTCCAGAGGTCACCTGTTGAAATGTGTATATTATGAGCCAAGACCCACAAAGAGTTTGGTTGTGAAGTACAGTAAAAAGCTGGATTTAAACTGTGATGCTCCAAGTACCTTCAGACAAATCATCATAAACCACCTGGTGACTGTGGTGACACATTACTGTTTTGGTGTCATTTGACCAGATATTAGTTGTCAGCTGCAATCCTAAAGAGCGGTGGGACCAGTGGGATAAAGCTTGTAATCTCACTGGTCTTGGTGGGTGCAGTGAAGGGCAGAGAGGTTTGGCTTGCTCTGTGGCAGGACTTCTTGAGCAAGAGAATATATGGTGTGAAATGCTGCAGGATTACAGCTTCTAAATAAAGCCCAGAGAACTGTACCTGTTGCTGCCTGGGGTCAGCAAGCTCTGCTCTATGCTGTCTGAGACCAAGTTGTCATGTTAGTTTAAACATGTCAGGTATTTCTTCTTTTCTCATTTGATGAACAAAATGTAGGTTTGTCAGGGAGTAACCGCTTGGAAGGGAGGATTGAATTGCTGTGGTTGGCCCATGGGGCAAATAACTTGACATTATGGAGTTTGTACTGGGTATCAGCAATGAAGAACCAAGCCCTAAGGACATGTAAATAATGTGATTATTCCTCTTGCACTCAGCAGTCCGTTAAGCCATTTGCAAGGGGAAACCCATCCTCTCTTTACCAGTACTGCCCCTGTATTTTGCTGCCCTGAGGATGGCAGGACTCCAGCTGCAGAGTAAAGAGGTAAAGCTTCCCTCATTATCCAAACCCCCAAAAGGCTATGAGCGATGTCTCAGGCTTCTGCAGCACTGTGGGGGCAATGCTTGATGGCTCAGTTTTCTCTCCTTGCTTGCAACACTCGTGTTCACATTTCATGGCAGGCTGGTCTGTTTGGTGAGCACATGTTATCTCCAATACTGAAGACTTCTTGATTTCTGCTCTATCCATGGCAGATGCATTGCATTGAGATTTGGGAGTGGAAGGAAGAGTTCCCCTCCACACCCTCACTGCCTGTGGCTCAGCTGAAGGTTATCACTGAGGCTGAGGGACACATGCTCAACAGCTGTGATTTATCAGGATGGTAATATATGTCTATTTATTTAGAGATATAAAGCAAGGCTGCTTTCTAGTCCCTCCTTTGGTTTCATCAAACTTTGAAGCCCTTAAGAAAAGTTCTTTAAGGTAAGACTTCCTCAGCAGATTATTTCTTTCCTTCTCTCTGTTTTAATAGATGAAAGTCATGAAATTCTGATGTGCAGAAATATCCTGCTTTTATGGGGGTTTGGATGTCTCCATCAATAGAGCAGAAAGCAGAGCTCCATTTGAGAGGGTTAGTGGGAAAAAAAAATGAATATGGGTGGGTAAGTCCTCTCCTTGTATGGATAACAGATATGTGCTCACAGGCTGTGAACATTATCCGATGATAGAGGGTTAAGAAAATGTAAATTAATATTTAATTACTTTATCCAAAGCAGAAGAGGTTGGACAAGAGAGAGTCTTATTTCAGAAGTAGTATAGCCTGGATATATGAACTCTCCACATAAGTAAAAGACTGATATAAGAAAACAAAGTGCTATAGGAAGAAACTTTTGGCCTGGATGACAAAAAGCACCTCCAAGTTCTTTGATATAATCTGGGGTTTTCTTTCCAGAGGCTGATTTGAGTCCCGGGGGAGAGCAGCCTGCTCAAGGTGGCTGATGAAGTATGAAGCAGTATAAGTAACGGGGACTATTTATACGCTGAGAGTGCACTATGAATTAGATGTGAGAGAGATCCTTAAAAGACTAGTGGGGAAAGGCAAGTTAATAAGGTGGATTGAAGAAATAAATTGTGAAATGTCCTGGCAGGATCCAGTGAGTGACTGGAATATTCAGCATGTCCCCGACATGGGGAGAAGTACGTGCAAGAGGGTTCCTGTGCTTGACTGGCACATCTGCTGAGCTCCTCATACGAGGGCCAGGCCCACAGAATGAAGCTTTCTGTGGGAAACTGAACCTCTTGCTCTTGAAAAGGGTCTTCTACTGTGTTTTCAGCAAGAAAGCTCTCCCAGTCTCCCCAGCACTCAGAGGGGCGCAGGTTCCACAGAGGTATCTATAGCACTGCCCTGCACACACCCACGTGCCCCGTCCATGGGGCAAAGCTGCCTCTTCTGTTGGTTTGGGACAGTTGGTTGTTGCTCAGCGTGTGGGACGTGGAGTGTTGGGCTCTGAGTGTCGAATACGTGAGACCACAGCTCAAATGTCACATTCGAGAGAAAGCGGGGTGGGCGAGGGGTGGCAGCAGAGCAGAGGCTGTGCCGGCTGCACGGCCAGCGGCTTCCTCCTGCCTGCAGGAAGGAGGGTGGGTACCAGCTGCTAGGCAAGAAAGCAAGTGGAAAACTATGACCTATAGGAAACTATGTGAGGCGCGTCTGGTCTCTGAAGGCTACAGATGAGCTGGCAATACCAACACTGGAAACAGATGCTAAACTGATTGGAAATTATTTTAGCAGGATGCTATAGCAGGAGCTCTGGCACAAACAAATCGATGCAAAATGCATTCCGAAGTCTCAGATCTGTTTGATTTTGAGAAAATGGTGAGCTGTTGTCTCTTCAGCATCACTGCAGGACTTTGCATAGGCTGCACACCAACGCATCTTGCTGAAAGCAGTGAGGTACACATTTGGAGAGTGGTCAAATGCTGCTGGTTGGCACCCGGACCCATTTGGGGCCCTGAAAAGGAAGCAGCATCTCAGCGACTGCTTGGCTGACAGCTCTGAGAGGACATGAATATCACCAATTTCAGTGCCTCTGCACTAATGGTGACACCTCACTAAAGCAGTGGATAAAGTGGAAGACCCTGGAGAAATTTTACCAGACCTTGCAAGCCAGAACCAGCAGAGTAAGATAAGCTGGTATAAGGTGAAGGTTAGGGGAATGCAAAGACACAAAACTCAGAAAAATCTCTTTCTCTAATCCCCAAAGTCAGGGGCTAAGCCTGCACTGCCATCAGTGCAGCTTCTCTGGAAACCATCTTCTCATAAGGCAGGGCAGGGATGCTTTCTAAGGTGGATTTTTTTGTTTTTAATATTTTTTTAATGGTAACATACAAGAAAAAAAATCTAAAATCTGTGTTAGACACAGAAGAAGAGGAATAAATATCTGTTAATTAATATATATATTTAGGTCAAGATATTGAAAAATACATGGTAGCATCTTGGAACAAATCTTCCAGGTGGATGAGCATCTGGGTTACACCACTGTCTGAAAGTGCCTGGCATACTACGGCATCTCCCACAATTCCTTTCCTCAGTTGTAGTATTTGTGCTTAATCTTATTCCACCAGTCTTCATGATAAAAATTTTCTCCTCGTGGCTGCAATTCAGGGAACAACTTTGCATAAACATATTAAACTGATGTTCAAAACCTGTACTCCAGGTTTGGCTGTAGCACTGAACCATAGTCACATATTCTGCATTTCAATAGCATTTTATTTCCCATAGGGCAGCAAAACTGCATGCCAGCCCCATCCTGTCCCCAGGGTGGCAGGGCTTCCAGCTGGCCAAAAAAGAAACCAACCCAGTGAAGGTTTCACTCTCTTTTTGCATTGGTCATAGCTTTGGTGCTGTGAGCTTGCATTGCCTTTCCCTCTTAAATTCAGAAAACATAAATTCTTAGGAGAAACCTAAGGAAACAATATTAATGGATATATTGGTCATTATTGAATCTAATCTGTCTTCTTTGACCTTCCAATTTTAAGAGCAGCACCTGTGTGTTCCTATGAACCCTACATGCTTAGCACACCATTTTTCATTTTGAACCATGGATCTAGATTCCTGGAGGGACAGGAGTTTAGCAGCTACTATCACAGTTCCTGACCTTTACTAACAAACATTGCAAACTGTCAGAGCTGGAGCTCTTTCTGTAGTTCATCTGAGATCCTGTAATGGTAAGAGATTCAATTCTCCTTATCACTGGAGGTTGTTAGTGAGGTGACACCTGCCTGGGAGATATCTTTTTGTGTATGGGGTTTCTATTAGAACATGTCTGTGCAGTACTCCTGGTCTGTGTTTAGCTGTTTAGGAGAACAAGGCATTTTGCAGAGGAGACCAACAACTGTGCTCACAGTCCATCTGCACAGCTGCAGACCTCCTTGCCACAGCCAACATGCTCTGCTCCCTCTGCTCATGAGGACATTTCAGCTGTAAAACACAGCACTGCAGTGCTGGCTGGCAAATCTGTTTTGCAGCTCATGGGTAGAAACTGGGCTTTGAGGCATTAACCTGTGGGCTTTGTCAAGGTACTGATAGTAATGGGGCAGGTCTGTGGACACTGTGATACATGATGGACCCCAATCACATCCCGCCTCTTCCAGTTCAGAAATGCCAAAGGAAAGACATCTGCACTGCTGTAAGTTGCAAATCACTGCTTTTCTGGTGAAAACAGACATTTGTTGAACTTGTTTCTTTAATGCCTAATATGGAAAGTTGAAACCTCACCTTTCTGCTCGAGTACAACCCCGTGATTTCAAGTGAGAAAACAGTTCATTATAATGCTGCATGTGAAGTTTCGGTAGACTGTTCTGTGTTCAGTGTCTGTGTGTACATCCTCTTTGTTTGGTGTGAAGAGCTACAGCAGTCTAACGCAGCGTAAGACAGTGTGGATATCAGCACTGAGCGCTGACTCTGTGTAGGACAGAGCTCTGCCCCACAGCAGTCCCATCAAACCATGACAGGTAACAGTGTGGCTTCAGAGGAGCTGCCAGGTCAGAGAGTGAAATGAGCTCAGTGATTGTGGCACAGCTGACACTTCAGGAGAGCCACGAAAGCAATCTGTGCCATGGCTGCAATGAACATGGCAAGTCATTTCCACATGCCCATGGAACAGGGCAACAACAGTGTCTTAGAGGGACCTCTAAAAGTATCAGTAACACATCTGTTGTTATTTAGCTGGAAGTGAGAGGGTTTCATGACTCATAACCTGTTCATTTCCTTAGGAGGGAGATGAGTGAAAACCTGGAGAGGTGCATCCTCCCCCTGACACAGGGCTGGTGATGCTCAGGCAGGGGCTCAGTCTCATCTGACCTTTCTGCAGCTGAGAACAGGCCTGTGCCACACACCAGATCTCCAGCATGTTGTTGCTATGTGACAGAGATACTTGCCCTTGCTAGAGAGATTGGGTATCACAGATCTGCTGTCAGGTCCATGCTGTGCTTATATGGAGAGAAAGAAAATGGGGAAGAGAGGGAGATGTTACACCTTCACTAAGGAGCAGTAGTCTTCATCTTCAGCTCAAGGTGACCACAGAGGAGTTTCTGAAGTCTTTGAAATCTCTATGGAAGAGATTCAAGTCCAGGCAAAAGGACAAATAATACATGCAGCTTGAAAATAGAAATTCCTCACAGTGCCAGGCTGGGTTTTGTAACTACAATCTTCACATATTTACACTGGCCAGGGACCCACAACCATATGCCAGACACATCTTTTATTCTCATAATCTAAACAGCTTCCATATGTGTTAGCATTCTTCATACAAAGATACACACAGATGGTTTCTGTGAACCAGAAACATACTGGTTTTGACTGTCCACACAATAACCAGAACAGATGCAGTCCTGAAGAGCACTTTAGGCCCTAGATTGTAATAAAAGAAACAAAACCCATGCAAGGAGAAAATGAGATTTTAAAACATGCTTATTTAAAATAAGTTTATTATAATGAAATAATATAAAAGTCCGACAAAAGTTTTAACAATGCTTCAAAACAAGAGACAGATGCTGTATGATTGAGAGATGATGCAAACTGAGTATTTCAGTCTCAACTGCTTATGACAGAACAATTTGTGTATACTGCTTACACTGAGGTGATTTGGGGGGCACAAATGAACCCAGTAAATTTAAAGTGTGAGGCAATATACCTTTTCTTCTTTAGATGTATTTCAGTATGTATATAATGTATTTTAGTACGTTAATTAAGGCTTACAGTAAGCTCAGGTTGACATTGATAAAATGTATGCCCAAAATTTGCTTGAAAAAAGAAGATAGGAGAAGAAATGACACAAGCAGGCTGCCTTGGTTTTCAGTTTGATTATTGTATTCTGGAATGCAATTTACTTGTTTAGTTTCAAGTAGACATAAATCTCAAGCTTTCAAGATAGTTTTAAATAAAGGAATCAAGTTTTGGATCCCCTGAATACTGCAAAGCAGAAGAAAGTTAACACAGTGTTAAGCAGAAATCAGGAAATGAAAACAAGGAAGTTTCACATTCAAAAAAAATGAAACCTTTAATACTATGGATATGTCCTAACTGCAAAGCAAGTGCTTAAAATCCTTGTGTAAGCTGTGAGCAGGATCAGCTACAGCCTGGTTTTGCTGTGTCTAAGTGTGCTATGATACTTCTGCACAAGAGTGATTTTATTTTGCTTAGAGCATTCAGTAGTTTTCAGGGTTTGTTCACCAAGGGGCCCCACAGTAGGTTGGCATCAAGGCATCCATTCAGTTATTTCCCCTTTTCTTTCTATTTTGTTAGCTGCACTATGCAGGCCAGAGAAGAGAAATTATTTAAAAAACAACAACAAAAACAAACAAAAAAACCCCACAAACAAAACAACCTACCAAAAAAACCCAAAACAAAAACAAAACCAAAACCAAACCAACAAAAAAGGGCAAATGCAGAACCCCCTGTGCTTTCACTCCTATGAGGTGGAACTTCTAAATCTGAAGTGTATCAATTTAAATTTTATTGGTGAAATCAAAAGGTTAAAGTAGTGTGGTTTTCCAGGTAAAATATGTCAACCCAGGGTGAAACTTGTGTAAAATGTAGCGCATTCTCCATCTGTATCTATGTTGCCTGTCAAAGAATTCAGGTCTGATTTTCCAAGTTTATGTTTGTATCCCTTACAGCACTTCCTACTTTGCATTCTTATAGAGAGATGCTCTGACAGCGAGGCAGATGACAGCGGATTGGAAAGAAAAGACCAGGCTGGGGAAGAGGAAAAGACAGCCAGGTAGGAACATGCTAACCATCTTTCTAGGTGTCTGAACGGCAGTTAATGGTTCTCTAAAATTTTTCACAAAAGCTGAAGTGATAATGAAAAGAAAGGGTTAGAAAGTCATACAGACACATATAAAACACTGTTTTCTATAATGGTCCACATCCTGATGCCAAAGCACACTGCAAACAACTGGAGCATATTTTGGGCATACTTTTTATACATTCAGCCTACAAAGTGATACTTTTCAAGCTGTGAAACATTTTAAAAGCAAACAGCTGTAGCCTAAATCCCAATGATGCTTTACAAAAAGCTTTTAAGTGAAGGTATATGGCCCTTAACTTTAAGTGCATCTGTTAAAGGGAGACCCATAGTACAACAGTGTCAAGATGGGATGTTTCAGTGACTCCTGAAGTTTACACTAAAGCACTTGAGTATGCAGTTCATATTCTAAATTGTAATATTGCAGAACTTCAACATGGAACTGAATATGGCATCTTAAAGTAGCAGAGGGGGCTCCAGAACACAGTTTGTTTTAAAAAAATAACTAAATAAATAAAATAAATAAAAGTGTCCCATTGGTAAGCAGAACTCGAATTATTTCAGAGCTCTGCTCTAATGCCAATGACACTATGTAACAGAGATGTGTTTGTGAGCTCTGTTCAAATATGCTGACTGCCATTATTCAGTACTAGAGAGCACTTCTATCAGATTGCTTTGGGATTTACCATGTCTCAGCATGGATATGCACACTGGATAGACACTGCCTGTGTCATATGCTGTATGTTCTATGCTCAGCTATAGTAACTTCACAAAAAGCAGCCTTACTCCCCCCTAGGGTAAGGCTGTGATTACTCTTATTTCACCACGGATAAGTAAAATCCCTGAGAATATGCAACTGTTAGACATTGCAGGAAACAGCTGAAAGCATTTCTAAAGGAAAGTGATGCAAAACTTTAGAGTAGCTCAATTTAAGAAACCAAAGCAGTTCACATAAAGCAGAGCAAGGGTGCTGTTATCTGAGAGTCATGAGGATCTTTACCAGTATGCAGGTCAGTTGTTCATAAATGTCAGTCATTAAAAAAAAAAAAACCCAAACAAACACAACAACCCTAATTAATCAACAAACCAATAAAACAGAAAACACCGACTTTTTTGCAATTCTAAATTTGAAGGCCAAAAATTAGTTCCTTGTTCTCTACAATTATTCAAATCTAAAGCCATCCTTTCTGATTGCCAAACTGACATCACAGGAAAAGGTGAGTTGTCAAGCAGTGCCTTTGCTTCCACTTGGCCATCTGGTCTATTACATCCTTAAAGGTACAACTTGGAGTTGAGCTCTGCAACATGCTGCATGGGTTTCTTTCTCAGTGGTTCTTTCACTGCAGTGATAGCATTCATAAGTCTTGAAGTGCTCAATGCCCTGCAAGAGCAGTGCATGGTGAAGTGCAAGTTTTGAAGGCAAGGAGACCTTGCTCAATTCCTTCTCTACAAGTCCTCTTTTTAATAACAGGCACACAGGGGTCTCCTGAAGCCACAGTCTCCTTAAGCACCAATTCCAGAGTTCAGAAAGACCAATTTTACACAGCAGAGCAAGAGGAGAAAGCCTGCTCCAAGGCAGGATGCCATGCTGATCAGAAGATACACAGTGTAGAAGACTCTATCTACTAGAAGACAGAAGAATGGTAGAAATTAGTAACTGCTGAAGCTAGTGATCCAATGAAGCTGTTCTTTGCCTATGAACTAAAGCCTCCTGATTTTTTGCAACAAGAACTGGGTCTGATGCACACACAACAAAGTAGCAGTTCTCCTGATAGTTAAGAATCAAAGCAAAGACAAATGGAAAATCTAAAAATACCTCCAAGTATTTTAAGTGCTGAATATACTTTCCTGCCACTGGAAAACCTTAAAAGGAAAAAAGGAAGTCTGTTTTCATCATGATCTGACAACTAATTTCTAGATAATTTCTAATTTCTCTTCCTAGTCTTCCTATAACCCAGCTGATAAATGGAAATGTGGTCTCCATTACCTTTCCAGTAGCTAAACACTACTACAACAAAGTTTCCCACAGAATAGCTGAAAATCTTGAGGAAACCACACCAGGAGGAGAGTTGATTGTTTTATTACAGGGAAGGTTTCTTTGCATTCATGCTTATAAGAAGTAGATG
The DNA here is from genome assembly GCA_013399695.1 of Formicarius rufipectus. Classification (NCBI taxonomy): domain Eukaryota; kingdom Metazoa; phylum Chordata; class Aves; order Passeriformes; family Formicariidae; genus Formicarius; species Formicarius rufipectus. The sequence goes on from VXAU01003367.1 coordinate 718,621, forward strand.
GCTGAATACCAAAGGCCTTCTGCTTCAGTTCTAGCACTGCACTTAGTGAAATAATTAGAGTTTGGTCAAAAGTTTTGACTTTGTGTTCAAAACATGCGCTACTTACATTAAGAGAATCAAAAAAACTAAAACCTGATTCTTTCAGATCTTTTCTGGTACAACTCAAGATGACAGAACAAGGAAATCACACTATTTAAATAGTCTCAATGATTTCTGAGCAGTCTTGGGAATCCAGAGAGGTCCCAGCTGACTGGAAGCTGGCAAACATTTTTCTGATTTTTAAGTAGGGGAAGAAGGAGGACTCTGGAAACTGTAGGCCTGTCAGTCTCACTTCAGTGCCTGGTAAAATAATGAAAAATAATATTCTGGGAAAGATATTGAAAAACATCTGGAAGATAATGCAGTCATTGGTCACAGCCAGCGTGGTTTCATGAGGGGAAGTCCTACTTGTCGAACCTGATATCCTTCTTACAGGGTAACCCATCTAGTTGATCCAGGAAAGTCAGTAGATGTAATCCTTTTGGACTTCAGCAAAGCTTTTGATACTCTCTCGTGGTATCCTTCTGGACACACCCTACAGCTGGGTAACTGTATTACTTGATGGGTGAGCAACTAGCTCACAGGTTGAGCACAGAGGTTGATAGTCAATAGGGTGACTGGCATCTGTTCCCCACTGGGGTTGTGCAGGGCTCCATCCTCAGCCCTTTTCAACATCTTCATTAATGACTTGGATGTAGGAATACTGAGTTTGCTAATGACACTAAATTGGGAGGAGCTGTTGACTCCCTTGGGGGCAGAGAGATCCTGCAGAGACCTCAACAAATTGCAGAGATGGACAATCACCAACTGTATGAAAGTTAACAAGGCAAAGTGCCAGATTCTGCACTTGGGATGGGGCAACCCTGGTTGTTTGTGCAGGGTGGGGAATGAGAGACTGGAGAGAATCACTGAGGAAAGGAACCTGGAGGACTCTGGTTGTCATGAAGCTGGATATGAGTCAGCAGTGCCCTGGCAGCCAGGAGGGCCAGCTGTGTCCTGGGGGGCATCAGGTAAAGCATCACCAGCTGGCCAAGGGAGGGGATTGTCCTGCTCTGCTCAGCACTGATGTGGCCTCACCTTGGATACTGAGTGCAGTTCTGGGCCCTGCAATATAAGGAACATATTAAGCTATTAGAGAGTGTCCAAAGGAGGGCCATGAGGACAGTGAAGGGTCTGAAGGGGAAGCCATATGAAGTCACTTGATCTGTTCAGCCTGGAGAAGAGGAGACTGAGGGGAGACCTCATTGAAGTTACAACTTCCTCACAAGGGGAAGTGGAGGGACTCTTTACTCTTGTGACCAGTGACAGGACTGAAGGAAAAGGCAGGAAGCTGTGTCAGGGGAGGTTTAGGTTGGAGATCAGAAAAAGTCTTTCACTCAGAGGGTGGCTGAGCACTGGAACAGGCTGCCCAGAGAAGTGGGAACAGCACCAAGCCTGACAGAGTTCAAGAAGTATTTGGACAATACTCTCAGGCACATGGTGTGATTCTTGGGGTGTCCTGTGTGGGGTCAGGACTTGGACTTGATGATCCTGATGGGGGCCCCATCCAACTCAGCATTTTGTGTATATAGATATTGTATAAAATGCCTAAAGAGCCCTAGTATCTTTCTTTATACAACAGGTGTGACATTGGTCTTTTCTTCAAGTATCATATTCTTTTCTTAAAGCTCACAATGCTAAGCTCTTCAGAAAAGATCAAGTATTTGGTGTGGAGAGAGACTCCTGCCACAGAGCGATGCAGGGCAGCAGGTCTGCAATACAATCATTTTACTGACAACATGGTTTTTAGCACAGCAAAAGCCAGTACTACTACTGTGAGTATGCCAACACTGACTTCTGTATTTATGAGAACTTACTAAGTACCTCATTAGTACAGTCTTCTCTCCTCCTGCACGAGTTAAATTCAACTCTTTGTACAAAGTCAGCCACAGCCCTAAGTCAACTCTGAGAGACCTGCTTATGCCTTTAAAGGGCAGTCAGTAATTCACAGGTAGCCCTCTGGCCATCAACAAAATTAGGAATTTTGTCCTTAACCATATTACTAGTTAAAAGGACTTTTAAAATTAATTTTATGTGTATCAACAAAATTTTAAATAGGGCACATTTTTTTAAATTTGTAACTCCTAAATAATTCCAAAAGTCAAGATTTGTAATTGGTCCAATGTGTGATAGTTCCATTACAAGTCCAGCTTCCCCTATACTTTATTAATTTCACACCCACTTTAATGAATTGTCTGCCCATAATGGCAATCTATGAAGGATTTTAATGATATCTGCTTTTTAAACTGCTAGCTGTATTAAATTTAAAAGCATATATTTTTGTTTTGCATGAATTTAAGAAACTCTTAAAACCCAAACCAGAAAAACTCACCAAAACCTTAATAAGCCAGGATGATGGACATGATCTTCAAATGTTTATGAAAATTAGCTGTTGAAATTAGCTGGGTTCTGTCAGCCTGTGCAGCAGATTTCTTGTGGTCTACTGGTAGGAGCTGATAAGGAAACCATGGCACATAATGGGAGCTGGTCAGGGAACACAGCAGTCTGTTTCAAAGGCTGGTTTCTAGGGCTGCTCTGACCACCAGCCACACACACCTGTGGAGAAGATTTCTGTAATATCTGGATTAAAATATTAATATAATAATTATTCATTGCAAATATATTAAACATTTGCATTAAAAAGCTTCAATCCAAATTAAGGGACAAACTCATTGTCTTATAAGCTGGTGTTCAGCTGCCCTTCTCTTCTGCTACCAGGGAAACAATAACACTCTCTACCTCTGTCCTCCTACACCATGGCAGGGAGTGGGCACAGGGAATGGGAGAGGAAGAGCCAGCAGTGCCTGCCTGGGTGCTGTGCTGGCAACCCAAGAGCTCTGCTGCAAATGCAGATGTCTCCCAAGGTACAGGAGCAAAGGACAAAGACTGCTCTGTCACTTTTACGAGGTGAAGAGAAGAGGAAATGCACAGGCAGAAGAGAAACAGTCAAAAACATTCATCACAGACACTGTTATGACCCAAAGAGAAACAGTACCTCTGCATTTATATGCAAAACAAGCATAACAAAAAAAACCCAACAAACAAGACATCACACATAACCTTTCCCAAAAACACTCAAAACACCCTACCCACATGAAAAGATACAGTGAACAAAAACCCAAAATGGAAGAAATCTTTGTTAACAGACATAGTCCCTGAATTTTTAAGATGTGGTCTTGCTGTAGTCATACCACCTCATCTGATTCCAAACCATGTACTTCATAGAGAGTGTCCAAGATATTTAGCTGCTTTTCCATGGCTGGTAAGTAAATGTTGAGGTCCCTCTGCATTCCCTTGTAAAATGTTTCTTCTTGAGGATCACACTCCTCCACAGACAGAGCTGCCACAAAATCTTCGTATGTTGGTGCTGCCCTTAAAGCTAACTGGGAGAGGAATCAAAGCTTTTAGATTTTTCAAAATAAAACAGGAAAAGAAACACAACTAAATCCATAAAAAAATTCTACAACCTCGCTCTTTGCATTCAGACTACATAGCTTTAATTTAGCTATGTATACACATATCTGTTAAAGAATTTTAACTAGAAATAGGCAAATTTTTTATTTGCACTTGTTATTATTTTTGTGCAGATCCCCAGTTTAAGACATCTTCAGTGAGGTCTGATTTTTATAAAGAGTCTGTGTATTATATTTTGTACAAATAAATAGCACACATTGGAAATCAATTAAATACAAACCCCAACTAAAGTACGGTTTGTTAGGGGAGCTTACAACTCAGTATCACACACTTCAGCACTGAATTCTCAAAATGCACTTTAGAAAGCTTTCTCCAACATTTCTGTTTCTCCCTGTCAAAGTCGTGATGGACTGGATAGGGCTTTCCTTTTTCCTTCTGTAATTTCAGTGATAATTTTCCAGTGACAAACACAAGGGGGAGCTGCCAGACTGGATGAAAAATTTTCTCTTGCCAATATATCCTACTTCAACTACCTACACATTCTGCACTAACCCTTCTTGAATGCTCATATTCAAAGACAGATCAGTTTTCAAAACAGCAACTCAAATCTTCATTTCTTCATTTAATAGCCCTTCAAGACTGTGCTCAAAAACACAGAATGAAAAACCTACACTTGCAGGTGTGATCTGTCTGTTTTGTCTCCAGAAAGCAGTTTTGTCTCCCTGAAAGTCCAATACTTACAGTACCTTGAAAATAAGGTCTGGCAGAGGAATCTCTTCCATTTTAATGCTTAGAATTCTAACACAGTCTATGAATTGCACACAACATATGATCACATGAACAAGACCTCCAGCTCTATCAGCGACCAAGATAAATACTCACCGCAAAGACCCCTCGGACAACCCAACCGTGGTGCTGCCGTAATGTCTTTCCATAAGCATTGTCTTAAAGGGAAAAAAAAAAAAAAAAAGAGATAGATGTATGGCAGTTTTAAGTCAGCATTACAAAGATAAGTCAGAGCTGAAAAGTGACTATTTAAGAGTATACTCTTGCTACTTCATGTAAATAACGGCTGTTTCTGAGTACTGAATTATGACTGAAAGGAGATGACAGATTTTGGATTTCTGCACTGGGGTCTCAGATCTGCAGTCAAATCTCCTTCCAACCCATCTGTGGCAGGTAAGTGTTCTAACAGACAGGAAGGCAAATGTGAAGTCTGAGAAAATACCATACAGGGCGAAACTCCAACAGTAAACCAAAGCTGAAGTAGTCATACAGATATGGAAGAACTTTTTGGGGAAAAGAGGGAATGAAAAAGTGGGGAAAAAAGCAGCAGCATGGCTCTGCTACAGACACTGAGCAATTCAAGGAGTAATTCAGTGCTGAAGCCTTCAGACTCAGAAGGTCAAATAAATGCCTTGACTTTCCACAGTGTTTAACACCCATATCTGGCAGCAGTGTATTTACAGTCCCACTTCCTATAGCTGCTATGTACTCCAGTGTAGTAGTTCCTTTTACCAATCCTATACCGTAACTGCTTAGCCACTTAAAAGAAGCTAAAATAAAAAGCTTTTAAAAAAGCTATTTCAAAGCTCTTTTAAAGGACTATTTTAACACTGGACTGCATGCATATAGAGAGGGCCTTACTCAGCAATAACCAAGTCGAGTCTACGAGGGGTTTGTATTTTGTTTTGTGCTTGCTCTGACCAATAGCCTGACTTGGTAAGTGTCAGAAATTGTGCATTTGGAAAAACTCCTTCTCTGTTACAAACTCCCTGCTAATAGATGTAGAAAACTCACAGCCATGGTTGCAAAGGGGTGATTCCAAAGAGTGAGGACCAGTCTCACATGGAACAAGAGTAAAAAAACAGCAATCACAAATCCAGGAGTCATCACTCTTGCTGCAAACCAGTAGAGAAAGTGGAACGAGACAAAGCTCTTGTTTCCCTAAGATCTGACTGTCTCCCCTGCCAAAAGTATGCCAGTTACAGGAATCTTTATCTGCTAATATATCACTGGTGACCAGTAACCCATCTCAAGGCAGCCATTTTAAAAAACTGTGGTTTTCAAAAATGTTAGGTCTTAGAGATTACTTGCATTAGTCGCTGAAGAAAACACAGGTTCTAAATGAGGAGGAAAGTACCAAAGTATAGAAATTCAAAAGCACACAAAGAATAAAACAACAGGTACTTACTCAGAGCTGTTTGGATATTCTTTTCCCCGTTCTTCACTTCTGTCAAAAACCCTTTCAAGAACTTTAAACCTCTGTCAGGATGAACCCATGAAATAAAAAGAATCCATGTTTATAACAAAGAAACCCAAGGTATAACAAAGCCCTCAAAGTTGCAGTAAAATTCAAAACTAAGGAGACATTTTCAACCTGAAAAATAAAAAAAAAAAAAAAAAAAAGGCAACCACCTCCTCCAGCCTCTCTCCCAGCCCAAGTTAAAAACACTTTGCTAAAAATTTCTGCTGCAGCCTGAAATCATCTGCCTGATGCTCTGGCCCAGAAGGATTAGTCATTTACTGTAACTTCACTTGTATGGGAAAAAAGAATGTTCTGCAATTGCTTTTTCAGGCATTTTGGCAAAGTTGCAGTGATACAACCACAACCAACAACCTAGTCATTTTGGATTGATGGAGCCTGTGGAAATTAACCAGTTTGCTCCTTGTACACAAACCAGCACTGGTGAAAGGCCCCCCCACTCCTCCCTAGCATGTGTACAGATGTGAGGCCATTACCTTTTCAGCCACAGAAGAGCCTCCGTAGCAGAGTTTCTAACCTGTGCTACACCTGCATTCACTTCATGGAGCACTATCTTCTGAAGGGTATCAAACTCTTCTTTGTTGGTAATAAACTTCTGATTTATTTTCTGGAGAAAATGCAAAGGGTAAAACTTCAGGCTTTTAAGACCACACAGGGGCCTGTCCTATAAATATCACCCATTTACCAGGACTTTTCCCTGCTAAGAGATACTACAGATCCCCACAGCACGGTTGCCCTGCCACGCTGGGCACGCCAGTTCAGGGCACCACCCCAGACACATGTGCTTTGCCATCTGGCTAACACAACCAAAATAAAGCATCTCAGACAAAAATTTACATGGGATCTACCACTTCTGTCCAACAAAATGCTTCAGGTTCACATGACATCCTCCACACTAGTTGACAGGAGTTAACTCAATATGCTCTCCAAACAAAGTCCCATTTGCCCTGAGCTTCAACTACTGGTAAGATTACCTTCTGACAACTGCTAAGCTGCAGATTCTCAATTACACTTAGCAGTACTCAGCATGTTTATGCTTCCAATTTATTCCCAAGTTTTTATACACAATTCCTCACAAAAACAAGGGAGAACTATGTAAGTGGCAAGAAACAGATTCATCTTCTACATTAAAGGAGCAGCTCTCTATCACTTCACAATAAATTTTCAATGGTTTAGTTTTTTAAATATGATTCTTCTCTCTTGCTATTTTCAGTCTTTCAGTGGCTACCTTCTGTAAGATATGCAAATACCTTTCTTACTTGACACCAAACAAATCTTAGTGTATACAATGTTCCTTATCATGCACTCAGAAGATATGCTTTGCTTTTTCTTTTTCCCTTTTTTACTTGAAGGAAAAGCTATGAGAAGTCTTGTTATGAATGCCTTTTCTCTCATAACTAGTACTTCAAACATTTACAGAAGGTTCTTGATGCTGGAAGAACTTCCAAAACAATAACCAAATCTGCATGGTATTCCCTGATCTGCTGAGAAGTTGCTTCTTAATGCATTAATCTCCTCACACTTGGTTGAACAAAAGGGTTTTTTTTCCCCCCTCCATTTGTTTTACAGCTTAAAGTCAACATTGCTAACATCATATCATGGCTTACAACCTATTCAGCTCAGAATCAGTCATATTCATTAAGTGTAACAGATGCTTTTCTTGGCAGTCAATCAAGTATTTTTATAAGTTCGCACACAACTGGATTTATTAAATACAGCACGTACTCTAAGAAGAGAATTAGGGGCATTTCAGTGCTCTGATCTGACAGATGGTAACATTATGAAATATTAAACAGCCTTCCAGTATTGACTCCTACCACATATTTTTGAGCTTTAGTGTCTAAAATAGATACTTTGTTTAAAAAACAAAAATCTGTTACCTTGATGTTGCCCACAAAATCCATTTTAACAGGAGCAAAAACAGTTGGTCCTAGCTTGTCTAGGAAAAAAAACCAAGGTCATATTTTAAAATTGTGTCTTTTTCCAGTCCTCATGTTTTAGTAACAATTAGTTTCATTTACACTCTTCACAATCCCTCTAAATGTCAGGAGAATACTACATGAATGATGCAAATTCAAGCTTTCTTTCTTGTACAACCAATCCACACCTGTCAGTACAAGTGTTAAAATACCCTGACCTTCAATTTGGAAGTCTTCAAAAGGGTGCAGAATCACAGGAAGCTCACATCCAGTGTTAGATGCAGGTGGGGGGGCTGTATCAGCTGGAGATAGAAGTCTTTGGAAAAATCAAATAGACTACAGCCAGTGGTGTGCTGGGAGCAGTACTGGATGTGTAAGGTACCAATACTGCTCTTTTGAGGGGAAGAAATTGCTGTTTCAGATACACCCATGGTTTTCTAATCTGCTTACATGTACATATCTATCTACCTGTATCTAAATGAGAGTAGATCCTCTTTAAAGCAGAGGAATAAGAAACATATTCTGGTACCAGTCAAATTGATTCTGCTGATACCGTTTGCACTATGTCACTTTAGTGAAGAAAGAAATTTTCCAAACCAACTGCTCCTTTTTCTCACAGTAGTCAAAAGGAGTCAGAAGAAGCTTCTTACCAAGAACGGGCACGATTGCGTAGCATGACTCCAGAAACTCTTCTGTGGGTATACCCTCCTCCTCCCGAAGTTCAATATCACTGAACCTGGTGGCCAGGACAAGCAGGAAAGATTGTTACTCTAACAATTCTTTGTGTGTGACTTCTAAAGCCAAAATTACATTTCCTGTTCATATCATTTGCATAGAGGTAAAATTTATAGACATTGAATCAGCAACATAGCTTCTGTTTTACTACGCTAAACTAACTCATTGCAGAAAATACGCATTTGGTGGTATGTAAGCAAGGCCTGCAACTACAAACAAGAAGAAACATCTCACTTTACTCCATGTGCAGCAAATTTTACAAAAGTTATCTTCTTCCAATTACTGTGCTGTAGGCAGTCTAGTTAAATAATCTCAGTAACAACAGTTTTAAAGAAAAGTCTTAGAAATAAGTCAATTAAAGACTTAAAGTTTCAATAATTCTTTTAATTGAAATCTGTAATACCTATTGTTCATGACACTGAAGAAAGTAGGAGAATCATTTTCATTTCTGTCTTCCTCACATAGAGTCAATCCACTTAAAGAATTTGTTTCCGAATTCAGCAACTTGTGGTCATCACAGCTTTCTACAGCTTGCAGCTTGTCCTCTCCATCTTCTTTAATGTCTGGCATTTATAGGAAACAGAAGAAAAACAAAAAAAGAAAACAGTTACATACCCATATTGTTATTCCAAATCATCAAGGTGCCTTACTATTTGAAGAAAGGCACTTGAGTACCTGGACCATGCAGTTAAAATTTTCCCTGCCAGCACAACTCTAACCACAGGTCTGTTGGGTGCTCAGACCACTTTTGAAACAGTCCCTTCATCATTTCTTTTAATCAAGCACAAGGCTCCAATGCAGGTGAGCCAGCACACCCTCAGAGAGGACAGCCTGACGAGAGAATAGTGTTGAAGCAGCAAGTCAGTGCTGCAGGGAGCAGATTCAACTCTGTAAAAGGAAGATTACTTTTCACGTGCCTGCAACTTACCCAATACTGTCAAAGTGGCACAGCGCATTTTCAAAAGCAAAATAATAATAGTGATATGTTTGGTCCTGCTGATAAATTAGCAAACTGGCTGCTTAGATGGACACTGGTATGATATCAAAGACTATGTTCTCCCCCATTTCTCTGAATATCTTTAAAGTGTACCAGAAAAAGATCTACTTGCCTCTTCCCCACTGTGGCCTATTTTAGTTCTTCTCTGGGGTCAGGTACTTCTGTTTCAAATACACACAGCACTACACAAGCACTTCCAAAGGAAGACAAAACCTTTCTTATACATCCCCTATGTGGTAAGACCTTCTGACCTCATGGAGAACTTCAAAGAACAATTCAAGAAGCAAAAAACGAAACATTCACAGCATCTGCAGCATACACATAAATGGCTACAGCACATCTTGTTGGAAGACTGTCAGACTAGCATCCAAGATTTTCCACAGAATCTGTCTCTCCAGGAAAGGAATATTTTCAAGTGGCAGTGATGTTTAGAGAGACACCTGAAGCGGAACTGAGCTGAAGGGATCAAGACGCAAGGAGCTCTCTTCCTCCAAGTGACGTCTGAAAGCAGGCTTGCAGCAGTCCCTGTTACTTGCAGAACCACTGAAGCCTGGTGCTGGGTGCAAAAAGAACCACTCACACCCAGTAATAGCAATGAGACTTCAGCCATTCTCCTCAGGGTAGAATAAAAATGGGCCCAGACATCATTGACATTCACAGTTCAAGGCTAGTGAGTAGAGAAATAGCCCAAGCCTGTAGTGACTGCACAGAAGTGCTATGCAAAAAGCCTGGATCCTCTGAAATTTCAAACTCAAACACTGTAAGCCCTAAATGACATACAGAAATATGTTATGGGACTTAAGTGCTAGAGCACTTTTAAAGACTGACTGCTATTAATAATGGGAAAAGAGAGGGAAAAACACCAAGAGCATGGTGATAGAGCCAGCAGTGAGCCAAAGCCCTGGGCTGGCTGGGTCAGCCTACCCCATACGGATGGCACTGCACATCCTAATTCACTCTGTACTGTCAGCAAAACTCCACAATTCAAATGTGTGTACCCAGGAGGGGGTAGCCCTTTCTGGTTTTTTTGCACAGGAACCACAGTAGTTACACAACACCAACAATTTGACTTGAATTAGTTTGATCTCCTTGCTTTAGCACTGTTTTCTAGAGGCATTATGCTAAACAGCGACATGTGCATGTTATTCAGCAGGACTTGCCACTCTACGTAACACCAGCCATAGAAATGGGGAAAAACTCCAAAGAGAACCCACATAGGAGAAAAATCACTATGATCATTAACTTGGGATTAAAAACTTCAGCTGATTCACTGACTGCATACGTGTGTTTCAGAATAACAGCCAGGCAGAGGAAGCTACTGTTCAAGAACAATACAGTCCATTCAATAGGATGAGCAGAAACCATATGTTACTCAAATAGACTTATGCAGATTACTGAATTAATTCAACAATATTTTACTGAAGTCGTGCACAAATTTAAGTTTCAGGCTATTGCTAAGGTAATGGAAGAAATAAGACTCTCTCTAATACATTCTCAGTTGCAGAAAAAGGGTTAATTTTCTGAAAGGTTTGTCAGAGCAATGAAGAGTGACTACAAGTTCAAGCCCTCCCAGAGAGGCACCTGAAACTTCAATGTCCTCCTTCTGACACTACAGTCCTACATCCTAGCAAAGGTGCTGGCATTCCCAGTGGAGGACCTCTGAGAATAATGTGTCTGTCCACAAAGCAAGAAGAGCTCAAGCTCTGACAGGCTGTATTGTTATGCAGGTCCATCAGCATCTGGAGGGCCTCAGCTTGCCCAAGAAAATTTTTAGTTTGCTTCCCCATTCAGTCCCAAGTTAGCCATCAACAAGGGCAGCAGGATATGCTGGGAAGACTTGCAGAGGGCAGATACCAGACTACATTAGACTGATACGCCCTTCTCCAGGGAAGCAAGAGACTGACATTGTAACAGCCTACACATCCCTTCATTTACACTTACAGAGTAATGATCCTGGATAAAAGACAATGCATATACTTACCTGTCAAACCTTCTGCTATATGATCTTCAACAGAAACATCACCACTCCCCTCACTCATTTCCAAGTTTAAACATTCCAGACTTTTAACAAGCATTTGCTCTTGATGGTTAATTTCTGCTTTCACACAGCCATTTTCACAGGGGTTCAATTCCATCTGCCTAAAGAAAGGGAAAGAATAATAGTGTATTGCTTGATAAGCTTCTTCCTGCACATACACACAAATAACGATAAGAGAAAAAATAGTTGACAGAAATTATAGACTACCACAGGCTGCTCTGAGCAAAAGAACTTGTCTAAAATAACAAAAAGAACCATGCAGCTATTTGCAGCAAGGAGGATTAACAACTCAACCTCAGCTTGCAGAGTTCAAATATATTACAATAATCTTTACTGAAGAGATGCATAATCAGAAAAATACAATTACAGAAAAGAAAATCGCAGGCAGGTATTGTAACTAATAGAATACCCCCTAATTAACACTTATAGATATATATCCTTGCCACCTACTCCACAAATCATAGTGTGTTTGCCATTAATGATTTTATGAGCTTATGGAGTGGAACTGAAAATGCAGGAAAGAGCACTGAAGCAGGAGAGAGCTGGCTGGTGATTGACCAGTAAGTCACTAAGTGGATTGCTGAGAAAAAATAAAATGGAAAGAGCTGATATGGAAGAGACATGAAGTGGGTGAGCCAGATCGCTTTTGTGGCATCTGTTTTCAAGTACATAGCTCAGAGTGATATAATTCTGCCTGTGTTTAGTACCAGTAAAAGTGGAGTAAAAAAAGAGGAAAGGACACTACCAAAAACAGATTAGAAAGAGATTGACAGTAAAGACTTCAGTTATACCTTCCTGTTGAGGTGTGACTGGACAACACAGAGTGCTTTACCTGAAAGATATGGAGGGGGGGAGAATATTCTTTAAAGAAAGAAGACTGTATCATGCATCTCAAATGTAAGATTTTATGAAACACAAGTTTGACTCTGGAGGCTGTACACAGACAAATGTGAAAAGGTGCTACATTATCACACCATTACAATACTGCAAAGCAGAAGAGCAAAACACAGAAAAAAATCAGAAGATTTCTTTCAAAAGATAGCTAGTAAGCATCAAGTGAAACCCCATACAGCACATCGAAAAGAAACAAAGCCATCAGTTTCTTTTGCAATGTTTCCTTAAGAAAGAAACACTAAAACATGAGGCCAAGTAATCTCATTTCTCAGATGCAGTCATGCATCTACCTTCCTACATACACCTTGACATCTGGTTTTTCAGAGATGCTCCAGTTTGGGGCATGTAGTTATGGATCCAGGATTCAAGAAAGTGCCCGTGTCGTTAAAAGACAAGCTCATCAGCTCCCATTGGTATAATACCACAGATTCAAAAAATGGCCCTACATTGCTTGAAAATCACAAGAAATCATCATGAAATTCTGCTTTGGCAGAATATGTCCAGTGTGGGACTACTAGCTATAATATGGGTAAAAACACATTCCCTACTTCTACAAATGCTACTTTACAAAAGGATGCCTTAGCATCACTGCCAAGGCTGAGGGAAGAAGATTCTGGCCATTACCTTGCTCGTTCTGAGAACAGCTAAATTTGGGGATCCAGGTGGGGTCTGATGAAGTAACTCAGAAGTGAAGGCAGTATTTGCAATCTGCATACATTCTTCAAGAGTCTTCAGGAAGGTGTCACAGGTTGACTTTAACAGAGCTCCCATATCAATCTCATTCTGTGGGAAGAAATCAATTGCAAAAGAATAGATTTACCACAGAAGATCAGTTTGGAGGAACTAATGTCTACAAAGCCCACAGTTGCTACAGTCACGATTTCTGGTTAACATGAATTAAAACTCAATGTGTCAGCTGCTCAGAGAACAGGCATCCCGTATTTTACTGGGGCTATGTCCCCTTGCAGCACTACCACTCTTGTCAGCCTCCCAGGAAAACAAGCTCAGCATGCTTGTGTTTTAAAAGCAATGCCTCTTAACTAACTATTCTATTGTTGCTAGAAGTGTATGAAATACTAAGCCTGGAGACATTAAACAATGGCATTCCAGGAAACACCACTGACAGAAGAAATGAAAAGTAAACAAGTTAAACAGATACAGAATGATCTGCAGATAATCATTTCAAAAATCCCATGAACTAAAAACTACTGCAACACAAAAAAAAGACAGAGTAAAGTATCACATAGCCACAATGTTCTTCATCCCTGCGAAGCGTGGTTATTGATGCTGAAATGCTTTCAGCAATAAATCATTCCACTTAAATGCCAGTAAGAGACTTTTCCCCCAGGAGCATGAAATATGATCTAGATAAACACCACATTACAGGTCAACACCTGTGAGCTGCAAGTTCTTACAGTGCTTTTTAATCATTTGTACATCACATCATGCTTCTGCACTGTCTGTTAATTTACCGTAAATAGCGTATCAGGAATCTTTATAGAGACGGTTTGGACATGAAAATGATTAACCTTCAGGTGTTCTGCCTGCCCATTCTGCACCCGAGGACACACCTCTCGAGTGGGAGGTGTCCTGGAACTCCACACCAGCTTCTCTAGCAAGCGAAGTGACTCCGTCTTAACACATTTCCCTCTTAAGGCAATGATCATTGTCATTAAGAGATCCCTCTTGAATGAGGCTTCTTCGGTCAGGAAGATTTGCGAGGTTTGAAACTTTAACTTAAGCGAGGCTAACCAGTTAACGAAGCAGTTCTTCATTACAGTCTTAGGGTTTTTTTGTGGTCTGCATCATGTGTCGACCTTTGAGGGGTTTGGGTTGTTTTGCTGAGCAGGATACTAATGACTCAGGGGCAGACAAACATATGCTTCTTGCAAGTTATCTTTCTATAAAAGATCTTTTGCTTTTTTTGATCCACTATACACATGATCACCTACAGAGATGTTACTGTTTAGATCACAGATACCAGATCTCATCTCACTACTTTCTAGCCCAACATAGGGCAAGTTATTTGCAACAACACAGTATTACTCCATTTAAACAAGAACTGTTTTGTGAACACATTATTGCCCATAGGATCTCCGCAGAAAGAGGTTGCAACATTAAGTAACTGTGAGAGAATACTACATTGGCTAACCAGAAAAGTTCACAATGCTCAAGATATTACAGATGTGGTCTACACCAAAAATAGAACTGTACCTCTGGTTCTGCTACACCAGAAATGCTGGCTTCCTTTGTTTTATGCACTTGCTGAACAAGGAGGTTACAGTACAGTCTAAGTTCAGACATTTTAGTCTTCAAGGCTTCTGTGTTCTCAGTGAACTCTAAAAGTGAAACAAAAGAAGAGTGAAATTTATTGTATTTGATGCAAAGCACCTACACAACATTTCACCTTAGTGGGCCTTTTAAATAGGACAAAACACCCACATAAAATACTTTTTGTTTTCACAAAGTAGTTTGAAGTGCAAGCAATAGCACTGTACAACTCAAAGAGATGAACTGAATATATATACACACTTGAATCATAGAATGGCTGAAGGTAAAAGAGACATCTGGAGAACAACTAGTCCTACTCCCCTGTTTGAAGCAGTCAGCCAGAGCCAAGTTACACAAGTTACTAGTCAGGTTTAGAACTTTGCCAAGGATGGAGACCCCACAACCTCTCTGTGCAACCTTTCAGTGCTCCCTCATTCTCACAATGTAAGTATTTTTGCTTCTATCTCAATGAAGTTGGTTGTATCAAAATTTAGAACCATTTCCTCTTGTTCATTCACTGAGAAGAATCTGGCTCCATCTTTTTTGTGCTCTCCCACGAGATATTCCTTTAATCATCTTAGTGGTCCTTTGCTGGACTCACTCCAGTATAATCCATGTGTTTCCAGTACTGGAAAGTGCAGAACTGAGCAGACTAATCCAGATAAGACTAGCAGTCAATCTGAGATTTTTCAGAAGGTGTTTTTTTTTTTTTTTTTTTACATTAGAACCTAATGTATGACTAACATGGTTTAGATCTGAATATACATCAGTAGCTTTACACTCTGTGCTACTGTGTGTCAGCTTACACATATAACTTTGTTCTGCATCTAGGCACTGTGCATCAGATCCTCACTTTATGTAGGACCCTACAGTAGCATCTTCTGCTCAGTTCTGATTCAGTTTGAACCACTAGATGCAAAGCCTTGTGAAGATGCACATAAGACTAAGAGGAAAAGCAATTCCTCACCTCAGCAGAAGGAATTGCTCCTTACCCCCTTCATTTACTCAGGATATTAACAATAATTTGCTGTTTTCCCATCTTCTGCATAGTCATTGTGCTGAGGTTACCCAAAGTTAAAGTATGAGATCTCACACTGATCACAAATAACACCATGCTTGTAAGCAACAGGGGTTTTCACATGAGTAAAAGTGAGACTGTTGGTGAAAGTGAAGAGGTAAGTGAACTAATTTTCAGTCTGGCCATGATCAGATTTAAGTTTGGAACCAAGTGCTAACCTTTTTCTAATTGTCAAGGGATTCTTGAAGTGCATGACAGCGCAGACAGAATATGGAAGGAAAGGGTCTGAGGAACTTCAAAGCTCAAGAGACACTGGTATGAGAGGTTGGGTCACCATATTTAGACAACAGTGAATAGTGGGGGTCTTACATTCTTGTACAGTCTGCATCCAGTGACCCATAGACAGGAGCTCATTGCACTTACAAGGTCCACCAGCACAAAGTTTTCAAATGATTTATACATAGTATATTTTAAGAAAAAGCCAACGTTTTCATATCCCTGCCCTGAGAGTTAACACCTTTCTAGCTAATGTTTCCATTGTCATCTTTCTGTGTACACATACTAGGGCAAGGATGAGGAAATATAAAGCAAACAGTATGTGCCAGCAGAAGGGAGCTCTTGCCTTTTTCCTTCTGTGTCCTGCTATCAGTCAGACAGGCTTTGGCAGTTCCCAGTGCAACCAGCCACTTTTGCCTTTCAACTGCATTTCTTGCCTTCAGATAGAAGTACTGTTCCCCTGGGATGATCAGGTCCATTCGTGTGTTATCTGCAGGATGAACTGAAAAGAACATAGATTTCAGACTAGTCCCTCAGCCCTTCCCAGCCCAACCAAATATACAAATAGATACGTTAGGTGGTAGGTCAAACAGCAATGAAAGAGGAGGAACCTACACCCCCCCAATCTTCCCTGCTGCCATTTTATGACTTCTGAGTTAGGGAATGGACAGGACACACACATCCACAGCTGTGGGATAAAAGGCTATGATAGGTAATTTGGTCATCAGTATAATCTAGGAGTCTTTGTGAAAAGGGCATCCTCTTCTGTCAAGTCTCTTTAAAGCTTCCAGCCCAAAACCGAATCTCGAAGACGTGGCAAGTAATCTAACATGAATGAGCAGATCTAATATTGAAGCTCATTATTCATATTTCTAGCTTTAGCTCTGTGCTTATGAGAAGTCATTTGAAGCTGTGTGATGTTCCACCACAGCTCATGAAAAACAGTGACCCAACTGCAGGTATAATATTCATGATTTTGGAAACTTGCAGCTCTCTCAATATTTTCAAAATACTGTGGAATAAAAACTGGCATATAGATCAAGTTACTGAGTTACTACAAATACATACCAAAGAAACAAAGCTGCCAAATAGTTCATCACCTGAAATCTCATCTTGAATGCAGTATCATTAGACAAGTTTCATGCAGCTGAGCATACGCTTACCTTGAATTTCACAAACAGCCATTTGGATGCTTCCCTTACAACCCTTCCAGGCATCTTCCTGAGAGTCGTAATAGGACAGGATGCCACCACAGAGAAGAAACCATCGAGGCTGCCAGCCTGAAAAACAAAACTGCATTTCTCAGTTACTTCTCTCCCTGCAGCTCCACCACATCTCTCACTTGGGACTCACTGCAAATAAGGCCCCAAAGATACTCAGCCCTGGAAAATTAACCCATCTGAAGTAGTAAGGCCCTTTGTGGACAGGCCTGGATGTTGTACACCATACCCCCTGCTTTCTGGCACCTACGTGTCCTTTTGCAGGCAGTTCGACCGTGGCAACGTGTCTGAGATGCCGTATGTCATTTTTAATAGTTTTGGTAACACAGCATCACTGACTCATTCTCTTGTCCAATTTCACCACCCCCCAAGACCTTCCATCACTCCTCAACCCACTACTTTGTTCTTCACAAAAGCCATCCCAGCTGTCTTGCCTTACAAGCTTTCCTCCCTTGCAGGAAGGGCTAGCCAAGCTATCTTGAAAAACAATGGTAAGAAACTCCTAAAAATCAACAGAAGGAGGGAACAGAGGTGGATGTGTTGATTTCTGAACACCATCTTTCAATGAAGCAGTTTTCAATAGCTCTTGAAACTCACATGGTTCCCACATAAAAAGTAGTCTTGAATTACTAATTTGAACTTTTGGATATCTTCCCGGAGAATAAAACATGAGGACAGATCCACACCAGTAGTTCTGGGTACACTTTTCCTTACCTTACAGCCCAACTTTAGAAGTAAATTACCCTTTTGGTTTTCTACTTTTGGAAGTACTTCAGCAGTATGAAAAGTTAAAAACAAATCAGACACGACAGCTGCCATTTATGTCTAATTAAACCTACAAGCTCATTAACTTAAGAAGAAATGAGGCAACAGCGTCACTGGAGGAAAGCAGCTTTCCTTACTGAGCTGCAACAAGCCCCCCTGGCCAGGGCCAACGGAGCAAGATTGTGAAGTTGCCACACTGTGCCAGCAAACCATCTCTGGAAAAAACACTTGCACAAGATCATGTGGGCCACATGGCTCCTAGGTGTTTTTGCAGAGGGGCCACACTTCTGCAGTCCCCTGCGCTGGAGCTTTGCCAATCAGCACTCTGCTGCAGGAGCCCAGGTTGGCCCTGGACTGATACCATGTCGGAGGAATCTTACCAACTAGAGACTGCCTCCTTCAGGCTACTGCTGAAACCAAGCACAGCTCAGTTTAAGGTCAGAAAACCCTAAAGCCTCAGGCTAATAGAAGGAGTATGGTTTGGCTATTTTTTCTTTGAACAAGCAATACCACTGCATTCAGGCCAACCTGGTATACAGATTGCTGAACCTTATGGGGTGGCTGGAAAATAAATGAAACTTAAATATTTTTTTCCATACCCTTCCAGAGATCTTCCGTTATTTCCTAGAAGAATATAAAACCATTAAAAAGTCAAAGCATTCTCAATGCTTTTTTACTTTATATGATGGCGGGGGGGGGAACCCACAAGAATTTAAAAAAAAAAAAAAATCAGAAAACAGCAAGACTGATTTTTTTTTGTCTAGCCTCCAAAATAAAACAACTATCCTAAAAGTCACTATTGATATGTAGGAACTCACAAAAAAAGGAAGTGATTGTTCAGCAGAGAGAAGCAGTTAATTGCTTCAGACACTCAATGGCACAGAACCAATCCTTTAAATAATGCACAATGTCACAGTCACTACAAGCCTCTAATTCAGTCTGGAGATCCTGCTGCTGCACATGAATCATTTCAGCCATAGTCCTACAGTTTACAACTGCAGTTGATGCTCAACCATATTGCATCACATCAATCAAAGGCTGTGCAATCAATGAGCAAACATACAAAGCATTCTGCCTCCATCACTTTGGAGCCTGGTTAAAAATATGTTATGAGTCAATATATTTTGCTGAGGTTTTTATTTGGTCGGGATTTTTGTTTCTGGGTCTTGTGTTGTTGAGGGGGTCACAGCAATTATCTGTCTTCTTTTGCAAAATCTAACTTTTCTTTAATTATTAGATATGTATGAAAAAGAAGACTATGATAGATAATTTTTACCTAGAACAGCATATATTTTCTGAACAGAATGGTTACACCAATACATTTTTGTAAGAGCAAATAATTAAAAAAAAAAGTAATCACAGCAAGGTTCTGTCAGAAGATGCACTAACCACCTGGCACTCACTGAGTCAGCAGCCATGGGAAGGTTATCCTAAACAACCAGCTAAAAATAGCACGTGGCTGACAAATCATGGTCACTGCAACAGGGATACAATCTTTAATTACAGGAGTTTCACTCTTGCACACGAGCAGAGGGGAAAAAAAAAAACATAACAGAAAACAAAGCAGCAAAAAGACACTTAGATATTTCGATGAACACAAGTCTTGGGCTTATTCACTGTTATTTTGTCCCCATAAACTGTCATAGGAATATTGTAATTTTTGGAACTGAGCATTCACACTTCATTTCATATAGAAAGGTAAAGCCGAATCTTTTAAGGTCTTACAGGTGTCAGCTCTAACACAACTTAGTGAATTCTTCTTCAAAGTCCCTTTATCCTGGTGGTGCACAGGCAGGAAAAAATATAGTTCAGACTTACCACAGCTCATTTTAGAAACACAGTGCCATTAATACTAAAAATTGACCTTGCTGCAGAAAGATATGTGTAAAAAAAAGACAATAAAATGCAAAGCACGATAAAAGTGATCAGCGGCTTAAGATCTCAGCCATAGAAGAGAGTGAAGAGTCCACACATCTTCACAGACACGGATTAAGGTACATATTGCACTTCTGTGTGAAACTTACTGACTGCAGTACCTGGAAGATCTGATATTGTCCACTACAAAAACAGATATTTAAACAGTCTGCGCCTGCTAAGGATTTACTCCAGAAGATTCCAGAGACAAAAAGATCTGCCTACTTCCACTATTACACTTCAGGAAGTCTGGATGTACTATCACTGAGCAAACTTGACATTTCTTGATAACATAGTTGAAATTTGGACATAATTCAAACTTTAATGTTACACAACTCAGACTCCAGACAGCATTCCTTTCAAAGAGCCAAGCCTGAAGAAAAAAACCAAACATTTGAAGACATGTAGATCATGTCAGACATCCACAAAGCTGAACCATCTGGGAGAATTACATACTCGAGAAGTCAAACTGATGACCTGGAAAACAAGCTGCAATTAAGAGATGCCAGTTCCCAGTCGAATTTCTAAAAGACAAAGGTCAGACACCCAGGTTTTTATTATTGCTTGCTTTCCACTAGAATTATGTAACACTTTATGCTTACTAACTTCTTGAGCTTCAGCACAGGTTTTTATAAAACTTCTGTGATAGACAGTACGTGAATTTCTTTGACCCTAATTCAGACTGAGTGCGGAAAGGAGATAATTATGAACCTTGCATGTTACAACATCATCCACCTAACAGGAGGAGTTAAAGCCCTCATCACCTCCCTTCTGCTAATATCACAGCCAAGATCCAACACTTAGCTGCAGATGGCAGAGCAGAGGCAGAGCCCTGTTTTTCTGTGCAGAGTCACAAGAGTCCCAGCCAGAGCAGGTGCCCTGACATCTCACAGAGAGAACAGGCAATACCCATCGTTTCTCTCCACCCTGAGCAAACGTAAATGGTGCTGTGTGTTCACTGTACCACCACCTACTCCTTTATCTCCCTGTGTCCAAGGGCAAAAGGACCTTCTGCACAGTGCTGTGTCAGTGACTGATAGCAGGATGGGAACTGCCAAAACCTCAGCTCTAACAGGACCAAGACAGTGCTGGTGTTTTGCCAAAAGTCCGGAAGGACCACTGCTGATCCTAACGTCCAACAGACGAGGATTTCCCAGGGAAATTAAGGTTGTGGAAATCTCCATGTCACAAATGGATGAATCCCTTGTTTTCAAGATCCCAGTGTGCTTGCAATCTTGACTATTGGGCACCCACACTAAATCTTACAATCCAGTTTGTGACAGCTGATTGCCTAAGTTTAGTTCGCATGGCCACGTGTTTCATGCTGTCAGTCATCATCAGGTTTTTAGTCAGGAAAAGTGTTTAGCAAAAAAGTATCTCACACAGGTCAAACTTGACACTTTCTCCCTTTTGTTCTCATTCAAGAAACAAAAGTAATAGGTTATCTTGACATTAGAAATTTGCACCTCAGATATGCTGCCTACTTTTCCTATATGGCCTCTTAAGGCTACATAGTATTTTAGGAAGGGAAATCCCAGATGCTGGAGCACATTTTGCAGCCATAATTCTATAGCAAAACAATTTGACAGGATAAAAATCCAGTCTGTATCCATGAGGGACACCAGAAAGGCAGATAGTATGTGACAATCCATGCCTCTCCTCTGAGCTACTATCCTCTTACCTAGAGAGCAGCTTCTAGAAACAACCATATTGCAATTTTGCTCTGATTATGTGCATATTAACAACAGGAATCAATGCCAAAAGTCCCTAAAGGTAATGACATTAACAGATTCAGCACTTTAACAATGGTATAACTGTTTAAAGCACTTGTTTTAGGAACACTAAAAACCACTGAAGGTTCAAGTGAAGGAAGAAACAGCTCGAACCAGCTTTAACACAGTGACCTCCCAAATGAATTTTTTTACAAGGGTTCCTTAAAGTCCACATTTTCTTCAATCACAAGTGTTAGCAGCATTCAAAAAGCATCCTGCCATCACAGGGCAACTGGATTTGTTTGCAAACGACTTTATGCCAGTGACTAGCCAAGGCACAGAGCGCACAAGGCACCAGCCATCAGGCATTTTTGAACAGGAGGCAGTGAAAGGATGGAGGGCAGAGAGGGCATCATGGTGAGTGATGGAGGCAAAAGTTCAGTAATTCAGGGCACTGCTCAGATGCACTAATTCAAGTTATACAAAGCTCCTGGGAGGTTTTTTCCCTCTGTTTATATCTCTCAGCTCCAGCAAACAACTGCTCCTCTCTCTGACCCCTGGGGTGGTTATCAGGCCAGACTGAGTCAACACGGTGAATTTTATATCATCACCATCAGTCTACCACATCTTTTGCTTCTGTCCTACCCAACCATTCCCTGTGATCACTGACTCACTTCAGTGCAGAAGGACTGAATGCAGAGGCACCAGTACTGCAGCATACCTGGCAGGTAATGCTGCACAATGTAGGCTCTGCAGCATTGCTCTAGCACTTACAGAGGAGAGAGGGGACAGAGATTTCCATTCCTGCAGCCTCATCAAACTTTTCTACTGCAAGCACATTACTCAATTCCAAAAAGGCTGGACAAAACCGAGATTGCTGCCTGAAGAAAAATAGGGGGGGGAAGGGAATAAAACTATGAGAAGGAAGGTCAAACCACATATATACAATTAAGCAAAATCCAAAGAGAATTAACTGACCAGCCCCTGAAGCATTCAGCACGAAAAGTATAGCCAGAACTAGGTGAGACTCGGGTATCCATCTAAACCAACAGCAGGTCTCTGAGAGCACCCAGTAATAGAAGGCAGACCACTGACCTAAAGGCAACAAAAATCTCAGCTGTCTAGGTCCACCTCCAGAAGAAAAACCAGACTTCTAGTTTTATACAGTCAGAACTTGGACTATACCCAGAGGCTAAAATGAAGGGGAAATTATAAAAAACCCCAAACTTTTAGAACCAAATGTTTATCTAAGTGTGAAGGTTTTGATTACATACTTCATCTTTGGAAATGGAGGAACTTTTTTCCAGAGCTAGATGTCAACTGGAAGTGTATGTGTCTCCCATTCCAGAAGGTCAGATTTCTCCCAAACCAAAGACTCACTCTAAGCAGTATCATGTTCATCCAGATTCAGGATACAAGAACGAATGCTTTTTCACATTTTCTTTAGCCCTCCCCCCAGATTTATTAAGGAATTCTGAATCATTAGAGACAAGAGTAATTTAAAGTTTTATATGAAAGATGAAATTTACTATGTGGTGCTGGCTCTTGGCATCTTGGGATGAAGTGAAAATAATTCAAAGCACAACAGTAAACTGAGACGATGATTACATACAGGAAGAGGGGAAGAGCTGACTGTGGTATGAGGCATGAACATTAGTGTATCATGCCTCAAGGAAGATGAGTTAGTTAGGGTTAGTTAGCACAAATAAAGAAGTGAATATTTAAATACCAGGAAAAGCTTAGCTTTGTAAAGAAAAGTAATCAAAGTCATTTCACAGAGCACATAACAAATACTGGGCAAGTCAGTGGCAGCAGTCATCATTTTTCTCTTGACATAGCTGCCTTCAGTCCCTAAGCCAAGAGCTGATACACATCACCTCCCCCAATCCTGCCTGTGGCCAGCAATCACAGGTAAGGTGTGTGCCTACACTGAAGATCTGAACTTCTGCTGAATTGAATTTCAGTAGAAACAAAAAAATCAAACTGAAAGTGTCAAGTTCTCACACACTACTTAAGGGAGGTATTCCCCAACTCCATGCTCTGTTTCCCTCCAGTAGCTTACTCATTCTACAAACCTGCTGAGAAATCAAAATCATAGCTGACTTCTACAGGGCAACCTCCAAAGACTAAATCAATTTATTTTATCAATCAGCAGGTACACTTAACAAAGAGCATGAATTGCAGATTGATTTCAGTTGGAGAGTTCAAACAGCAAAGAGCAGCCTTCGTGTGCAGTTCAGCTCTGCTCTCTCCTTTCTCTATCCCACAAGCAGCATTCCCCAGTTTGGGATCACTCACACTGTAACACTGCAGGAGGATTTAGCTTTGATGCTGTCCACACCAGGACTACAGGCAGCAGCAGCACAACCAACCAAGGAGCAATAGGGAAAGCAGAGGGTGATGCTTTTATCACCCCAACTGCTTACTGCACTACGTAGTGCTGAAACAACAGCTACACACCCATGCTGTAAGCCCATCGCCAGCCTCCACAGACTTCACCGAACAATGCTAACATTAGATACTTTTGGCAAATGATGAAATCTAGGAATTTTTAAAGATCATGTTACACATTTTGACTGTAGGCTCAGCTGAGGGAAAATTACACACCTGCATGATTTAAGTCACCCAGCTCTGGATTTTGAGGACTAATAATGTGAAGTTTACAGATGCATTATATATTTGCCCATGAGAAAAACTGCTGTCACACTTTGTATGACAATGATAATTCTGCTTGCAAAGTTCATTGCTCCCTTAAGGTTTTAAATCAATTTAGTAAGTGAAGTACAGACAATCATAGGACACATTTATTGCAAATGCAATATCCCAATGGATTTTCATAGTCTAGATCTGTATGCATCTGTATCTCATCTAAAAAAGTCACAGCTCACTTGAACTTAAGCAAAAGTAACACTCTGAGAAATCACTATCTGGTCGCCACTGCACTAGGGGAGAAAAAACTCTAAAATCTCAGTTCTCTAAATTAAGAGATTTCAGAGGCAGCACTGGAAACCCCGCATATTGAAACCACAATGTGAGTGGAGAACCAACACCAGAGGAAAAGCCTTATCTCCAGGTGGCAACCAGGTAATACTGATTCAATTTATCCTAATCTATATAAAGCAAACAAGTACAGTTGTTACAAATAAGATAACTAGTTTGAGCAGTAAGGCAAACTAATCGGTCTTTCAGTTGTTGGCAATAACGCTGTGCTTTCTTTGCCCTTTGCCCACAGAAAATTAAACTTGTTTCCTACTTCTGAAATGTTCTTGCTGTCAATAACCATGTCATTTGCAACACAGACCTAGCTCCCAGCCCAAAAGCTGGGGGGAAATAGGTTCACATGGACTTGATCTCTCATGATGGCAACGACATGACATTATAAAACCAAAATTCCCAGAAAAGACTCAATTACCAACAAGCTACTATCAGCTACTCTCTCACAGCAAGAAGGAAAGGCAGTTCTCCTTCCCCACAGTTTTAAGCCTGTTCTTTGGTGAATGTCCTATCTTCTCTGACTCTGAGGTGTGTTCCACATTCTGAGGAGGAAAGGCCGTAAGTATCTGCTGTGCATGTTTACATCAGCACTATGTTAGTAGCACAGGCACACACATATTTAGAGTTGGCACATGCTTTCCCTGCTTTTTGTGTGCATCACTCATACTATGCGGCACCAACCCTGAGCAACAGAAAAAGCATATTGGGGACAGAATACTGGTAGAGATGCTGTTGTAGATGACCTGTTAAACCTTCTTACTTCCCTTAATCCCTGAAAGGAGACTTCCCTGTCTCTCACTCACCAGCTCTTTGCTATTGCTACAATAAATGCCAGATTTCAGAATGATTTTTTTTTAATCTCTCCAATAAATTTATAACATAATGGCTTAGGGCAAGAAGTCTTTATTTTACGCTAAAAGAAAACATGTGTAAGAATAGTTCGCTTGCGGAACAGCAAATGTATTAATCTCAAACACACCACAGGCCTTCTACAACCTAAGAAAAGGCATAGAGTGACCTTGAACACTTCACTGACAAGCAGAGTCAAGTTTCAACAAAGTCAGAAGGATGCTACAATCCTCCACCACAGATTTTTCTCTCTGTTGAGAACAAAACCACTTCCCACTGTAACAGTGCAAACCTCATGTATCCAAGGAAAAGAGCTTCTTTCCATCTGCACTCACTTAGACTGAGGTTTGCAAAGTGTTATCCTTCTTCATGAAGGGTCATTTGTTGGGAGTGCTTATGAATGTGGCTAGCAAAAAGAAATTTAATTTTGATGGAGACTTAATATTTCTTAAGCCTTCATCTTACCATCAAAACAGAAGACAAACCCAGATGATCCAACCACATGCCCACTTGGGTAGTAATACTAAAATGTCACAAATGCCAATCAGTCACTGCACCAGGCACTGCTTCCCACAGACACACATTCTCCAGATCTCATGGCATGAAAGCAAGTGCAAGGCTTCCAAATACACCCCAGCATCTCAGCAATGCAAAGAAAAACACGTAAAACTTGAGATCAACTGAACCACAGACATTTTTAGTATGGGGAAAGGACTAATATCATTGCCAGAGTTCGGTAATTGAAATGCAAAAGCCAAGCACGGCTGCTCCTACTGTCACAGATTTCATAATTCAAGAGCACTCACAAATAATTAACAACAACAAAAAAAATCCATGTCTATTCAACGAGATCTGACAAATCTTGATTCCTCTCTCAGACCACCTATTGCCTAAAAAGGGAAAAGCTACAGCAATCTTAGAGCACACCAAAACCTCCAGGTTTGTGTACCACTCCTTCCCCATCCCCCTGCCACATTAATTCAACACTCGCTTGTGCTTCAGCTTTTTCTTTGTTTAGTTTTGACTTCCCACACTTCCCCGACAAAGCAGAGGTGCAGCTGCTCCAGCCTCTCTGGAAAGAGCAGAAGTAAGGCGGCAGCCCTCGGGCACACCCTACGAGGCAACACTCGCACCTGGCAACGACAAGGTGGTCCCACTCACTTTTCTCTGACCACCAAGTTTCCAAACTGCTCCACGGAACCACTCAGAGGTCTGCACCTGGCAAGACCTGCATCCACAGCCCCGAACCGCATGCCTCTGCCTCTCCCGAATCCCCGGGCGAACGGGGGTGGCACCGCACCATCCCCATCGCTGCGGTACGTCTGAGACCCACCACCTCTCACCTCCGTCGAGCAAACCAAGCCAGCCAAGCCTTCTGGGGCACGGGAACACCCCTAAAATTAAAATCTGGGCCTACAGCTAGCAGGACAGCTCCCCTTTTTCTTTTATTTCTTTCTTCCCCTGCATGCATTTTCATCCTAATCCCCCCAGTTGGGCTGATTGACAACACCTCCTCCTCTCCGCTCCGGGGTTCTCCCGAATGTGTAATGCCTCAGTGGAAGTTCCACGGGGGTGTGCTGGGGCCGGCGAAGTTCGCTGCTCGGGCGTGACCTGGCGCACCCGCCCCGGCCCCGCACCCCGACCTGCCACCGCGGCGGGCTTGGGGCGCCGGCCCCGGGACGAGCGCGCCTCAAACTCGGGGGGCGCCGGGGCTGCTCCCCTGCACGGCTTGGCCAGGGGCAGCGCCGATCCACACCCTGCGAGCACAAGCGATTATATATATGTGCAGTAGTATAAATATAGACACACAAGAGGATGACGGCCCCAGTCGCGCAGAGGCTGAGCGTCGGCAGCAACTCACCGCTCAGGTAGTTGGTCCACTTGTACAGCACGCCCTCCATGCCGGCCGGCGCCCGGCCCCATACAGCGCGGCCACCCCGCGGCGGGGTTCACTCCGCCTGCTGCCGCCCGCGCC
>VXAU01003367.1:745991-883030 GCA_013399695.1 Formicarius rufipectus
CCGCCCCTTCGCGCCTTCGAGCCTGCCGATTGGACAAGCGGCGGGACGGACAGCAGTGCGGACCAATAGGCGGCAGGATCGCCTGGGGTAGGCCTGAGGGGAGCCAATCAGAGGGCGCGCCGCCGGGGCCGGGCCGTCGGGATCTGGGGGCTGGCGGCGGTGAGCGGCGCTGCCACGTCGGACCGACCGGTCGGGCCCGGGCCCGGGGCTGGGGGTGCGGGATGGCAGCCCCCTGAGCTGAGGGGAGCCGGGCGGCGATGGCGGCGGCGCTGCTGCTGCTGCTGCTGCTGTGGGCCGCCGTGCTGGGCCGTGCGGGCGCGGCGCTGATCCCTCCCGCCGACGTGAAGGTGGAGGTGCTGCACAAGCCGTTCCTCTGCCACAGGAGGACCAAGTGGGGGGACATGATGCTGGTTCACTACGAGGGCTACTTGGAGAGGGACGGCTCCATGTTTCACTCCACGTAAGTAAGCGGCGCGTCTCCGGGCGAGCTGGTGGGTGAGGTTGCGCCGGGAAATATATATAAATACGTGTGTGTGAAATAGAATCATAGAATGGCTTGGGTTGGAAGGGAATTTAAAGTCCAGCCTGGCCTTGAACACTCCCAGGGCCAGAGCATCCACCCATCCACCCAGTTTCTCTGGGCAACCTGTTCCAGTGCCTCACCACCCTCACTGTGAAGAATTTCTGTGGAATGTCTAATGTAAACCACCACCTGAAGCCTTTCCCTTGCTTCGACTGTTTTTAATCTCTGTAGAAAGCAGAACAATATGGCATTTGTTAAATGATGGGGATTTTACACATGGAGCACCTCTCCTAGAAGGAAAGGTGGAGATCATTGGGTTTGCTTAGCCTGGAAGAGAGACGGCTTAAGGGTCATCTAAATTGTGGCTTTCCAGTACCTGAAGGGACCCTGCAAGAGAGCTGGAAAGGGACTTTTTGTAAGGGTATATAGTGATAGGACAGGGAGTGATGGCTTTAAACTGAAAAGGGTAGGTTTATATTAGATGTTAGAAAGAAATTCTGAACTGTGAGGATGGTGAGATACAGGGACAGGTTGCCCAGAAAAACTGTGAAAGTGTTCAAGGCCAATTTGGATGGGGTTTGTAGCAGTCTGGTCTAGCGGAACGTGTTCCTGCCCATGGCAGGGGGATTGGAACAGGATAATCTTTAAGGTCCCCTCCAATCCAAGCCATTCTGTGATTCTGTGATTTAGGTGCAGGTTTTGGTGTATGAGCTCACTGTTTAATAGTCTCGTGCTATGCATGAATTTCTGTCTGGTTACTAAAGCAAACATCTAGTTCAAAAAAAAAGAAGTTATATGTGTCCTGCTACCGGCAGCATAATGACAGCTTTTCATTACTGAAACGGGGTATTCTTCACCAACCCTGGACCCGGCAAGTCAACATACCAGAGCCACAGTAATGCAAATAGGAGGAAGAGCCAGAAATTGGAGGGAGACTGCTAAGAATCTGCAACGACTTGCTAATGCTGTATTTCCTGTAAAACATCAACGAAGTGTTAATAGTGGGAGACAGCAAAAAGCTCAGGTCTCTGCAGGCTGTGCCTGAAGGCTACTTTTACGGAACATATTTAAAAAAAAAAAAAAGAGACTACAGTTTTGCATGTTTATGCTTTAGCAGACGATGCAACTAAAATCTCACTAATTTTCTCTTGTAGTTAACCTGCCTCTCTAAAAGAACTTCTAGTGACACTAAGTTTTTGCTGCTGACTAACTTTGTAAGTGCTCTGTTTTCTTGTTAAGCACCTTTTTTGCATGACTAGTAAATAGAGCTTTTAAATTCTGTGTCTGTTGGTAGAGTGAGTAAAAGTAGTCCGGGTTGTACCACCTCATTAAGTTGGGTCTCCTTAATTTAAACTTGAATATTTTGCATGTCTTTGTTTCTTTCTCTTTTTTTTTTTTTTTCCTGGACTATCTGTTGTGTAGTTGTTCTACTGTTTGAGTTTTTTTCGGATTTTTGGGAAGAGATGTGGCTGATTTTTCTGAGCATGTTAAAAGGTATATTGTAATCATGACCAAGCTGGTTTTTGATTTAATTTACCGAAGCATGGCCTTGATTGTAGATTTTAAGCAGAAATGCCTTTCTAGTCTGATCAGTTTCCAGTTGGAAATAGGTGATCAGGGAAGTGAAGGTGGGTATCCAGATTGCTCAGTGTTGTCATAAACACATGTAGATGTTATTTTATTTCTTCCCACTTCTCAAGGAATGTTATCATTCAAGGCATAAGTTTTAAAAACTAGGTCTTTCATTTAAGAAATGTCAGGGTGTGGAGTAGTGACATGTTTTTGTTTATATATCTATGTTATGAGGATATTCGATTTGCTCCATGTGCCTTTTATGGGACTCGATGTTTAAATACTAAGTGTTTTGTTCCTTTGTTTTCCAGTCACAAGCATAATAATGGTCAACCTATGTGGTTTACACTTGGCATAAGGGAAGCTATCAAAGGCTGGGACAGAGGTTTGAAGGACATGTGTGTGGGAGAGAAGCGGAAGCTAATTATTCCACCTGCCTTGGCTTATGGAAAAGAAGGGAAAGGTAAAACATTTGAAGTCTTTCCCTTACTTGAGTTATTTTTAATCTCTGTATTTTACTATTATTCATGGCCTAAAAGGTTAGCAAACTGAAGCTTTCCAGGCAGATTTTGCTAAATAAGAAAAAATGATGGAGTCAGGTGCTCTTTCTCACAAATTTATTTTCTGCAGAAATAACCATTAAGTAGTTATGTGGTGAAGGCAGGGGAAAAAAAACAAACCAAATTGATGGTAGCTGCTGTGCTTTATGTTCTAAATGTCTTTTCTGTTACTGCTGTCCTCAGTAGTGCTCTGCTTTTTCTTATTTTTGTTGTTGATTTTTCTCTCCCTTCTTTTTACAGTGAAATAGAGGTGGTTGCTTAGGTAACGATTGGCTTTTTGGCTGTTGCATCTGGTTTTGGTAATACTTCATGAATGTGCATGTGCAAGCCTCATTCTTGCTTGGAGGTTTCTTTTAGAACCCTAAGAAATTCCCTGTACTGCTGCCCAACCAGTTCTTAGCTGATAGAGTGAAAAGTCACTGTTTATTTCTCCATATAGGGACATTAATTCTTACCCTCTTAAAGCTATTTTCAGTCTGGGCAGCAGTCCCTGTTATCCACAGTAAGACATGCAGATGCATGAGCAGTCAGTGTCACCTACTGAAAATGTACTGAATGGTGTGCAGACAGATGAAAGTGTGGCTTGTATGGTTTTCTCCACCTGTCTACTATTGATGGCATTTGGGGAATTTCCTTTCAAATATTTCCAGATTCCTGTTTTAGTTGGAGCGCCAGATTTGGAAGATGAAGTTAAGCAAGGGACATCTTGAATGATGTGGGAGGGTTCTACTCTGATTTACAGGGTTTGTTTTAGTTAACTTTTCTTAAGCAATCATTACGAATATTTTTGTAATGACAGGAGTTGCCACAAATGACCTATGGTCGTGCAAGGTTTCAAAGCAGAAAGAATGTCTAGCACCATATAGTCCATCCTGCTAATGTTGTCTTCATTAATATGAGATTGTTTTAGGAATGAGGAGTGTTTGCATGTCTGTATCTTCTGGCAAGTAGGGCTGAACACGGGCTAAGTAGTCCTCCATATTACCTCATATTACCTAAATAGTATTTCATACATACAGCATACTCCATACCTTACAGTCTTGAAAGTACCCTTCTAAAACGTATTTTTCTAGATGCCTTGATTTGGGGTTCAAAACATAGTAGTAGGAGTAATCATCATGTTTATAGTAGAGAACAGGAAACTTGTGGTGGTCAGCTAGTTATTTGTATGCAAGGCAAGCTGTAAATTTTTCCGCAGAAAGATATGAAATGCTGCAGTGTTCACACAGTCATAACAGCCCTAATTGCTCTCATTAATATGTAAAGCACTATAGTTGTTCTTCATAGATTTGTGAGCCTCACCTCTTTGTGTAGTGCAAGAAGGTTAATCAAGTGAACACTAGTAATTGCTCTACGAAATTATTTGCTTTTGGAAGACTTCAAAATATTTGAGCATGACTATGTTTCTGTTTTCAGTGATGACCTTGAAGACAGAATTATTTCATTTTCTTCATGCTTTCCTGTGAATGTAAATAATTTCACTGACTTCCCACCTTGCCTGCTTTCTGACTCATCATTCAAGTCAATTGCCTTTTTCTCTGTAAAACTCAGAAAAATTACCTGTATTCCAAACTCATAACAGCATACTGTGCCCTGTATTTCCAGAAGCTTCTGCGTGTTTATTCAACCCACAAATCTACAAGCTTGTTTGTTGCTGCATCTCTGAGTATGTTTAGCACCACATCTCAAAAGTAGATCATGTGGATTAGGTTTTTTCCCTATATTCTCAAGGCATAGGAGTATTTTTGGGGTGCCACCATCGAATATAGAAATATACCTGGTCCTACTCAACCTGTCCCTGTATAAAGGTGCAAAATGGTGTGCTGAAAGGTCTTTGACAGTAGCATCAGCCATCAGCATGAGGGCATGTCACATCCCTGTAAAAGCCAATTCCTGATTAACTGAAGTCTTTGATGGGAGATGGAAGGGGGAAGGGGAAGTGGTCTGTTCACCTCCATCAAGAGCGACATTGTGACAAAACATTTCTTTTGATCAAGTTTATATGCTTGGTTTCTGCTGTGTGTTTGGAAATGGCTGAGTGCTTTTTGCAGCAGTCCAGAGATAGCTGTGGGATACTGATGTTGCTGCCCTTCTGTCTTTCTCTGCAAAAGAGTTGTTTTCCATTGGCAGAATGGCACATACAGGATGTCAGTTGGCAGTGGAGAAGAATCTGGAGACTGGCAGGGTAATGGTGTATCGGGAGGAGGACTAAATTGACTAAATCCTTCGTTCTTGCTGCCCTGTCCATTATAATTTCCTACTAATATGTCAACACTTACTAGTCTCCAATGAAAGTAATTGCATCTAAAGTTACAAATCTGCTGTAAGGAGTGCTCAGAGTCCAGGCCACAATCTGAAATGGTTATGGTTATTACTGTTACAGATAGTCATCCTTGATAGTTCAAATTGCAGGATGTCTTGAAATGAGTAGGATTATTGGAACATTGCTCTGATGCATATGGCTTTTGTATGACACTGAAGATGTAGTTGTTTTTTAACTTTTTTTCCACTTTGGGCAGGAAAAATTCCACCTGAGAGCACATTGATTTTCAACATTGACCTCCTAGAAATTAGAAATGGACCAAGGTCTCATGAGTCATTCCAAGAGATGGATCTTAATGATGACTGGAAATTGTCCAAGCAAGAGGTGAGTAGGTAACTCTTGCCAACAGGATGGGATAGTGAAAAAGAAAAGATAGTCTTAACTTGATCCTGTTAGGGAAGTATCTATACACAAGTTAGATTTTAGCTACTGCTGTGCACAGAGCAACTCAGCAAGCAGAATACACACTACCTAGTGCTTAAGGGAATTATTTACTGAGTGATGGAGAGTTCAGGTAACTAGGGACTATCATCGTCATCACCATGGCTAGACTTCATGAGCGAAGATTTGGGAGGGTTTTACCCACGCTTGCTGCAAGCGCGCTGATGACTGATAAGGCTGATGCGAGATAGCCAAGTCCGGTTGAAAAAGGCACAGCAGAAAGTCTCCGTAGGTGGCACTGTCAAGGCACAGTTTTTTCTGCGTTGTCTTTTCTCCTCCAGAAGGATTCTGCGTGCTGTTTCAAAGGAGACAGCAGCGTTATAGATTGTGTGTCTCCACGTCTCCCTATTGGAGGCCAGGGTGGACCAGTGATGGTGGTCAATATGGCCAAGGCTGAGGTGTTGTTTCAGGCAATCCTTGTACCCCCTCTTCGAGGCTCCTTGCTTGCAGCAGCTGGTGGCAAGTTCACCATAGAGCACAGTCTTAGGGGCCAGTTCCGCACACACTGTGCCTCACCTAAAAAATTCATTGCGCAGGCTTATCCCAAAATCTTCGTTCGTGAAGTCCAGCCAACAACAACAAGGGAGGTGGTGATCCTCCATCCTGGAGACGTGCCCTGCCCAGCACAGCTGCGTTCTCAGCAGCACGGCCTCGATACTGGTGACCTCTGCCTGTTCCAGAACAGACACATTAGTCACATAATCAGACCCGTGGATGTTTAGGATTGGACGGAGGCAGCGCTGGTGGAAGCATTCGAGGAGTCGCAGGTGGTGGCGGTAGATGACCCAAGATTCAGACCCATAGAGAAGAGTAGACAGTATGATGGCTCTGTAGACATTGATCTTTGTACTTTTCTTCAGGTGTTTATTGTGCCAGACTCTTTTATGGAGTTTTCCGAAAGCTCTGTATGCCTTTGCTCTAGGGACTAATGAGTTGTTAGCTTAACTGCTGAACTGATATGCTTGTCATTAATGGTAAGACACAGGTTATTGGTGACCAGGTGGTCATTATTCACGTAGAGAAGGGTAAGTTTCTGCTCTTCTCTGGAGATGACTTCAATTGTTGCTTGCCTTTCAATTCTTTGCTTTGGTTTTTTTTTTGCCTTTTGTGTGTTTTTTTGCCTTTTCACGTTGGCGTCTTTCTTGCTGAATGCTATTGAACTACTCCTATTTCTGGCTCAACAATTAGCTTCTATCTATGGTTTGTCTTTCTTGCTTGGCTGCAGCTCACATACTTACTTGTACTTCAACAACAGACCTTTTCAGTAAGCCGAGGATGCACATCTGTGCTGCACTACTCTGAGCCTTGCATCCTAGTGAAAATTCTGGATCACAAGGAGCCTTGGTAAGCTGAGGCGTAGGCATGTGACCCATGTGTACACCATGCTTATGGGAGACTTGGATGAAGGAAAGCATCTTTGAAATAAAACCAGACGTCAGGGCTTTTTGGAGTTAATTGCTGATTTATTAATAAACTGGAATTAGAAGTTCTTCTGCTTTAGGGCAGTTCTGTTTCATAGCATTCACTCTGAAGGACACATATTAAGTATTTTTCATCTTCTGTTTGCCTCTTATTTTCAGTCTTTGCTTTTCTGGTGCGCAAAAGTGATCCATGAAAAGTTAGTATAAACAACTTAGTTCTTTTTGTTTTGGGCCTGGTAGAGTAAACTAGACCCAGAAAGCTAATAATTTATACTATGCATCAGACAGTGTCAGGGTGTCTAACCTCTGTGTATTCTAAATGTAAGCAATGCCCCTAACAAATACCAGAGTGCGAAATTAATAAAACAGACCTGAAACATGGTCCTTTTATCTGGCTGTTAACAGTCCGCTGTTGCAGTTCTTATACAAGTGGTACCTGTTTCACAGGTGGGTATGTTGGTATTGTTATTCCTGTAGGTAAAAATAATCTGATTTTGTTCAAAACACTGCTTACCGTTTGTCATTAGCTTAGTGTTACTGTTCCAGAAGTCTTTTTAAAAGCTACCTTGACTCTTTGTCATTCAGAATTTTGAGATATCTACAAATCTTTTAATGTAGTTCCCATTAGAGCAGCAAAGACTGAGACACTGACAGATTTCTGTATATATTTGGGGCAGCTGTTTACATGTACTGGTTCGTCAGAGTGCTAGGACATGGAAAAGCTGCTTGAGTCTTTGACCAATTGGTAACTAATAACTTCTGCCTAGCTATTTATATTTTACTGTATAGACATCAGATGACAAACTGTCCTGTCTCATTTTTCAGTCAGATACCATAAAGCTATGGCAGCAGATTTGCTAGTTCTACTGTCACTTCTATTACTAAATACTCTCATCACTGATAGGAGCTGCAGAATCAGCCAGACAAGTATTATTCTGGCAGTGGCACAGGAGGGAAAATACCTGTTTTCTAATATGACTGTCCTGAACATGGTGGCCTTCTCTGACGCTGTGGTCATCAATTCTTTCCTAAGCCTAAAAATGTTGTCTCTCACCTTTTGTCTAATAGGTGAAAATCTACTTGAAAAAAGAATTTGAAAAGCATGGAGCAGTGGTAAACGACACACAGCATGATGCTTTGGTTGAAGACATCTTTGATAAAGAAGATGAAGACAGTGATGGGTTTATATCTGCAAGGGAATTTACATACAAGCACGATGAGCTGTAGAAAAGGGTGGCATAATTTTTTTTTACACAAATAGCAGTGACTTAGACTGTCTGGTTCTCTTGTCATCTTAATTCTGTGTTTTGGAGTTGACAGTTGCTGTTGGCAAAGAAACACTTTGTTTATATAAAAGAAAATTTCTGTTTATTACGTACAAATGTTTTAAACTATTTTAAAGTATGAAAATGTACCTCCTTTTATACAGCAAAGACTTGCACATTGGTATTTTTAAAAATTTTGTATTAACTTATTTTTCAAAACTGAAACAAACTTTCCAGTTATCAAACATTGTGAAAATCAAAATCCAGTTCAATGACTTTCTTTGATTTGTTCATGTGTCAGTATGACTTTCAGCAACTACTTTATGTATAACTTCCAGTCTGGTTAATTACTTGACCTTCCTTCTTGCATGTCACTGCTTAAAAAGCAGTGCTGACCTTGTTTTTTTTCCCTGCAGATTTAAAAAAGATGTACTGGAAGGCATCAGCATCTCTTTATACTGCTGAGAAAATGGTACAAATCTGAATGAAAGGAATGATTATCCCGTGCTGATTTTGCCCTTCTGAAGGAAGAGTGTTACCACCCATGCTAATAATTGTCTGCACTTTTTGTTAAATTATGTGAACAAGGCAGGAGTTAAATGTCGCTTCTGCTAGCAACTTTCTGGGAAGTGTCTGTGATTTGGAAAGCAGTGAGTTATGCTGCAGTGCAGAGGTGGTGTCCTTTAAAGGTAGGCACATTTGTTTTGAAACTCAAGAATTTGCATTCAGGAAAAAAGATTACATCTTTATCCGCTCACAGTCTGAGGGAGATCTTCAAGAGAATGTTAGGAGAAGGAAAGTGTACTGATGAGCATCAGTATGACCTGAAGAATTTCCATGAGCTTGCCTGCTTTGCATGAGTTTGCATGCTCTGCATGAGTTACAGAACTTGTTTCATTTCCCCTTTGCAGTATTTTTCATAAGTGATGTGAATTTTAAAATAATAAAGTGATTTTTTTAGAAAACCAGAGGCATGAAGCAAATGTTATGGTGCTCTGTTTTTACAGAGATAGCAATCATGAGAATTTCAAACACAAAACGGAATTGTTTGATCTGGTTTTGGAAAGAAGAAACATTTTGCAATCATCCATGATTTCTTAAATGAGAGGGCAAGGTATAGCAGGGAAAGAATGAGCCTGAATTCTAACATCACTAACCTAGGAGTCTATGAACCCAGCACTGCACGTGAAAAATGTTGCTCAAAGCTATATAAGGACACAAAGCAAATCCAGTTGTATGAAACTTAGATTGCTGCATTACACTAATCCTTCACTGCTGCCAAGTGTGACTGTATTCAAGGTTCTCAATGCTGTAGGTGAGTTAGGTGTTTCCCTGCCATCTAGTGTTGCAACTAAGGATTAGAAGACTGCTTCATTAAGCAGAGTTCAGCTGCATATGAACATTACAGATTGCTGTCAATAGTGAATTCTGGGGAGAAAAACTAAGTGAAGATATGCAGTGGTGGGCTGTTTAGTTTTGTTTTTCTTCCAGCATCTTGTGGCTGGTGTTCTAAGTGACAGGGAATTGTAGCATTGGATTTTGTTTTCAGTAGCTATTATGTATTTTTCCTCAATGATGCCATCTAGTTTTTTTGAACCTGTTCAAACTTTTGTTTCTATGTCAGTGAGTTTCACAGTAGAATAGTGCAGGAAAGTATTTACCTTCAGTTTTAGGCTTGTGACCTGCCCTGATTCTTTTATTTGGAGGAAATAATGAATAATCATTACCTGTTTAGCTCTTCTTACCAGTCATGGTTTTGCATATTGATTTTTTTTTTCCTCATCACTTAGGAAAATCAAGCTTGCCTGACTTCGGCATACCCAAGGTTGCTTACATGTGCTGTGCTGTGTGTTTTGATGTCCCCTGCAGTCAGCAGAGCATTAGACACCTTGGGGGCAGCTCATCACATGTGTGTTGTTCGTGCTGTATTGGGATAGATGCCTTAGCAAGTACAGTATCTGGTCTTTCTCTGCTGACTACGTGAGAACCCAGGCCAAGGAGGGCTAGTAGGATATGAAGCTGATCCTTAAAGCAGCCTTGCCTGGGACGTGGGAACTGGCAGGTACCCAACCAACCAAAGGAGAAATACTGTGTGTGTGTGTGCTGCCAGGAACAGCAGAACTGAGACTTTCATTGGGTCTGTCAATGTTCTACAGTGTCAGTTGCACTGTTTAGCATGTTCTCAGAACATATGGCTGGGGATTGAAAGCTTAAAAGCATGAAATAAAACTTGGCCTGTATTACTGACCAAATATATAAAAAGTTAAATAATGGCATGCCAGTATGTGACTTCAGTAAGGGCCAACTGTTATTTCTTTTTTATTAAATAGGAGTTTGGAGTAAGTGAACATTGTGAAATGTGCATACTTCTTGGATTTTTAAAGCATTTAATAGAAATAACTTTTATTGAACATAAAGTTATTTGTTAATGCCAGCTGAGTATTGAAGCTACAGGACCAAGATGCTTTATTTGGTGTTGTGTGTAGCTTTGTGCCAGATAAGAAGATGGTTTTTGTTCTGAGTAATTTTCTTGAGAGCTGTGTTAAGCTTTCAAAATTGAACCGAAAATGTTTTTTTAGGAGTGCAGAATCAGCAGCAGATTTGAGAAGTCACTGGGAACTTTATTACTGTTTGCTGTAGTTAAAGTCCTCCTGTGAAGATGAAGGGATTTCTTAAGTAGAAATAGCACTGCCTGCCTTAACCTCAGTTGCATCTACTTGTTAATCCACAGGGCAAACTGCTGCAGTGCCAGCAGGAGTCAGCCAACAACCTGCAGAAGACCAGAGGCAGGCAGCTGCCT
The DNA here is from genome assembly GCA_013399695.1 of Formicarius rufipectus. NCBI lineage: Eukaryota > Metazoa > Chordata > Aves > Passeriformes > Formicariidae > Formicarius > Formicarius rufipectus. The sequence continues at coordinate 756,897 of VXAU01003367.1, forward strand.
GTCCTCCAAAGTGGAGAGGACTACTGGAACTTCAGTGGCTCTCAGCAACATTTTGGCTGGCTTGTGTGTGAAATGCAAGTGTTTCCCCTGAAGAAACAATCCCTCACTGCTTGTCAGTAAAACATAGTGCTTGAAAAAGTGAGAGAGTTACAAACAGAAGATTTTCCTCCTGCATCTTACAGCTTTCTTCACATATTTCTTGCTGGTTTATGGTTATTTAGGAAAATATATAGTGATGGTTTATAGAACTGCTACCTGTCACTCACAGTCACTACCTAGCAATTATAGTGCGAGTTGGTGGCTTCTGTAGGTACAGAAGCAGCCTTCAGAGCACATTTTATTTGAGAATTCTTGATATGCAATGCAATGACACAAGAAAGCTTTTGGCAAAGCTTCAGGAATGGTGCTTATAGTCTGAAATGTTTTTTAAAGCTTTTTACTTTTGAGATCAACTGGCTAGACAAACTTGAAAATGAAGGAATCACTTTATTTGGTCTTAAATCTATTCAGTACCTTATGTCATAGAATCATAGACTTTTAAGATCATTGAGTCCATCTGCTAACCCAGCACTGCCAAGTCCTCCATTAAACCATGTCCCTAAGTGCCACATCTACACATCTTTTAGATATCTCCAGGTATTTAAGTGAGGACTCTACCCTGAGCACCCTGTTCCAAAGCTTGACAACTGTTTTTGTGAAGGAATTTTTCCTAACATCCAATCTAAAATTCCCCTGGCACAACTTGAAGATACTTCCTCTTGGCCTGTGCCTTGTTACTTGGGAGAAAAGGCCAACCTACTCCTTGCTACAACCTGTCAGGTAGTTGTAGAGAGCAGTAAGGTTTTCCCTCTCAGCCTTCTTTTCTCCAGGTAAAACACCCGCAGCTCCCTCAGTCACTCCTCATCAGACCCTTCACCAGCTTTGTTCCCTTCTCTGGACACACTTCATCACCTCAATCCCTTCTCATGAGAAGCCCAAAACTGAACACAGGATTCAAGGTGCAGCCTCACCAGCACCAAGTAGAGGTGGATGATCACTGCTCTGGTCCTGCTGACTACACTATTTTTGACACAAGCCCAGATGCCACTGGCCTTGGCCAGCTGGGCACACACTGGCTCATACTGAGCTGGCTGTCAAACAGCACCCCCAGGTTCTTTGCAGCCAGACAGCTCTCCAGCCGCTCTGCCCCAAACCTGTAGTGGTGCATGGACTTGTGACCCAAGGGCAGGAAATGGAGCTTGGTCTTGTTGAATCTCATGCAGTTGGATCTGGCCCATCGATAACACTGTCCACACACCTCTGTAGAGCATGTCCTTGTGCTGGCAGTAACATACTCAGTACAAAGGTGTTTTGGTGACTACTGTATGGTACAGAGTTATAAAATTACACTGTTAAGTACATATTGAACAAACTGCTACCATGGTTTCTTCTTCATGATATTTAAAATGAAAATGACACATAGTTTGTTTCCTGAGTATTTCAGTGTAAAAATAGGTAGTACAGGTCAGCCCTTAAATTACAATTATTCTCATACATGCTCCCTACATCCCATCATTTCTGCTGTTAGATACAAGGTGGTCTATCCCTTGATCCAGAAACCCTATTTTTAGAAGGCAGGTGAGTACCAGCAGAATTGGGAAAGCTAATTGCTTTGAGGCATTCTGGAAAAAGATGCAAAGCCAGGGAAAATGTGATCAGAGAGAGTGGAATTATGCAGTGATGTGAGAAATGCAAAAGCTCTTTTTTTCCTAGATCCTTTAGCATCTGCTTATTGGGAAGAAAGAACACAACAGTCAGTGATGCAGAGACTAAATATTAAGGCTAATTTCTGATTGGTAGAAACCACTGCTTCAGACAGTTTCTATATGAAGTTTTATGACAAAATTTAAATTCACACTTCCAAGGTCTATTAAAGAATATTTAGGATGGGTATGTTGAGCTTACTTCTTGAAAATACATTGGCCTCATCATAGAGTTTTTGCAAAAATCCCCAAAATGCAACCCAAAATCCACTACCTCAAGTCCCTTAATTTGTCTTCAATGCTGAATTGTTTTTGGTAACAGGAAATAAACCAAACCTACTTATATTTGTATAATCCTGGATAATTTTAGCTTCTCTTGAAAGTTAATCGTCATGCTTACATTGTGTCCTAGTTTTCTCTTGGTTCATAGAAAAACAACTCTGACAAAATAAGGATCTTTCTTTAGCTCTACTGCTTCTGTTTTTGTGCCTGCGCTCGATTATGTCAACAGTTTCACACAAGAAATGCAATTGACAAGCTCAGTAGGAGGCTATACAGGGACAAGGACCTTTGTTACCATCTCTTCCAGCCTGAAGGGGATTCAGACAAAGCCTTCTACATTGCATTTCTTCCTCCTAGGAGTTTCTGTTTGAAAAGAAGGTTGGTTTAGCAAGGGGTTGCAGCTGGCTAGAAGCCATGTGGTATTTCTGTTCTCTTGAATGATATTAAAAAAAAAAAAAAAAAGTAGGATCTTTGGTTTAGCTGAGAAGGTTGAAACATGGCAGGTAAGTAATTTTGTGCAAATTTTCTGAAGGTCATGTTCCTGATGGAGGGCTGGAGTTTGTCCAAAGTGTTAGTATTGTTTTCTCTTTTTTCCCCTTTGCTTATAACTGCTCTGCATGTTCATTAGGTAAACAAGGACAAATCCACTTTTAAAATATTTGGGTCTCACTTTAGAAATCCAGTGGCGCTGACCAAATCCTAGCTATATTTTCTTCTAAAACATCTGAGACTGATGCCAATTACCTTTAAGAACCGTTCTTCATTTTAGACACGATGCTTCTAATTTTTAGTTTGTGTCATGACCTGCTTAAGGAGATTAAATGATGAAGGATAATTGATTCCTCATCTGGGAGTCAGACTGGAAGTATTAAACCAATCCTGTCCCTTTTCATGTGACTGCCATTGAAATTTCTTTGAAGCAGCTGTGTTTTGTCTTCTGCCTCTTTCCCTAAGTAGTGAACTAGATAATACCGATATTTTTTGTGTGCTTGGCCTGCATTCTCTGGGAGTAAATACCCAAGCTTAGCTCTGGTCTCTCTAGTCTGCTGGGATATGTCTTAAGAAAATAGGTTTTCATTCCACAAATACAATGCAAAATGGTTTGGGTGACTCTGTGTCCACCTCTGGATATGGATCCTATAGGTCTATAGCTAATGGACTAATTTTAGCTTAAAAAAAATATAACCTGCTGGATTTTACTCTTAGCAACACTGACCACAATACTTAAGACGGGTAAGACGGCTGGTGTTTCTTCCTTTTAACAGAAGGTAAGAATGTGCATCCAGTATTTCAGCCCTCCTGTGCCATCATGTTTCACTGCTATTGTCACTACCGGTAGTTGTGTTAAGAGCTGGCCTTACCGTGGCCACGTGGACATCACGATGTGCACATGACACTGACATAATTCAACACTCTACCTCTGTGTATAAGGCTGAACCTCAGTCTGAAGCAAGGCTCCCAGGCACGTGGTGCTCATCTCACACCAGACAAACGAGCACAAACTGCAGTGGGAGCATGTATGGAGCAGAAATGGCCAACACTCCTATGCATTTGGTACCAGATTCTGTTACTGCTTACCTGAGCCAAGCTCAGCTCACCACGGCACCCTTTGGAACAGCCACAACCTGCCATTTATGCAGGGGTGGGTCTGTGTGGAGACAGGCTGATGGGGTGGGCTCTAGGGCACTAGTTAATATGCTCTGTCAGACCTCTGCTGGCTTTGGACTTTTACACCTTGTTTCCTGAGCAGGCAGCTGTGGGATGTGCCAGTGACTCAGGACAGACTGGAGTGGCACCAGTCAGGCTCCAGGTATCACACCACTGCCTGAGTGTAAAGCTAAGGTTAGGCTTGGAGAAAAGATCAGGACCCTTGCTGTGGAGGAGAATAGCAGAGAAAATAAGCAAGGGAATGGGTCTCAGTACCACTCGGTTTTCTTGGCTGATAGCCACAGCAAATATAAGGAATTTTAAAATCTACTGGGTAATTTATTCTTTGCATTTCTGTGTTAAAATATGTACATAAGGAATAATATGCAACCAGCATGAATCAATGTGAGCTTTGTAATTTCCCCCATCTCCTATTAACTACTCTTTTCCGGTTGAATATTGTGGATAAGACCATTTATGTAAAGATCGGTTTTTTATGACAAAGATACTCGACTGTGGACATTTTTAAAAATACATTTTTCCAATCCCTTTGGGAGTAAGGGAGACAAAATGACTTCTTTTATTCTAGCTTGAAGTATTTCTGTTATCAGTGATCCCACCTGCCAATATCTACCACTTCCATGACTAAGGAAAATTACTTACTCATCTAGAGGGTTTTCCAGAGTTAGGGCTCCCTAAAGTCATATTTACAATAAAAAGAATTTAACAAACAAACAAACAAAAACAACAAAAAAAACCCAAACAAACCACCACACCACACCCCATCNCAAATAGGCTACCCAAGTTTAAAACCTCTTGAAAAGCAGAATACTGGAAAATGCTGCAGCAGAAACTTCTGTAGCCCAGAAAGGACATATCACTGCTCAGAGTCTCCAGTGTACAATGTGTATGGGAGGAGAGGAAAGATTGCTGACACATGCAGAACTTTTTACACGTACTCAGCAGACCTGTTGCTGTGGTTACTAATCAGAACCTCCCCTGAATGAGAGCTATTTGCACACACCAGATGGCTGATAAATCACATAGTAGAAATTTCTGTCCCTTTTATTACTGTCTCATCTTTCCCCTAAGTGCTGTGACTTAATTTGCAGCAATTTACACGTAAATTATTCGGACAGAACACACTAACATAAAACATAAAGCTACTGCAGGTATGCAGTCACTTTGATGAACTCCTCTATCACTTCCAGAACACCAGAAATTTTTTTTGTCTTATGCATTGATGTCCAGGTTGTTGCAATTTGAGGAATAATGCTAAGATGAGAAAAAATATGTTTGAATTTTAATATAATGTTAATAACACAGTTATTGTAAGACATTCATTGCAGATGGAAGTGAGCTACCTTTTGCAGTTCATCAGTCTGCTACAAGCATTTCTGTGCAGGCAGTATCAAAACAATGAAGCATACATGAAGATTAAACAGGATCATTGCATAAGAATTTAATGCTGTTGGCTCTGTATTTTCTGCTGCTTTGCTGTCATTACTGGCTTATTCTCTCAGGATGACAGATTTCCTTCTTCCACCTGCCTTGACTACTGAGTCTTAAGCTACTGTCAAATGTTTTAGCTTCATTGTTAAAGGTGCTGTTCTAACAGACTAAAAAAGCCAATAATAATAAATATGTTTTCTGCTACCTTTTGGAGTTACAAAAATAAATCCCTGTCACAGTGAATTAAAACCAGGAAAATTACAAAATTTACGGAAAAAAAGCAACATACTGATGTTATTTTAGTAAATCATTAGTCCAGAAGAAGAGAACCTTTTTTATTGGACAATATAGCAGCTTAGTTGTGTGGTTGCATGTTGTGTCTAATAGGTTTCTAGACACTGAGGGTAACTGCAGCATGCTGTCTTTTGTCCCTGTCACACTGAGGAGTTGTGTTCTCTTATGTCACTTGTGTAATGGAGATATGAATCACCTTCTGTGGCGAGTTCAGCATCTAAGCCTGACATTGCGCCTACACAAACATCTTATGTACAGCTGCAGCCATTTCCATAGATTAATCTTCAATGGTATAATTGGATAAAGAGGCTGCAGTCAGGATTTCTCCTATCTTTTTCATTTTGAACATTCACAGAGCTCAGCAGGCGACATCTTTATCGCACATCATAGTACTGCACCTGCCACCCTCTTTCTATGTTACAGACGAAATCACCTTCAGTGTGGGAGAAGTGCTCTCAATTCTCTGGTCCACTCTCTTGACTATATATTAAAAAAAAACCCAAACACACCCAAGTGCCATTGATATTTCTTGCGCTTTATATTCATTCTATGACACCAGTTGAATTTACTTGCCTATGGTGTAAATATTAACTAGGTTCTCACAGGTGTTTTCAGTGTCACTAACTGTATATAAAAGGCTTTTGTTCCTATAGCTCACTGCAAGAGGAATAATTTTAGTGGGATGCCCTTATGGATATAGGCTTAGAATTCTGACTTAGCAGCAGCCAGGTACATTTGTTCTGAACATTCAAGTTCATCTGTTTTTCAGGTGTTTCAAATCAGTGTTCCACCAGAGAGAACAGGACTAAGATGGTGGCTCGAAATAACAAAAACAAGTACCAGCAAAAAGGTTTTCTTGGCTGCACTACCCTTTCACCAAAATCTATCATACTACATTTTTAATTATAATTTCAACTCTTAGATGGTCTTTTCTACCCACCCACATTAAGCCAGCTTCTCCTAAAGACAGTTATTGAGAAAATTAGTTCTACCAGTTGCATGGCTGCTGTCTTGAACCTGCAGAAGAAAGTGTTTTGGAAACGATGGACCAAAGACTAGTGCTGAAGTGTCTTGAGGATTTCGGGGTGCTCTTCTCCTGAATAAGCTTTGATCTCCAACTAAGGAGTGTTTAAAGAACAAAAACACACTGTGACTTAAGATATATATTGCAGTGTGTGCCTTTTGTCCTCTTCCTTTCACAGAGAAAACATGGAACAAAGGCTCTTTGAAATTCTCTTTCCTAAAGATGTCTCCTTCCTGCTTTCCTTCCTTGATTTTGCCACCCATTGGAAACCAATCTTTTACAGGACAAAAAAAAAAAAAAAAAAGCCAACATTTAAAATCCATTAATTCTGCTGTTATGTTATTAAAGAGAAAGAGGAAATAATCAATAGATAAGCATTGTGGCTTTGTCCTAATTATTATAATTTTGTATTTTCTGGTTATTCAGCAATCTCAATTCAAAGATTTTAAAGGTGCAGTAAATGCTCTCCCTAGTTCTTGTGTGAGGTAATTTAATTACTGTGGGGCTACAAGATTTATCCAAAGCCAAGCATCAAGCTTATGACAGAAAAACATACATCCCAGACTCTCTTGATTCCCAGGACTGTGCTCTAACTACTCATCCTTGCTGCTTTACACAGTTCATGACAGCTTACACAGAAAGGAAGCATTAAAGATTTCTGTGTTGGCAGTATGTAATCATTCTGTAGACAGTCTAATAACTCTTAGGTAGATTATACTCAGCCATAATCATCTCCAGTGTAATTAGAGAATAGACTTAGTCATCTAAGTGAGTATAATATGGGTAATATGTGGTGTGTTATAAAATACAATTTAAACCCTTTTTTAAATTGCACCTGCTCTTTTCATCAGCTATCTTTCTGATTCTAAGAAGCAAGCTGCCTATGATGCAGTTCATCCTTGATGTAACTCCAGAGCAAGGAATTTGGGTTGCTATGTTCAACTGAAGTTGTTATGATTAAATTGGTATAAAGTCCTCATCTTTTCAGTGACTTGAATCACCTTTCAGTTATTTATTTTAAGCAGGAGATATACAATCTTTTCTTTTTCTGTTGCAGAACATATTGAAATGTAATTCTGATGACAGCAAAACCAATAGCAGAGAAAAACAAAGGTCTTGCTTAAAATATATAGTGGAAGATCCTAAAGTATGAAGGGCTCCATATTGCTAATTATCAACTTTTTAATAAAAAATGTTAAGCCTAAGTAATGACTTTTAAATTAGTCCCTAACCAGGTAATTGACATACCCGTACAAGGTGCAGATGCCACAGTGTTTCACATTCACTGAAACCGGAAGCAGAAAATTATTTGCTCATTTAGTTATATAATGAAAGTGTAAGTTCTGGTCTGCATTTAAGTTACACAGCAACTGTGTCCAAAGCTCATCCATAATTTCTGAACACACACAAACCCACAGATCCTTCTACTGCTTGGGGTGATTAGAGGAAATTCTTTTTGGCACGTAAGGTTCCAAGATTTTTCTCCTAAATTTTCTTTTCATGCATGGTCCCATATGCAGATTCTGTTTGTGTTTTTGTTTTGCTTTTACCAGATTACTAAAGTAGCTCTTCTGATATAATAAGCAGTGTGATATTTAAGCATCTTGAGTCCTACCTTGTAGGAGTGCATGATGTGTAGCACTGATTGAAATTTGAAGTATCAGTCCCAGGCTTTTGGCAATCAATTCTGCAGATACGCTAGGCTGGCCTTGGCTGATGTTAATGAATTAAGCTCCTGTAGGGAAGCAGGAGGAAAAGCATGGGTAATGGCTTTAAAATGAAATAGGATAGAATTAGGTACCAGGAAAAAATTCTTTAATGCAGAGGGTGACAAGGTAGGTTGCCCAGATAAGTTGTGGATGTCTCATCCCTGGAAGTGTTCAAGGCCAGGTTGGATGAGGCTTTAACCAATCTGTTCTAGTTACAGGTGTTCCTGCCTTAGGGAGGGAGGTTGGAATGAGATGAACTTTAAGGTCCCTTCCAACCCAAACCATTCAATGGTACTAGGAAAAGCAAATATCCTGAGGAACTCAATTCTGACCATGAAGTTGTGCAGCACTACAGAAGATGTGCTGATGGAGTACTTTCGGGTAATTCGTTCTGCTGACAAAAAAAAATTAAAATCTGTTAAATGAGGCAATAAGTGAGAATAAACCTCTTGGACTTAGGTACAAAGCTCTTCTATAGATTTCTATATTTTCTGGGCCATCCCCAAGTTCCACACTGCTGCACTACAGTAATGTACTTGCTTCTTGCTGCTCTGATGCTGAAACACTCTGGTCTTTAATGCTCTATTCTGTCTACTGACTCATCTTTGCCTCTGATCTCTTCCCCAGCTTCCTTTTAACTTTCCTATCTTCCCATCAAACATTCTTGGCAGTCTCTTCTCCACACATAAGTGTCTGGTCTGAGGCAGGAATAGGTGTAGTGTGCAGCAGGGTTGCTCTCCTTAAAGACAGAGGTAGAAAGGTAAAGGTGCTGTCTTGTCACCAGCAGCCCATGTTTAGCAATTTAACCATTTGTCCAGGGACCTGTATGATTATACCTAGCAGTAAAAATATTTTCACCTCTGTATGGAGGCACAGGTTGTGTACTGTGGATGGAGCACACAGGACAGCCCCAGTCAGGCATGTATGGCTCCATGTGACATGACCAAAGCTTGCTGTGCTCTGAGCAGGTCCTCAGAACAATGGTCAGTGCCATCTTTGGGCCTGGTGGTGCTGGTCCTGCTGCACCCAAAGAGCTGAGAAGTTCCTGGGGGTTCAGCAGCTGGAGGGTCAGGAGCCCACTGTGACACTTCATGTATAGCCAGCAGAGAAGCTCCCAGTCACAAATTACAGAATTATTTAGTTTGGAAAAGGCCTCTCAGATCATTGAGCTCAGCCTTTTACGGAACACCACCTTGCCAACTATATCATGGCACTAAGTGCTAGTAGAGGTGTTCCTTGAACACCTCCAGGGATAGGGACTCCACCACCTCCCTGGGCAGCCTCTGCCAATGCTTGACAACCCCTTCTATGAAGAAATCTCCCCTGATGAGCTCATCCCTTCAGCTTTGTTAAGTTTGGTAGAGCTCCTATGCAGCGGTTTGAATGGTTAATGAGGTAGCAGCCGTATTTCACATCACCTCCTTGACTTTCTAGACTTATCCTGGTGTGATACAGAAGATTACCAGTCAACCATCTAATTATATGACTAAAACTGAATAAAACCCCCCCTCTCTTCCACGCAAAGGGCACATTTATGCCCGCTCTTGGTACCCACCATGGCCTTTTCACAGAATCGCGGGCTGAGTGAGGTTGGAAGGGACCACAATGGGTCACCTGGTCCGACCTCTCTGCTCAGGACTGCGTCCAGGCAGTTCTTGAATACCTCCAGCAAGGGACACTTCCCGCCCTCTCTGGCTAATCTGCGGGTGGCCAGGGCCGCATCACGACACGGACACGGCCCCGGACACTGTCACGGCCCCGGCCGCGCCCCCGCGGGGCTGGCGGAGCGGCGGCTGCGCGGTCAGGGGGNGAGGGAAAGAGGGAGAGGGCTGGCGGGAATGGCGCGGGAGGATGGCGCAGAGCCGGTTTCCTCGGGTCGGTGCGGGCGATGTCCTCCCCCCGCGGTGGCGATGTCGTCCCCCTCCGCCGCGGTGGCGATGTCGTCCGTCCCCGGTGCCGATGTGTGTCCCACCCCACCCACGGCGGCGATGTCCCCCTGCTCCTCCCCGCACCTGCTCCCGCTGAACGGGGCTGTGCCGCCGCTCCCCCGGCCCGGCGCTGCGGGAGGGGGGTCCGGGGCATGGGAGGACTCGGTGACTGGGGCTGGTAGCGACAAACGCCGTCCCCGGCTGTCCTTTGCGTTCCCGTCCAAAGCAAGGCTCTCCAGTCTCTGTGTTTCTCTCGCTGCCCGCTCTACTCGCTGCTGCTTTCCCTTCAGCTCTTTAAGAAGCCGGCGTGGGTTGTCCCCCTCCTCCATTTTCTTGAAGGTGCCTTTTCATATGGTCACCTTGAAACCTAGATGCGTTCATGTGCCTTTCCGAGCATACTGTTACGCTCAGGTAGGTATGTGATGGTTTCAGTCACTAGAGCAGGCTGATGGGCAGACATGCCTTCCTGCAAGAGCCTACAAAACTGCGATGTGTCTGTTTGTGCTGCTGTAATAATTCTAGAGGCTGTGATTAACCTGCCTTAAAAAAAAAATAAAAAATTCTCTGGTACTGATAAGTAAAGGGAAAATATATTAAACCAGAATCTAAACAGAAGACAGCTTTATTAGGGCCTTGATCCTCCTATGAGTGCACTTAGGCATAAATCCATCCCTGTGAAACCACCAATGCCTGTAAGATATGAAACTTTAATAATTCCAGATATGCAGCTGTGCTGAAGCATGCTTGGTAAATTCTGTGATACAAACTATCTGTCTATGCTAAACATACTCAGCAGTTTAGAAGATAATAAATACATGGACTTGTGACAAGTGAAGTGACTGACTCATTTGTCAAAAGCTGTTACTGTTTCAGCTATTGCTCTAAAAGCTGTTGTAGAATTAAGGGTTTAAGGCACCTCCAAGCATTCTGGTTTGTTCATACAATGCACTCCAAATTTTCCAGCCAAACAAAAAGAAATCTCAAAACAAACCTCAATCATATATACTTGGGAGTTGATCACTGTGAGCATAGGACTTCCAGAGATTTGAGATGAACCAAAGCTGGAGTTAACTTAAACCATTCACAGTGCTGTGGACTTTTCCAAGCAACTTATGTCCTGAAGCTTACACAGACAGTCTAAAAAGAAAGGTATTACTGAGGCAAATGTGGTGGATGGAAGTCCTTTATTGGTATCAGTCAGTTTTTTTTTCTCCCCAGAATAGTATTTCTGATGCATGGCGTTTGAGATTTTTATGGCTGCTTACCATTTTGAAAACATTTGTAACTAGCTTAAGTTCCTTGTTAAATTCAGTATGTTTCATAAAGGGGACTGAATTTGGCTCTCCATCCTCTCCTTCAGAAGTCACCAATCATGGATGCATTACTCAGCTTGAGTGTGAAAGTATACTAGTTTATGCTAGGAACTTCCAGTAAGACTGTCTTGCTTTAGTTATGGACTTGAGGAGTTATGAAAGGTGGATATTGCCCTGTAGTGTATTGGCCTTCTTTTCCTGTAAATTCAGCAGATTGAGAAACAGAATTGCTACTGGACCAGTTTCTCTGTGTGGTACCCAAATGGCTGGTTTCGGTCACAATGTGCTGTGTTACATCCTAACATTTGCAGAGTCATATTGGTAATGTTGCAACACTTGCTGTTTTTTTAGCATGTATTTATTACTAAAGGGAGCCTTCCAACAAGCTACTTTGATGCTTTTTATTTTGCCCCCTGTTAACATAACAATATTGCTAATTTGAAATGACTGGCAGTCACTGTGCATTAGCCAGCAGTGTGTGGAGGTGGACAGCCTCTCTTGTGCAGAGATCAAGACCTGACGGAACCGCAAAATGGGATTGTGCTGCCTCTTTACAAAGAGCGAAAGCTACATGGGCGAGCATTATGCAGCAGTTTGCAGCTTCTCATTATGAAGTTGGGTGCTGTGCAAAGATGTTTTAGATGCCAGCAGCTCCTAACGCGGGTCTTTGCCCCAGTGGCAGGAGCAAGAAAACAGGTGCTTCTCCACAAAATGGAGTGTTACAAATATGACCTTGGACTGAGGGCTGGAATAGCAGCTACAAAAGAGATAGAGTTCTGTGACTGCTTGGAGACTTAATTAAGAGCATTGACATCCCCTCAGTGAAAAGTCTGTATAAATAATGAATTTTCCCTGTATGCACAGCCTGTGATGGAAATGAGCCTGAAACCTGTTGTCTTCTGGATGACTGACCCTAATTTGTTTTTAAATAGAACTATGTTTTCATTAACATAATTCAGATTACTTGGGGCAAAAAATAAGATCATGTCTTATTTTGAAAGGTGCCTACTTTGAAAGCTTGGACAAGGGTGTATTGTAGAATTATACTGGTCAAGGGACTGTAAACTTTTGTAACAGCTGAAATCTTGCCATTTGTTGGGACTTTAAATGCTGAATAGTTTTAGCATGCTCATTTGGTGGCCACTGTCTGTTTTTAGACAGTCTTAAGCAATCTGTCAGCTGTTGCCAGGAATATTCCAATTTTCCCACAAACAGCAGGGGAAATATTTTCAATTCCTTCCAGACCTATTATGCATCTATTCAGTTAAATGACTAAAGGGCGCATACAGCTCAGGAAAGTTTTGAAGTGCATCTTGATTTTATGCTTATGTAGAGAATTTTAACTTCCTGTAATTGAAAAATAAAAGTAAACTCCTTGGAGAAAAAGGCCATCCCAAAACTCTGACTGAAAGTTTGAGATGTTGCCCATTTTGAGCATGGCTTGTTAAACTTCAACTGCTAATAACTTCCTCTTGGATATCTTGTCAGGCATAGCTTAGAGGGGCAGAGACAATCAAAGTTGAATGTGGTACCTTTGAGCAGTAAATTGGTGTCATTATCCATTGGTAGTAAGGAAAGAGTCAATTTGACTAATGTCTGATAAGCAAATGTCCAAACCATAGGGACACAGGGATCTGGCATGGCATCGTGCTTTATATTCAGGAACAGTCTCTGATTTCTAATTTCTTAATATATACCACCTTCCTTTTTTCCAATAAGTCATGCATTAAAACTGTCCAAATTGTCAATTAAAAAAAAACAAAAAAACCCCCTAAAAAACCCAAAAAAACAACCTTTCAGTGTTTCCTAGAATGGGAACAGTATTAGTATTGTGCCTTTCAGTTTGCTGTCTTTGTTCAGTGCCTGCAGCTGAACAAATTTTGCTTTTCACTTCTGTTTTTGGAAGCATTTCTTTTCTGCAGGGTGCAGAGATCTCGTGTGCCTGTATACATAAGACACTAGGCTTGATTTGTAAATGGAAATACAAGCTTGTCTCAGGCACAAGAAACATCTTAATTTGAAAATTAAAGTAGAGCTTCAAAACCAAGCCCTGAACAAAGTTTTCACAATTGTAACTGACCTTTCTTTAGCCACCCCATTAAAAATATGAGAGTTGAGAATAAATGACACATGGCTCATTCAATATATTCTTCCTTTTGTAATGATACAGCCTTGATCCAAGTATGAGGACCCTTGCTCAGATGTTGCTTCTCAGTTTTTTATTGAAAATGCTTCTTGCAGGTTATGTCACTTACCCTTTCTGGTCACAATGAAAGCAGGTTTATTGAAATCTAAACATTATTGAAATAGTTCAGCAATATTAGCACAGCTGGGTTTCTGTTTTATAAAAGCACAAAATATAGTGAGGAAATGTTATCCTTTAATACACAGAAACATATTATGTCTTCATAAAAGGCTTAATGTGTCCTCCAGACTTAAAAAGCAGCTCAACTCTCTTTTGTAAGATAAATGTTAAAGAAAATGTTGCAATCAACCAGAATGAACTCAAAACTTGGCAGAAAGGAGTTTCGCAGCTTCTGTATTTGTGGTACCTAAAGCACCTGTTAAAGACTAGCTTTAATTTGAAGAAACTATAGAAGTGAGGGTGGAAAGAATAGGCTATATGATCAGTAAAACTGGTGTCCTCACCAAACTTCTGTGGAGGTCTGAGATGAAACCCAATCTTAGCCCTTCCACTCTTGTTTTTGTGGACAGATGTGTTGCCTTGAAAACTTGATGTTGATTATTACTAGAATTAACAATGGGTTATCCAGGACAACCACAGGCATGTAAGAAAAACTGTAAGGAAGGAGAGGTTTACACTTCACCCTGTACCACACTTGGTTATGCCTGCGCTTCAGAAAGCTCGATGGTTATGCCAACTAAACTCTTGAAGACAAACATAGAGAATGTTTGAAAGATGAGTCTGTGATGTATCTATGCAACCTCACTAAGGTGAGGGAAAGCAAGGGGTGTTGTTCCTGGTTCCATCCATGCTGGAAGGCTTGCTAGCATTGCTGTGCTGAGTAAGGAATTATACTCTTAGGTGAAAATTTGGCTTGCTGAAGCTGAATTTTTGCCAGCTTCTGAGTCAAATCAATACAAGGCAAATTTTATAGTTGAATGCTATTCATCCCAACATGAGGTGAATGTTTTCCTGTTATCAGTGCTGACTGCTTGGTCTCACTGAAGCATTCATCCTTACTATCTACTTGAGCATTGCTTTGACTTCTTGTGAAGAGGAGCTATAATGGCAGTAGCTGACTTCTCAGGTAATACCTTTTATTAGCCTAATGTTGTTCTACATGACAGTGACTGGATAGGATTAAATTTTTGAACAAGAGGCTACATTGCTGTAGAAAAAAACCCTTCTGCATAGTCTGTTAGGGAGGGAACTGTCTATACAGGTACCTCACTTAAAATGTCTTAAATGATGTGTTGCTAGGAAAGGAGTAGGTCTGCACAGGAATCGCTACTTCAGAATTTTTAAATTTGGTGTAAATATTAATTAAGATTAACAATAAATACTAATTAACATTTCAGGAACTTGTATTAAACCAAAAGGGTTTTGATATGTAATGCTAGAGGTATCTTTAGCTTTTCTTGGGAAAAAATTGCAGGGCATGAAGTGAGCAGCAATTAAAAGAAGCGTGAAGAGCAAATGTTGGTTCAATTCAATAAACAGGAGTGAAATTTCAAGACAGACTCTTACTTTGACCTTTGTTTTATCCTCATAATAATCCTTTTTGTCGCCCTCTGCTTCCTAGTGAGTGCTGCACTTTCATTATAAACATATTGTTTTGTTTTTCAGTTGAAAGAAAAGACAGAATAAAGAGCAGAAGCAGTTTTACTGCTGTGGAATTAAGTTTTGGAATAGTTTGAACATTATGTTGTTAGAATAGCTTCAGGATCATAATAGTTCATAATTCTGAATATTTTTGGTAATTTTTTTGGTAATAGATAAGACAACAACAGTGAAACCAATTTTCACATAACTTGGAGTTTTGTAAAACTAGTATTTACTTTGTGCTTAAAATCTTCAGAGTATTTTGGCCAACAAGAAAAATTGGTTGGCTTGAGAGGAGTTGATATCTCTTTGATATGGGAGAATAAAGTTATTTTTCTGAGTAGTAATTTTATTGTAGCAGTCAGATTCTTGAGCTTTATAAAATACTATTTCCCTACCAAATTGCAGCTTTCAGAGAAGAAGTACACAGTGTTATTCTGGGAAAAAAAACACCCTAACTAAGTCTAGAGTAAGTTTGCATGAAAATTTTCCTTTCTTTGGTTTGGTCTCTGTCCAGAGTGCTTTGTTGTGAATGCATAGATATTTCAGGTTTCTTGGGTTGGGCAAGGCTCTAAAACACACTGAATTATTTATGCCTGTCCCTGTTCTCAGAGTACTGCTTCAGCCTTTGACAGTCATGTTCACGAGGGGAGAATGAGGTACTGCAATCTTGTCCTCCATGTATTGCTGTACCAGCATTTTGTGTTTGCTTCTTTTTCTAAGTGAAACTTTCATTAGACTATATCACAACCTGTATGTACAGACTTAAACAGTAACAATTTTATTTCCTGTTGACCACTCTGAAAGTCTGAGTGTGGGTAAATTTTGACTCTAATAGCACAAGTTTTTCTTATTAGAAGGTGTGAACCTTCTTAATACATGTCAACATTTGTAAGATCCTCATATTGTGAAATGGAAAATACTCCAGGGTAAAATTTTTTAGATCTTAGTATTTTCAAACTGAAGATTAGTATTTTATGGTTATAAAAATTTATGGGTTAGTTTTCCAGAGATGTTGCAAGACAATAACACTTCCATTTTCACCCTATTTCAGGAGTATAGTGTTGTTCAGACATGCTTATAAAGTCCTGATAATTGTCATACCTGTTGTTGCACTTTGTGATGTTTGGAGCCTGACATTTGTCCAGAGAAGGGCAATGAAGCTGGTAAAGTGTCTAGAGAGTAAGTCATGAGAAGCAGCTGAGGGAACTGGAGGTTTTCAGCTTGGAGAAAAGGAGGCTTAGGGGAGACCTGATTGTTCTCTACAACTACCTGAAAGAAGATTGTAAGGGGATGGGAGTTGACCTCCAAGGCAACTAGTGACAGGACAAGAGGAAATGGCCTCAAGCTGCACCAGCGGAGGTCCAGGTTGGACATCATGAAGAATTTTTTCGGTGAAAGGATTGTTAAGCATTGAAACAGATTGCCCAGGGAGGTGGTGGAGTCACCATTCCTGGAAGTGTTCAAGAAATGAATGAACACAGAACTTAGTGCTATGGCGTAGTTGACATGCTGGTATTCACTCAAAGGCTGGACTCTGATCACAGAGGTATTTTCCAACCTTTTTGAGTCTATGATTGCCCAATGGATGTTACTCATTTCTTTCTGCATCAATGTACTTATGAACTCAGCTGTTTTACCATTGACAACAGTGTTGATATGTTCATAGAATTAATTTGGCTTGTCAGTTGCTAAATGCAATTTATCACATTGAGAGAAGATCTTAATAAAGGAACTTGTTTGTAATGCGGAAACACAGGAGACTCTGGGGAAAAAAAAAATGACCACGTGGAACAGTGCATTCCTGCTGTAGCATGTTTTGTCAAATAAAAAGGTATCAAGTGGAGTATATTACCTTAAGTGGAGTATATTACCTTGTGGCCCTTGCTCAGAACTCTTTTTTCTACCTTTATGCCTGCAGTGATTCTAGGTCAGCCAAGTATGATGCCTGTTAACTCCCTGAAACTGCAGCAGCTATTCTGTAGTGGCACAGTATAATGTATAGCTCTCTGTCTATGTCCAGGGCTTTTATACGCAAATTGATTTTGGATATAACCTATAGAGGTCTGAGTGGTCCCTGTTTCACTTAACTTGCTGGTAGCCCATCTCTGAGTATAGTGGTTTGCAATCAAGACATTTGGTGTAGGTTTGCCTCGGTCCACAGCAGAAAGAGGTCTGAGGAATGGTTTGTTGGGAGAATCAGGCATGTAGGCAAACATGCTCTGTGGTAAAGAACTATGTGAATGAGCAACAAGACATCCTTTGAGATCTATTTGCAGTCTTTCCCTGTGAGTCTAAGGTTTTCAGGATTGCCTTTCATTCAAGGAGCAAATACTCTGTAAGAAGTGTAGAAATTGTAACAGTAGATGGATTTTTAAGATAGGCTGATTTATCAGGGTACTGTGAAAGAGGAGTGTTCTGTTCCTCCAGTGGATAAAAGGTGTTTGTTCATTATTGAGTCAAGGTGGTGCCTTGTAAGACAGCAAAGAGGTGGCAAATAAATAAAAATGAGAGTAACCTCGAGCTGAACACAAAGAAGGAAAGAAAATTAAGTAGGCACATAGAAATGTCCTGCTTAGATAGGTGAATGCTAATAGGCTGTTTTAGCTACCTGATGGAAGAAGATAAAGTACAGTAGTGTTCTGAAGAAATACAGGTTGTGGGTATATCTGAGAAATAGCCATTCTTGTCATGTTTGAAATGAACCAAATGAGATTCTAGGAAAAACTGCAACCCAGCGAACTGAGTAGATTTAGACTGTAATAGACTGTTAGTTGGCTTCCTTCTCTAGAAATGTAATGTAAAATCTCAGTGCCAACTCCTCTTATGGCAATCAGGTTTTCAGTATTAAGTTGTATCATTCAACTTAGTGTTTGACTGTTATATACTCCCCCATATGAAATACACTGTGTGTTGAAGGCATTGTAGTTATAGAGGAGCTTACTCGTACTTACAAAATACACTGTGTGTTGAAGTAAACTCTCTAGTTATAGAGGAGCTTACTCATACTTTCTTACTTAAAAAGCATTACCAAATTGACAGTTTGGTTTTGATTCAGTAACTGTTGGTATATTTAAGGGAAAAAAATAATCTTACAAATACAGTTGAGTCTGTTTATTTCAGGCAGGGCTTCAGAACTCTGTAGAGCATAAGATTCCTACAAGCTTTTAATTCTTTTCCCTACCTACTCAGACTGTAGGTATGTCAATGTCTGCCTTGCATACCTTCATATTTGTTCAGTAGCACAGTGCTGAAACATTCCTTCCCATCTTTTGAAAACTATCTGCCAATATGTTTGGGTATTCATTTATTAAAATGAGTACTGTTATATAATTTTAACCTTTCTTTCCAGGCTCTTGGATGTCTAATGTATTTCAGCTGCCTCTTGTATTTCAAATAAACCTCTTTAGTTTGTGTTCAGAATAAAGGAAATACTTTTTTTAATAGCAAGATCCACACTAAGTCTGCAAGTTATTAAAGATTTTGATTGGTCTGGCAATGCATCAGAAGACAAATTTTGAGCACTAAATGATTACTTACCTAAAGGCAGATGTGAACTCTTAGAGTGCTGGAAAGCAGTTATGTTGACGTCACCCACACAGCAAAATAAATGTACATACTTGGAATAATTCATAGCAAAATGTTAAGTGGTTTCATTAGCGAAACAATGACCACTTTATGGATTATAGCATTTATCCAAAAGGCATTCTTTCTCTGCTCTAGTGTCAACAACCTGCTATTTTGTGAGAAGTACCCACTCAAATGGCACTGCTTTTTAAAAAAAACTCAAACCCAAATTTGAATAGATTGAAGCATGTGGAAGTTAATGGTAAAAAAATGGCTTTGTCTTTCAGATAAATTAACAACTTTAGGAGGGAAACTTCTGTGTTGGTTGTTTCTAAGGAGTCCAAATGTGTACAAGTATTCTTACTTCTTCAAGATATTGCTGAGGAAGAAGAGGAACATGTTTGTTCTTTTTGGGGTTGAGTTTCTATTACAGTGCTAAGAGCTATGAAGAAACCTCAGACATCTGTGTTGAGTGCTGTTTTAACAAATTACAAGCACCTCACCTTTTCCTTCAAGTTTCCTTGAATGGTAGAAAAAATGTCAGATACAGCAATGTACACAAGACCAGCTACAGCAGTGTCATAGTCCTGAAACAGTTTACCTATACTGTCATTGCAAACACTTAATATTATCATATAAACATTTTACATTAGCTTACACAAACAAACTGCAATCAAATAACTTCAGAAAAAGCAGCAATGCAGACAAACCACAGAGAAAATACAGTTCAATTAGTGCTTCAGCCTCACTAATCTGAGTAGATAAATCGACAGTTTTTGAAGTAATTGTGCTGTATTTGTTCAGTTTCCAGTTACGCTGTTGTTCTCTCTCAAGAATCCCTCAAACATGTTTTCTCTTTCCTTTTTTTACTGTATTAAGTGCATGGGAGCAGAGAGAGTAAATTATTTAAAATTATTCTGTGTCTCTGCACTTGTCTGAGTCAGCAGAATATATTTAGGTCATATGTTCCTGAACAGCTACAGTGCAGAGTACCTTCTTTCTGTGGGGATTAAGTAGACTCATTAAGGTACAGTTATCTTGTCTTTTTTTTCTGATTCTTTATGTCTTCACAAGACTTGGGTGAAAAATGATGAAAATTATTATATTTTTTAAAATTAAATTCAGATAAGCTTCCTCAGAGCTGACCTGTTCTTTCATTATCATTGGACAATCAACTGACAGAAGGAATGCATTCCCTCTTAGCTACAACTAGTAGCAGTAGATTGAATGATTCTCTAATGTATACAATTATGAATTAAAGAAAACACTAGTTTTGTTTGTTTATGCTTTCTTTCCTTTTTAGGATGGCTGCAGCTCCTCCAAGTTACTGTTTTGTAGCCTTCCCCCCATGTTCTAAAGATGGGCTTGTGGTATTTGGAAAGAACTCTGCACGGCCTAGGGATGAAGTACAGGAGGTGGTCTACTTTCCTGCTGCAGCTCATGATCCAGGAAGCAAAGTTGAGGTAACGATGAAGTGCTGCATTCAAACTGTGAGAAATTACTTTTATTGGAAGAAATGAATGGTGTCTTGTTTTCTTGTCAGATTGCGGAGTCTTTGCTCGCTTCACTCAAACGAGTAGAAAAGAGACAAGATATTTAAAAAGTCCTGGAAATGAGTCTCAGAATGTATCTTTTTTTCTTAATTGGGGAAGAAATCAATGATCTGGACTTTCTCCAGCAGGCAGACAAAATTGTTCAAATCCTGCACCACGTAGTCTATGATTATCTTTTCCTATTAAAGGAAAAGTATCCTGGCTAACTGGAACTAGAAGCCAATTCTGAAAGTTTGTCACTCACCATACGAATTGTTTTCATTCATTGTTACTGTTTGACAGTTGTAATAGGGTCTGACATGACTAGACATGCTACAAAAAGGTAGCTAGAAATCTCTGTCTCAAGTAACTTGCACTCTACTAAGGGAATCTGAGAGGAGAAAACAAGAGCACAACATTTGTGAGCCAAACTTAATTCTTGTACATGCAGTTGTCTTTGATGACCCGTTCTACAGCTGAGGCACCTGCATCATGGTCAGTTTTCAATGCTGTGGCTTCTCTCTGAATCCTCTCTGGGTGTGGAGTCCTCATGCTGGATGCTGATGGCTGGATGCAGGTTGAAAGGGACCCTGTTGGAAGTAATTTTAGACTGTTGCTGCAGCCTCACATTAATGACAGGAGAAATGAAGGGACAAGCAGATGTGGAAGAGTGAAGCAAGGGGACAAATGAAACAAGAAGACAGGAAGAGGGGAAAGTGTGAGTTGAAGGCAGAATAAAGAGACTGAAGCACCAGAAGAAAAGACAAGGATCTGTGTGGGTTGTCATTTTAGCAGAGGACACAGTTTTATATGCCCTGTCAGGAGCTTTTAGAGTTCACAGGTTCTTGCTCTGGCTGGTAAGTGGGAAAGCAGGAGCTTTGATGTTTTCTGCATTAAGATTCCTCTTATCTCCGGGGCCGTGCAGAAGGCTGAGAACACAAGGTGTTCTGTGCCAGACTGGTGTCCTTCATCTGAACAGGTCCTTTTTGGATCTAGCTGGTGTTTCCTCAGAAGATATCCTAAGGCCAGTGCCAGTTTTAATTCTGTTTTTCAAGTGGGATGACTTCCATATTTCAGAAAATATGGTGCTTTTCTTTCTGACAGTTAATGTTCTCTTGATTCTTGTTACTACCACATCTAGTACATCTCATGGATGGTTAACTGGTTTAATTTTGGAAGTAAAGAAATCCCCTTCCCCTGTCCAAGAGCACTAAGTGCAGTTAATTTCAGTGCCCTATTGGTAGCACTCTGTAGACATGTGCTAGTAATACAGAACACAAGTGTGGCAATAAGACGAGAAAAATGCTTCAGAGAAATTTGTTTTAAACCTTCTATTCATGAAACTGGAAATTAAAAAAAAAAAAAAAAAGGAATTTGTGGAGGAAGATCTTTGAAAAGCTGCTCTGCAGTGTTTGTATCCTTAAAGAAGAATACTTACTTAATGTAAGACTACTTGTTTCTTTTGATCTCTTTGCCCCACATTTTACTCTGATGAGATTGTCATAATTTGCTGAAGCATATAATCAAGCCATATATAATCTGTTATGACCCATCTTTCACACCATGATTACCAAATTTAATGCTGTTTTTAGAATTCAGCCAGAAACAACTCTTTTGCCAGACCTTTTAGAAGTGGGAAGGGTAATTCCTTTTCCTAGCACACACACTGTAGAACAGTATCTGCAAGTATTTTCCTTAAATGCTGAAATATTATTTTTTTAAGTGAAGGTAAAGTTTGGTGCAATGCAGTGAAGATGCACTTTTAGATGGAGGACTAGAGTGGGCCATTTTTTTTAAGTAGGTGCTCAAGTCCTAATTAATGGATACTTTGGTCTCTGCTAGTCTGTGCTACTGTATAATTCTTCATTAGCTAGTCTGAGGTTTTGCAAGTACAGTGGTATACAGAAATATACAGGCTCCAGATGTTTACCAAAATGCTTCCTGTTTCTTCCCTACACATAAAAACATCATCAGTTGCTCTGAGAGTTATGCAAGCAGTTTCTTGTCAGTGCATCTTTGTCACACTGCACTTAGTATTGTTAATGTATTTTTCTTGATTTTTACTTGTGCATATTTGAGTAGAGTAAGCTGGTTAAAACACAACACTGATTTTAATTGTTTTGTCTGGTTTAAAGGCTGTCTGGCAGTTTTCCACAGTTCTTGTATACTGGTAGTGAGTGGTACCTCTAAAAGTTAGGAAGGGCTCTAAGGAACGGCTTGAATTCAGCTGCTTCGTTTTTTAAGTAGCACACATGCAACTCTATATCCACCTTGGAAGCAAATTGTCAGAGGTAATTAGCTGATAGGGCACAAGGAGAGGAATGTCAGAGCCTCTACATGACATATTCAGGATTATTACTTGGTTCTTTAAAGCCCTGAGAACTGCTGGTAGTTGAGTTATCATTGGGTGGAGGGGGATTTTTTTTTTTTCTGCAGCTTTTCTTCCCTTGCATTTTATAAAACTAACTTTGTATGATACTTTGTAAATGGAAAAACATGGTTGATCCATTTCGTGCTATGTTTTTTTAAAGTCAGTAATCCTTTGGGCCTCTCATCCATCCTAGCTCTTTTCCTCCCAAATTAACAACTTTTCTCTTCATTACGTATTGTATATTTGTATTGATTTCTTTACCTTCACTGAACAATGATGATGGACTTACTTTTATTCTTTGCAGAGTGTATCAAATTTCAGTTACTTGTTCATGACTGTTGCTTTTATTAGAAGGTGTTGACAATACAGACTGTTCTATAAGACTCTCAGGAAGTCTGTATCCTATTTGTGCTCTGTGCTGCTCACCTTTGCTAATGTGATAACCCACAGTGTGACCAGAAATGGCACAATCATTCAGAGAGATTGTTGCCATAAAGGAACGAGGCAGGCTGTGCTATAGAGCTATCAGCTAGTTTGTGGCAGGGCCACAAGGGAATTCAGTGAATACTGCAAGCTATTTTCAACTTGATCTTGGCGGCTCAGTCTACCAGACAAGTAACCCTGCAGTGAGCTCATCAGCATAATTCCTTCCCTCCATGTCAGCAGGTTCCCAAGACCCCAAACAATGGGGCTTTTCATAAGGCCTGCTCTGTGCATGTGTGTGTCAACTTTCTCAAAAGTTTGTTTTGTCTTGCATTGTAATTTTGCAGCAGCAGATGCTGATTAGCCACCTTCCTTGCAGAGATCAGTGTAGTGAATTTGTGTGTGCAGCTGAAATGCTGTTCCCTTAAGCATAAATAAGGTACTTTTTTGAGCTTCTCTATCAAAAGTAAGTGTTGTTTTTAGTTTTTGGTGCTTTTTTTTTTTCCCCCTTCCTTCCCCAGGTGTGGATTTTAAGAATTTATCATGTGTTAGTAAGAATTAGTGTTGTATTAGTCTTAAGATGCAAGCCTCTCAGTTTTATTTTTGAGGGAGATTTTACAGATTTCTCTTGGGTTTTTTTTTCAGTAACCTTCTGCTTGCTGTGTTTTTTTTTCTTCTGAAAAAGTCTTGGCTGGATGACCTTTCATAGATGAATTTTCCATGTGGATAGTTTTCTTTCTTTTAGATTCTTTTTTCTAACTTGACCTTATATTCATGATTTCTTGCTTCACTAAAAGCTCTTCTGTCTTAACATGTAACTTCTTTTGCAGGAGTGGAAGGGGGAAAGTAGGGTAGTCTTCAAAAAGTCTATGTAAATGTGGAATGTGCAATATTTTTCTAGTATGTTGGTATTAAACACTCTTCTGGACTTAAAGCCAACCCTTTTGTGGCATAGGAAGAATTTTGTGTTTTCTAAAATTTCACGGCATACTTAGTTATTCTTTTGTGTTCTCTCTCACTTCCCTCTCCCCCCCCCTTTTTTTTTGTTTTTGTTTTGTTTTATGGATACCATTCCACCTCCCCTTGTTCTGAGTTTCAGAAGAGCCGTAAGATTTTTTGCTGTACATTGGTCTGAGGACTGCAGGCATAAAAACTCACCTAAAGGTAACTGAGGGATCTCTGGTGTAAGATAGGTATAAAGCTTGGAAAGCAGGCTTTGACTGTATTAAAGTTGGCTTTGTATTACCTGGAGGTATCTGAATTCTGGTGTTTGTAACATAATCACCAGGCATCATGCCAGTGCTGCAGTTTAGTTCTGGTATACTTTGATTCCCTCTTGTGCCAGTTGTTTGGGTTATCTGCATTATATCATGGGGTAAGATATTCAGAATATGGTAACAGAAGCCAAACAGCAGCTGATTTTACTGAGAATTTGCTCTTTGCGAAGTCTTTGTGAAGAAGGTTAGACTGGCAGTGGCACCCCCATCTCCAGTGATACTTCCATGGGTATGTTGAGACTGGCAGGAAGCCTCAATGAAACACTGTGACGTTGGTGCTTATGATGAAACTTCTTGTTTTCTACATTTAGATTAAAAAAAGGGTTTTAGTCTGAAGGGTTACAATTAAGAGGTAGTTTAGGAAGCTGCATTTCTTGCCTGTCAGCTAAGACCCAGTAAGTGGCTGGTGGGCAGCCTAGCTCATGCTCATGCAGACAGATGGCTTACTTCAAGCCACCTTGTGTAAGCTAACCCTCAGACTTTGCATGGAGACAGCAGAGAGACGCTATGCTGGCAGACAGCAACTAATAAGAGAACTGGTTGCTGCCTTCAGCAATCTGTTGCTTGGCTAATGTGAGCTTTTTCTCTGTTCTGCTCCATTGCAGGCCACTGGCCTTTAAACTAATGTGTTTGACTTTGCTTTGTAACACAAGCACAAGTTGGCAGTGGTTCAGAAGTAGAAGTCATAATCTCTTAGATGTTTCTGCCCCTCTTGAAGCCTGTTTTTACTGAAGGAGTGCTGCTTTTGCTCTTTTCTGCTACCAGAGCAAAACTGGTTAGCTTGAACTATTTTTTGTTGTTTTTCTTAATCTCCTTTTTTTTTTTTTTTTTTAATTGTAACAGAGAGGAAGAGGAGGGTGAGTGCTAGAATTATATGGGGTAAAAAAACTACCTACTCTCCCATTTTGACCCAAACCATTTACTTGTGTCAAAACAGATGTGTGAGCCAGTAGTTCAAATGCCTAGGATGATATCTGAGACTTACAAGGATACCTCTGTGATAGGTTTTTATGACTCATTTGAAATCTATTTCTTACTGTGTTAAAACATTAGCTTAATAAGCTTCATCCCTATTTCAGTTTTACTTTTGCTCATCATGCGGGAGACTGCTAGATTTGTATCTTAAAAACCAAGAGGTGAATTTTTGACTGCTCAATCAACTCTGACATATAGTGTCTCCAAAGAGTGTTCTCAGCCTTGGGTACCTTGCTGAACTTTGTGGTATTTCATTTGTTTAGAGTTTTTTATCGGTCATTTTGCTGGGCATGTTTCCATACTGTGTCTCACATGCCTGAGGCTCCTTGGTAGATTGATAGAGTAGGTTAGAGTAGGTCTGAGGGTGCAGATAGTTCTTCTTTTTGACAGAGGAACTGTTTGGCTTTTTCTAGCTTCTCTAATGATTTTTTTTTCCAGAATAAAATCTATCAACACTACACACTGCTGTAGAACAGAGGCACACATTCAAATTATACAGTTATTGGTCACAATGAGTACAAACAGCTAGGAACAATATGCAAATACAAAGCATATGTAAAGTGCACTAGAGTCTTCATAAAAAGGGGAAAACTCTTCTTAATATGAAGAAGAAAGAGACATTACTGTGGCAGAAATTGGCTTTGTTCTGTATTTGTACAGTTAGTAACTGCTGTTAATTTCTGTCTACAACATGAGGATACAAGTACTAGCACGTTTTGGAAAGATGAGTACCTGAGAATTCATCCTGCTGCTGAAGGGACTTATATTCACCATTCTGGTTTGACTTATGAGAGCACTAGAACTAGGGCTGACGGTTTGAGATGGACCCATGCTGGATTTACCCTGCTGTATGCTATCCCCTCCACTGTGGCACTGCTAGTAGAAAATGTCATGGCCCTGTTTAATGGGTGTTGTATATTCTTCCAAGTGTCTTCCACCCTACACTTAGTTCTGCTTAGTGCCTAAGCAAACAGCTGTAACAGCCTTGGCTAATCACATATTTTGTATTGTATGCTACTGCTTCCATATTTCCATTCCCAGAGAATGGTTATTAGCATTCTTTTGAGCTCCACTAAATTTGTAAATAAGCAGCAAAAGAGTTGTCTGCAAAGCACACTGCCTCACACATCCAGACCAGATAGTCTGAAGGGCTTTCTTGTACAACAGTGTTCTAGCTTTCCAGATGGGGAGAGCCCAGGTAGCCCATGTCACCTGTGGAAGCACCTCTCTAGACTTTTCCAACCAGGCTGTCAATGTCTTGATGGCCAGGGAGGTAGCAGGCTGTGAGATTGCCTCATCACATTTTTTCCATCCCCTTTTTGAAAGAGATTAAAAGCAGCTATGGTGCAACTTACTGAGTTGCTACAGTTGTACAGCTATTTTGCTTATTTTCAAATATGTGTTATGGTACAGCAGTACTTGGAGTAGTTAAGCAAAGAGTTAATGCCAAGTTAGAGCCTGGATCTGATGGCGGAGGAAGGGGGTGGGATCTCTTCTGTAATTTGGTATCTTAAGGCCTTTCTTCTGAGACCATTTCTTTCTAAAGCATTCCCTGACTATTGCCTTTGTTATCCAGGGCTGAAGCCTATGTGATTTCATTGATATTTCATAATGACCTGACTGACAGTGCTAGGAATTGGGCTGCTGCAGCCTGAGTACAGTAGAAACTGCACAATAGCTGCTTTTCATTAATGAAAGAAGAAATCTCTTGTGCTTATGGCTGTTGTATCTGTTTTTGGAATACCTCCAACCTATCTGCATGCCCTAGCTAGGGTGGGGGATACATTTGTGCCTTGTGCTATTCTTAGAACTGCCTTGATAAGATTCTCATCTTGATACTGTAAGTGAAATAAAAGAAGTATCATTAGTTTCCAGCCTGCTCAATTATCTTTAAAGTTGTTGGCTGCATCTCTTGTATATCAAGTCTCTGTTCTTTACTTTTATATTTCCTAATGGGAATTTACTGTCATAGGGCATGATGCCAGTTATGCTGCTTGCAGGGCTTTAGTTCTAGAAAATCAGTGGAGCCTGACACCACTCAGTCACAGCCTTTGCCACCAAATTTGTCAGTATTCTTCTGTTTTTAGCATTCATACTCAAAGAAAAGTGTTAGTGTTCGGAAATGCTAAGGCTGGACACTTCAGGAATTTTAAAGACAGGGTTAGTGGCAAACAAAATCACAGCAGTACCTTATGCCTGTGTCATTTGTCATTGCCTAGTTTGGCACAGCTCTCAAGAGAACAGGCTGCTTTGCTTTATGCTGTGGAGGGATTTGCCAGATCTCTAGTGTGCAGGAGAAGGGACAAGGACATTGCAATTTGTGCTTGTTTTTGAAATTCTGTCACCATCTGAACTCCTGTTTCTAGAGATCTAGTGGCCAGTGGGATGTTTTTGTTGGGTAGTGTTATCTTTCCCCCACTATTTCCTTTTGTGTCTGAGCTGTTATAAGAATGTGTCCTCATTTCTGTGAAACAAGAAGCAGTGATCTGCTGTGCTGCAAACCCAGTGCCTGGCTCTAGCTGACCTACCTTTATAACTGATATGTTTTAGCTACGAGTGGATAGCCCAGTTCCTCTTGTTTCCTGGAAAAGAGTTTTCTGATTTTTTTTTTTTTTTTTAAGCGGGGTGGTGAAAATATGAAGCAAGAGGTTTATGTTTAAAATTAATAATCTATTTGCACATCTGGACCCTAGTTTTTGAGAGGCTCATACCTATTATTTACAAATATGAACCAAGTGCCTGCCTTAATACATCAGTTCCGTAGTGTGCTTGCTTTTTTGCTTACTGGAGTAAATAATTCTAATGGGAAGGTAAAATCTCATCAAGGCTTATTCAGCAATGTCAATAACCATGGAAAATGAATAAGAATCAAGTAAATGGTAGTTTTACAAGACTTGTCAGCTACTGTGAGGTTGGAATGTGTTTGTTTTGTTTGTTTGTTTGTTTTTTGTTTTTTTTTTTTCCTTCTGTTATTTAGGTCTTCTGAGACAGTTCATATAAACAAAGCTTGAACATTGTCTGTGCACCTGAGTTGTTGTATGGAAACTAGATCTAGTGTGAAAATATGGCCCATGCTTCCTTTTTTTTTGTGTTGGGGATGTAAAGAAGCAATATAGAAGGTGACAGCTGCATTCTGAGGTGTGTAGAAGTGCCTCTGGATGTTTTCTGGGCTCTGATTACATAGTTACAAAGCAAATCCACAATTTTTTTTTTTCAGAATGCTCTGAATTTGTCAGTCAGAAACAAAATATTTCCTCTTTTCCTTTTCTGAACTGCTCTCATTGACAATAAAATATTTGTAATGAATGGCAGCTTTGGCAATGCTTGGTTTTGGAATGAGGTGCCAAGTAATAATTCTTTAGTAGCAAGGATAGCCAGAATATGTTTTGCAGAGGAAAACCATTCAGCATTCCTTTAGCCTAACTATCACTTTTCAGAGAGCTATGATAATTTTGTCTACTAGAAACTCAACGAGTCGGTGTAAGCAATGGGCTTACACCCATTGTGTAATGGGCTATTCAGCCAGAGAATGCAGTGCAAGTGTGGGTTTCAGGAGTACTGAAGTCTCCTCCACATTGTGTCCAGGTTTTTGATTTTTGCTGTGGAGTTGAGAAGGTCAGTGTCCTGGATGGCTCTGCAGGATGGCTCCAGCTAGCTGACCTCCTCTGAGATGTGAGGGCCCTAGGCTGGCACTGTACAGGAGTTGGTGTCTGCCTGGCTGCAGACCTGATGCCTCACAGCTGCTCAGGTCGTGTCTTCCCATGTAATCATTGCTGGCTGCTGCAGCTCCTCCTTTGCACATCCAGCAAATACATTTATCCTCTGTTCACACACATGCATTGAGTGCTTGTCCAAACAGCACTGACCTGAAAGGCTGAAATAAAACTGCACAAAATGTCAAAAATAAGATTTTTTCTCTGACAGTTCAAATGGAGAAGGGGGAGTTTTGATGAGGAATATCTATTCTGGCATGTCTTGGTTACACAATGAAGGAAAGGGTGAACTGTATAAAGTGTTTTCATTAGTCAAACTTTAGCTCCTGGCCAGTGCCAAATGTTGTTGTACCTTGATAGATGAAGAATTTGCCTCTATAAAATCATAGTGAATTACTATGTAAGCAATTTGGTCAAGCAGCTTGGTCAAATATTAAGGATTTGCAACAAATACAGTAGGTAAGTTCCTGATGGGATTTTATTGTCTAAGCCATAAATTAAGCACGATGCAGAAAAGGGAAACATGCCCCTACTCCCTTTTTAATTCCTTAGAATGAAAGAGTTCTCTGATCTTCTTCTTTTTTTTTTTTTAATCATCTTGTGTCCTCTGTGAGAGATCATACCCTTATTTCATATATAATTTGTCTAGTCCTATAGAAAATGACAGTTTGACTATTTGCGTGCATTTTGTAATGAAGGTGGCAAGGTCATTTCTTATGACCCTCATGCATAGTCAAAGTGCAGGACTCTGAAAATGCCATTTCTGATCAAAGTTGATCTGTTATGCATATTAATTTCATGCTACACTAACTATTATGGTAAAAACCATTGCTCAGACTGGAGGATGAAGATTATCATGCTGTGTAATCCTTACAGGGGGAAAGATGGGCTAGGAAGAAAACATAGCTAATGGTTTTGTACTGATTTCTTTGGCTTTAGGTTGTCACAGCAAGGCAAACAAGGCTAACAACTTTTAGTCCACAAGTCCATTTTGATGATCCCGGTTCCTTTGTCTTACTATGTCTGATCGGATTTTCCTCTGGAAAAATGTTGCAGACTGCTTCCTTCAAGGAAGATGTTACAACAGGAATGCTGAACGCTAAGAGCTGTCTCTTAAGTACCACAGACAACTTCAATTTCCTCAGAAGAAAATTCTCTGCAGTTTGTTCCTTGTAAAATTTGGTGTGAACTCAGTAGTAAAATGTAAAGCCCATTCCTTTGGTTTGCACAAACCAATGATGTAATGATGGCTCAAACTAATCCATGCTGTCTAGGAAAACAGTGCTTGTTTTGCAGTCCTAGGGCAAGGGAAAAGTAAATGTATTTGAAAGATAACAAAATTTCTTCCATGCAGTTTCATTGACTTCTCTGCAGCTTTCCTTTGTTTTTTGATTTCTCAGAGTACATCCACAGACATTTGAGACATCTGATTACAGGGGACCATTTAAAATAGCACAAACATCAGTTTAAGCAACAACAATGCCTGTGTTTCTGTGTTTTATTTCTGTTACTGTTTTTCAAAGCATGCCACTGAATCTTTTCAAGATTTGCTTTTTTTCCCCCCCCCCTTCTTTCTACCAGTTGTGTCTGTCTTGGGGTCAGCTTCAGGGGAGGCAACAAGGGAGAAGGGAAAGACTTCTAGTACTTCTAGTGTATTTTGTCCAGTTACCATTGTTATGCTATCTACTTAAGTATGAGGATTGTATTTAGGTGAGGTAGTAGAATGATTTGATGTCAGTGTGATGTCCAAACATGATCTATATTTCACTAATGTAGCAGTACAGTCAGTCTTCTGCTACTTTTCTGCCGATTCTAGCACTTGGGTCCTACTTGACTCTTTGAAACCTGCAAGCCTGAAGACAGATGTATTTTTCCAGACTGATGCAGTATAAGCATGTGAAGGTTTAAATGTTGTTTAACATAGTTCCTTGTTCATTCACAAAAGATGGACTTTTTAAATAATGCGTGTCCTGTCTGTACATTGAAGTTTTGTGTTATTTCAGTCACCACACAAGATAAAATGCTTGCAATTGTTTTACCTTTTCTCTTCCTGCTGTCTCTGCAGTGCACATATATTGAGATTGAGCAGGTGCCGAAGACTCATGCTGTTGTGCTGAGCAGACCCTCCTGGCTTTGGGGGGCAGAAATGGGAGCTAATGAGCACGGAGTGTGTGTAGCTAATGAAGCCGTTGTGACCAGAGAACCAGCTTCAGAATCCGAAGCCTTGCTTGGCATGGATCTCGTCAGGTGGGTGGCTTGTCAAGCTGTGGCCAGCCTTTCAAATACCTAAGGTTCAGATGGTGATGATACCAAGTAACAGCTTTGTGGTGTTGGCATGAGGAGATTTTAAAACAGTATTAGCAGGAGACCTGTCTAGGCAGAGCTCCAGACACAGCTGAATTAACACGTAAAGAACCTGCAATCTGAATTTAGCTACCAAGGATGTACCAGTCTACTGTGTGTTCACTCACTCTACCTTGTCTACCTACCATACAGTCTAGCAGTGGCTATTCTGACAGGATAAGAGATATGATTTTATTGTTAGTAAGGAACTGCTAACTAATTTGTATTATCAGATTGCTGGTGTGCCCTTCATTTTCCCTAAAATTACAGCAACCTACCCTGACCTAAAAAGCTTATTCTGGGCTTATAGCCAACTGAAGGCATAAAGAAACTACTATGCCTTACTTCAACCCATGCATTCCAATGCAAACAATTTCCCTTCTTTAAATGCTGGCAAACAAACTCCTGTGAGTCTGTTCATTGAAAGCTGTCTGCCCAAAAGGCTTGTTCTGGACTGTAGGTCTCAGCCTACATGCTGCTCTTGTAGTGAAGAGAATTTAAAGGAGACCTGGGTGGGGGAAGAAAGCTGAAAATGAAAGAAGAGGAGAAAATACAGTGTGAATTTATTACAAATTGATTCAATTTAGTTAAAGACAGAACAGGACAACAGCTGCATATTTAAGTGAATCAATGTTAGACCCAATGATCTTGCTGGAATTTGCCCTAGAATATTCAATTAGCAGGCTGAACCAATTTTAGGTGGATTCTCATTTTTCTTGAGAACTAGTGAAAAATGGGAGTGGTTTGGGATGACTGGAAAAAGTTAAATGCTATACTTAATATAGTTAAAAAAGAGTTGTTATAGAACAGCTTAACCTTAGTTCCTGAAGGGGGAAAAAATCACTTAAATATCAAGGAGTTGATAAATACACAGTAATAACTGGTAGTCAGTAAAAATCCTGTCAAACTGTTCTACTTTATTTGTGCAATGAGTTAACTGATTTTATGGTGAAAGGACAGGAGATAGATACCTTAACTTCTAAGAGGACATTAAAACCTCAGAAGTTATTCTCAAATGAGCTCGGAAGCATGAGTTAGAAGAAATTGTTGTTAGATGTATAGATGCCTGAAACTGTAACTGTAAGTATTCTCTAATGATGTCTCTGCAGAAATACAGTATCTGGTTCCAGCCACCATAAATCAAGAGGAATATGAGTCAGTTGTAGGGAATGTAGTGGAAATAAGAAATATAATCCGAGATTTACAGAATCTGACCATTGAGAAAATCATGAGGGAGTCTGCGTTATTCTCTTTGGTATTTTCTCTAAGCTCTATATTACTAAAGGAATCTGTGGAGAAGCTGTACCTGACAGGACTAGTGAATTTAGTTGCATCAAGGGAGATTGAATAAGCTTAAGAGCTCTTTTAAGAAAACATAGGACAAGGTTTTGTCAAGAAAATGATGACTTTCCAAGCTCTGCTCTTATTTTTTCCCTTCTGCTACCATTGTTTTGAAACTTGTAACAAACCATCAGTTTAAATGTAAAGCTCTGCTTATTTTGGTCAGTTATTGCAGTCTCAAAGTACTATTTAACATTCAGATATACATGTTATCCAGCAGTTACAGATTTACCCACACTAACAAATCAGGAGATACCAAAATAAGGAGGACTGATCATAAATAGTAAGTAATCACCACCTGTAGATATTACTCTCCTGTAGATATTATTCTCCCTCTCTTCTCACCTGCAGAAGAAATTCTCTGTGACTCAAATGCAGAGAGTGTGCTTCAAGCAAGGAGAACTAGAGATGTGTTGCAGTCTACCATCTGCTGTTTGTTTCAGCTAAAGCCATTCTTTCTCTTACTGTGAAGACTTGGCCACTTGCATTAAGCTTATCTATTTCATGTCACCTCATAAAATAGAGAACCATCAAGTACAAAATCAATCTCAAATAGGCTGCAGTGAAGCAGCTGGCACCAGTTCCTCCTCTTTTTACCCATCTGCAGAACAGACCAATTCTATTGCACCGAGTTTCTTGGGGTAAAAATATACAGGCATTTGAAGCCTCATCAAGAAATGCACACATCTGCTGGACAGTTTTTTTTCACACCTGTGTCTATGTTGGATTTGTATATCTATGTCAGATCATAACTGAAGCATGGAGACTGACTTTCTGTGTCTGCATTTAGGACTGGCTTCTTGCAATAGAAAACTAACACCTTTATGCTCTGAAAGATGTTCTTCAGAGCACCCATAAGAGCTGTCAACCCAGGAATGTCATTCAGGTAGTAGAATCAAGTTTGTTTGAACACTCATGCTCCCCTAAGAGTTTGCTTCAGCATTCTTGTAGAGGGATTATTCTTTTTCCATAGGAGAGACTTCCTCACACTTTGAACTCATCTGAAATCGTCACTTTTCAGTTGGATTCAAAAACCAGCCAACATGGGCAAAAACTGTTGGTGAGTGTTGTGAGAGCACATGGTGTTGAACAGGCCAGAGATATATTTCAGCAGGGCAGTACAGTCCTGAAGTCAGCACATTTTATTGTTGAAATGGGAAATTGAAAAAGGATTTTCTTCAGTAAGGTTCACAAGGGACATCAGTAAAGATGTGCTTCACGAAGTTTTTAGCTTGTTTACTCCCTGTCTGCTGGCTTAGTGACTTAAAACTGTGTGTTATGTAGTATACTGCTGTTAAGACAGATATCTACAGATTTATAGCTTGATAGAGTATCACAGAATGTCAGAACGCTTGAATGATTCTGAAGAAATTAATAAAGTTTGTGTGATTGACTTCAGGGTTAGGAGTTGGTCCTATTCCATTCAGGCTGGTCCCCATCCCATTTAATCTAAATGGAGAACATGAACCTAGTCACAACAGACAGAAAAACTGAGAGAAAACATGTTTCAGCACAACTTCCTAAGGAACCATTTTTTCCTGGGGATTTATTCAAAAGCTGGTCTTTGAAAGCTGTACCACTATTGCTGCATTTGTTAGCTTATCAGGATTTTCTTCAGATATTTTTCCTAGAGTGGCTGCAGGGGTTTTTTTGTTTGTTTGTTTGTTTTGGTTTTGGGTTTTTTTGAGCCACAGTTGCCTCTATAAAGCACCTGTTTACTTAGAGAAGTGCATTCATGTGAAGAGTTTGTGTACTATTCTGCTTATGCAGTTAGAACAGGGCAGTATTATCATACAAAAGGTACATATGAAGAAAGCTGTAAAATACACCCTTATTTTTGCTTTTTGTCTTAATCCCTATGTGTTTGTATTATTTATTTGTTCTTTTCATCACAGGTGCAATAACTTTTTCAGAGGCACATAGAGACGCCAATCTTGGCAGGGAGTCAAGAATGCTCTTTAAAATGGTATTAATTTGTTTACCAATTTCTCTCCTTAGAGACATCAGAACTGAATTTAGTAGAATGTCATAATCAATGTTATTACTTAATTTGTTAGTTACTTAATTTGGAAAGCCTGCATACGCAATTGATAGGTAAAGCTGAAAAGTTTAAGATAATGTTGTTTTGACAATGTGATAGCAATCTGTCACTGAGGCAGTGGCTTGTACTAAGTCACTGAAATTTTATTCATGACTATTTCAAGCTCTTATCTGGGGGTGAAATTACTTCGAACTTTTCTTCCAGCTCACCTTGAAAGGCACTGTGGAATGTGTTAGTAGGAGGGTTATGTGATTTCCAGGAAAATGGAAGGTGCTGAGATAACCAGCAAGATTTACAGTTTTGTGGAGATGAGTTGTGTGGTTGTTGTGTAGGATGTGGTTTTGTTTTCTTGGTTTTTTTGCTCTCCCTTGTGACTGACAGATGGGAGCAGCCAAACAAAAGCATAGCCTAGACCTTTGTTAAATAGAAATAAATGTAACATTGGAGACATTTATAAAAAAAATTAGCAACTAAGAGAGACTTCTTCAGCCTGAATCTCTGCTGCGATTTTGATGGAGACTATAACCATCTCAAATGGAAAATTTCAGGGAGACATTATTAAAAGTTTTACTGTGATGTTACGTGTCTTGGCAGGTTTGATCTAATTATAACCTAATGATTTTGGTCATTAACTGGGGAGAAGGGAGCATATTATCACTAAATCTAGTGACTATATGGTCACCAAGGTAGTTTTCAGTCCATTCATTTACCTGTGGCAGTGACAGGTCCTGGGATTGTTCTTAGGGAATAAATAAGACATGATTTTGGACTGGCTTTTAAATTATGTCTGTGGTATATGCAAAGACTAGAAAATCTGTATCGGTCTGAGAAAGCAATTGCACCAGTGATGAGAAGAATGAAAGAATAACATAGATGCATAAGGACTAAAAATGGAGTTGACAATATAAAACAAGGTTCAGCTAACAAGAGAAAGAAGACAAGAGGGAGAGATTCTATAAATGCAAAATAAGATGATTATGGGGGAGAAATGATTTCTGTAAGTTAAAATTCTAGTTAACTCTTGTCTCTTCTTTGTCAGTAAATGATAAATAGATGCTGCTTGGAGAGATGAAAACTCTGCTTTTAATAATTCAACCTAAAACAAGGCTATTGTTTTACACGGCAGACCCAGTGCAGAGATCAGGTTGAAAAGTACCACAATATATAAATCTATATTCAGGTTATTGGGACCTCATTTTGTGTACTATAGTTTTTAGGGAAGAAACAGAGTAGTAGTGTTTTCTTATGTGATTTCCAGGAAAATGGAAAGAGCTACCACAATACTTATATTTAAAAAGGTTAATTTCTTGGAATTACCCATCAGTCAAAATTACTTTGTCCTTATTGCTATTAGAGAAAGACAAATTAGAGAAAGTAAAATATGAAGGTAAAATAACCAATAACAGAGAGGCATTTTGGACTGATCTAGGTAACTATCCCAAAGGATGGAAACATGGATACACTGTTATTTGAAATACTGCATTTCCTCATGACCAGTAATTGCACTTTGGAACCAGTGGAATTGTTTGCAGGTCTGATTTGGACATTTCTGGTTACTGTTTTGATTGCTGGTTCACTTAGGGTTGTAAATTATCTCAAGGAATTATATAATCACGTTTTTGTAAAGCAGGATACAGTCATTCCCTATGGCTTTATCCCTATTATCAGGCCTCAGTTTGCTTTTCCCTAATATGCCCTTGCTTTGCTCAAGGTTCATTTTAAAATTATGTTCTTTTAGACATATGGTTACTTGTACTTTAGACAAAAGCAGTATCTAGTATTTAAATGTTTGGGGTTTTTTTTGAGGTAGCTTCTGCAGGGACACTGGAGTATGACTGTGCAAAATACATCTGTCTACAGTATGCAGTATGCATAAAAGGATAAGATCTAGGTTCCATGGCCAATTTAATACTGGAGTATTGGGAAAGAGAGGTTGTAAAGGGGTAATACTGAATACTCATTCGCTTTTTTGGTCTCTGGTAATATTAATTTACTGGTAGTAGTAATTTACAATTGCCTACTCTTCTGCAGAAGAATAGCTGTTACTTTAAAAAGATGTTTGGAAATTATCCCTCAAATTTTTTCTGCCTGAGGTGAGGATAGGTAGAGCATTGCATGTTTACAGTGCAGTCAAGGTCACTGGTTAGTAATTGGACTCTTTTTTAAAAAAACTGAAATCCAGCTATGACAGACTTGAGAATAAAGAGCCAGTGTAGAAAATATAGACTAGAAAGAAAAGAAATAATTCAATATCTCCTCCTTTAATTCTAGTAACTCATTAAAGCAAGAATTCTTATACTAGGTGTACCTGACACTTTGGTATTTCAAAACCAGATCAGTGCTGATGTTTAAAATTAATAACTTAAGGAGACCTCTGTTACATTTCTCTCTGAATCTCTGTTTTACCCTTTTCCTATAGACTTGGGCTAGAAAGAGGTGCAACAGCTAAAGAAGCATTAGATGTAATAGTTGCTCTGTTGGAAGAGCATGGACAAGGTGGAAATTATTATGAAGATGGAAGTTCATGCCATAGTTTCCAAAGTGCATTTTTGATTGTGGACAGAAATGAAGCCTGGATCCTGGAGACTTCTGGGAAATACTGGGCAGCAGAAAAAACCACAGGTCAGTTTATCACTCACAGAAAGCCTCTCGTTACAAATAGCTGTAAAGAGATGTCTGGGAAAGATTGGATTTAAAGTTACTAATTTTAAATAAATGACTAATGAATGCAAGTGTTTGATTAAAGTGCCAATATGAATCTTCTACATTTGTGCTGCTCTGATTTTTTTACATGTTGATTTGCATTGGCTGACATAATTCAGCATTTTCTGTGAAGCTAGAGAGTGTTGCCTTTATACATAAGCTGTGTAATAATCATCATGCTTAAATTTTTATGTTTGATAGGTGTATTTTCCCATATTTGTTTACTGTTTGGAAAGTGTTGAGTATCTTTTTGAGTAGTTAATGCCCAAATTATTATTTACAAATCTAAAATATTATGATGGAGAGATAAACATTGATTGTTTTCAGAAAAGGGCTTGTGTTAGGTGGCAAATCAGATGCGCTACTGCAGGTTGCTTTACTGCAATATAGTTCCCTCATATCCCTGTTTCTTAACTGATAGTGCAAAACAATACTTTGCTGCTCTTTAAACTTGTAAATGGTTTCTTTTTTTGTATGTGTGAAGCCAGAGTTGCCAAACTAACTTCTAGATTTCAGTGGTTGAACTTTTTAACACTTAACCAGCAAATATGAGGTGCCTTAATGTAATATGACTAAGGTCTATATTTAACTTGTTCTGAGTTGGTGGTTTTAGTTTTGATGGGATTTTTATCTTTATAAAATTTACTCACATTTGAATGAATTAGGAATTCAGACAATTTAAGAGGACTTTTATCATCTATGCTTTGAGCTTGACAGATTTGTTCAATTCTCTCATTTCCCTTCACTGGAAGGTAGGAGGTAGCAGATGTAGAGAGGAGCCAAGAAATAACACCAGGTGGTGCAATGTTGTGTGATGGCCTGTTGTCAGTTCCTGTCATCAAATATGAATCAGCTTACCTTAGCAGAGAGTGTTTTCCCAGGCAAAACTTGCATTTTAATGATACCTACAAGATGGAGGAAGTCTTCTGGTATGAATAGATATCCAACATAGAGGAAGGAAGACTGGTAATGCTGTTCTGATAAAATCCCAGTTCAGCAAAACAGCTGGCTCCTGAGGTTCATGGGATTATGCAGTGACAGCCTGCCTTCTTCTGTTGGCCTACCTGACTGATATTTGAACAACAGTGGATTTTATTTAGCAGTTTTAGCTGCATCAGCAATACATAACCTTCATGTCCTTCTTCCCAGCATATAAACTGTTGCCTTCATCTGCTGCTTGCAGCTTTTTGGAATGATGCTGCAGCCTCTGTTCTGATTTTTATGAGCACATTTCTCTTCAGAAGGTCCCTGTGAGCCACAGATAAGCAGTTTCCATCTCTGCAGCCTGCCGAGTCTGCCAGGAGGAAAGACTGCTGGCTAGGAACTCTTTATTTTGAACTTTGCTCAGGGGGTTCTTTTTTGCAACCATAAACATGCTTTTTAAGCTCTCAAATGAATGCATAAATGCTGCAAAAATGGGGAAAATGTATCATTTCCCAGTGTGAAGGCATTTTTTTTCCTGACTATCCTCAGAGTTGTTCTGTTCCTAATGTTACTGTTGCAGTACTGTAAGCTTATAGTGAGTATTTATCGAGCAACTCTTTGACAGTAACTTAAGGATAAGCACTTCAAAATACTTTCTATTACTGTTCTTTAGTCTGCATGGAAAAAATTATTTGATAATTTTTTTTCAGGGGGATCAAACCCATGAAATAGTAGTTTACAGGAGTTTTTAAATGTAATATTTAAATAGCTCCTAAAGAGTGGCTTGTCAAGTCCAGAAAGTTCCCTGGAAAGTATGCTGTTTGAAAGTGTGAATCAGAACTAGCTGTCAGTGACTGTTATAAGTCAGCACTGAATGACAGGGACTTTTTTGCAGACTGATGCACAGAACTTCCAGAAATTATTATCCATCATTTAAATTGCATGCACGAGGCATTACAAAAGCAGGCTTACTTTTATGGAAGGCAGCATTAAAAAACTTTCACAACTACAGGTTTTCCTTCTGTTTAAGAAAATATTTGTGCCAAATTCCAGAATTCTTTTTACTTTAGTTTACAGATTTATTTTATCAGCTCTTTCTCTGGCTTTCAAGGCATTTTCTTTATTCCCTCTGAGGAATATCTGCAGCAACCACTGTTAGTCATGCTGTGGATATATGGGTATAAGCACTGCAGTGTTTTTGAGAAAAAGAAGTTAAAAAACCCGTCCATATTCTTTGAAGGTTACTTATGCTTTCTTTTTACTTATGCAGTTTTAAAATTTAGTATAAAATTGTTTCAATTTAAACCTATCTTGCGTCTATTTTTTTCTACTGGGAAGCTTAAAGCAGTTGGTCAGCTTTTAAAAAACATTTCCCAAATTCTCAGTTTTGAATGGCAAGGCAAGTTCATTAAATGCAGCTCTGCTAAAATACATTTTAAATCAAGTCAGACCTCAAGCCTTGTTGTCAGTGTAGAATACACCATTGGAAAAATGGTTAGGCCTTTGGCATTTAGATACTATTATTACTTCATTGTCAGAACGTGTGAGGTGGGAATTGTGAAACTGGCATTCTGACTAAATCCCACTATTAATCAGAAGGCACTGTCAGTAGGTCACAGAGAAGTGAGCTCTGTAACATGCAGTGACTGGTAATTGTGTGTATGTGTCGTCACAGTCATGCCAAACATACATCCCAACCAATGGTTTGTTTCCTAATTGAAAAGACATTTTCCTTCCTGCCTCTCCCAGAAAAACTGTATTAATTTTCTCGTTTAATATGTGGTTCTTTCTACAGAGGGAGTGAAATGCATTTGCAATCAGCTTTCATTAACTACAAAAATTGATGCTGAGCATCCTGAACTCAGGAATTATGTGAAAAGTCAAGGCTGGTGGAATGGAGACTCAGACTTCAATTTTTCTGAAGTGTTCTCTCTTGCTGAAGACCACA
Source organism: Formicarius rufipectus (assembly GCA_013399695.1). Classification (NCBI taxonomy): domain Eukaryota; kingdom Metazoa; phylum Chordata; class Aves; order Passeriformes; family Formicariidae; genus Formicarius; species Formicarius rufipectus. The sequence continues at coordinate 797,233 of VXAU01003367.1, forward strand.
TAGCCTGTTGTTCTGGCAGGGAGAGCCTAGAAAAGCAAGGTGGTAAGTACTGAACCATCTTTCTGTGTAGGCAGTGGGATTTTTAGTCACTGCTGCCTCCTTTTCAGGTATTCTGTCCAAAGCTCCATGTGACAAAGAATACCTCTATATGTAAACAATGTGGAAAAGAAAATAAGAGCTGAAGGCCTGCAATTATAAAATATCTTTGTTCGCTGTTGTTCTGATGTGCTGCTGCATTTGTGCTTTGCTCTAATTATCGTGGCCTACCTAATACTAAAATTATAGTATTAAAAACAATGGCTTCACATATGAAAACTGGGCTCAACAGAATCTACATTTTGGGAGGTTAGTTTAGCCTTTTGTGGAAAGAATTAAGATCATCGTTTAAGGAAGAACAATGCTAGTCAGTGTCAAACTGAAGTTCCTTTTGCATTGTTGAGCAGAACAAAGTTACTAGAACTGACAACATGCTGATTCCCTGCAGTCAAAGGAAGGATTTATTTCCAGACTCAGATTTATTACTGACTTCAGTTCACTGCATGTGGCCAAAATACCTCTCAAATGACCAGCCTGCAGCAGTGCATGGCTGACATATATCTGCTTTCTCATGTGTGAAAAATAGCACAAATTATCTTTTCTAAAAAGCCCTTTAGTACAGATGTGAATTTACTGGATTGTTGGCATTTTCACATGTTGGCCAACATCAAGAGTGCAGAGGTAAGATGTTTATTGTAATGTCGAATTCCTGCTAAGGCTGTAGAATTACAGGTAACATGTTTTGTGTCTGAGCAGACACAGTAACTACAGGTAAAAGATGTTAATAAACCTGGACTATAACATTAAAAACCCTTAGGGCTCCTATGGACAGATGGCTATGGCTGCAAGTCTTGCAGACTGCTGATTCATTCCACATCTCCTGGTGTACTGAGGCACCTGTGCAATGAAGTGTGAGTCAGTCCAAGGTTTGAAGAGTTACTGGGGAAGAAGCCCTACCTGCCAAAAGGATAATGCCAAAAAACATGGGGTTGCCATGGGGAGAAAGCAGTGGTAAGACACAGACAGGAAATAGAATGCAAACAGGATTCTGGTAGATAGTGGCTTGGAGAAAAATCTCAGTGTCTAGGTCTGCTGCTGTAACATTCTGTGATGTTTCAAAATTTTGAGTAAGACGATGGAAACAGATGAGAAGTGGGAGATCAGGGTGCTCCCATTCTGCTTGGGTAGAGGAAAATGGATGTTTTATGTAAGTAGTCTGTTCGTAGTTACTGCTAAAGCAGTATTTCAGACACAATGATCTTCTTCCTGAAAAAATACCTTTTTAATGACATCTCTCCCTACCTAGCAATTGTAATGCCTAATGACTTCTTCCTACTGTTCTCTTTTACTTGCTGGGCAAGTTCATTCTGCATGTATGTTATTTAAGTAGAAACTATTAACTGGGATATGTGACATGCTCATGTCAAGTGTCAATGGCTGCAGTAGGCTAAAGCTCATGCAGGCTAAAATCCTTGCCTGGGGTCCAGGCCATTGAACACTCAGGAATTTTCTCCCCCCTCATATAGGTGACGTTTCTGCACAAGCTATGATTGATGTCCTGCGTGACAAGGATAGTGGTGTCTGTGTGGACTCTGAATCTTTCCTCACTACAGCTAGCATAGTGTCTGTTCTGCCTCAGGACCCTAGTTTTCCTTGTATTCATTACTTCACTGGCACACCAGACCCTTCAAGGTAAGCCACAGCATTTGGGTCCCTGGGGTGCAGAGCAGTTGATGGGTTGAAAGATAATAGACAAACTCTGCTACCTCAATTTGAACATCTTTCAAGAGCATGTTATAGCTAGAAATGCAGTCAGTAGTTATTGGTGTGCTATCTGACACTCCTGTGTTACTGAACTGCATCTTGCTGCAATTCTAAATGGACACCACTGGTTTGAAAGACTGGATCTAGAACTTTGCCTGAATTCAGAGCTTCTAGGGTAAATGCAGTTTAGGAAGGACCCAGAAGTTACTTACTGTTCCACTGTAGTTGCTTTCCAGTAGGAAAGTTAAGAGGATGAGACTGTGGACAATTTTAGTCACTTCTCTTGAACAGGTAGGTGCAAAACTGAAACAAATGAAATGTCTTAACTAGGAAAGAGGTTTTCTAGGTGGCCTCATATGACATCAGAATGTTAGCACAGCAAAACATCTGCAAGTTCCTTGTAGTCCAGCCATGATGTTTATTGGAGGAACAATTTCCAGTTGGTTTACATAGTGTCCTCTCTAGCTGAAAGCAACAGAGGAGATAAGGGAACTCATGAGCTGGATCATCAAGGAAACAATTAATTATCCTGTGTTGTAAACAGAATCCACCTGGGAAACACAGAAATTAAACTAAACCACTTGCAGTAATTCAGGATATCTGCCACTTGCATTGAGATGAAGAGGTTATGGGGAGAAGAAAATGGTGCCCTTGAACAGCTGACAGATCATTCCTATAAGAGGAGTGGTAGTAAGCACTAGACTCTGCTGAAGTCTGTGGAAGCCATTCATGTCAAAGGGACTCTCCACCCACTTGGCATTGTGTAACTCAAACATTCTGGGTTAAGTGTGAAGTTTGAGCTTGCTTACCAAAACTTTTCTTTGACTTGATGCAAATCCTTTGTGATATAAAGGAGCATGGCTTCAAATTGTTTTGGTGGGATTTCTGTCGTTTTAAGTGTAGACAGTCTAGCTTAAAAGCCTTGTTTAGACTCTTTTCTTGCCTTTGTTTTACACTGTACATGCACTCAAAAAGCATTATTTTAAATGCAGCTAGTGAGTCACATAAATGCTTAGTCAGCCAGGCTTTGTGACAGTGATGGAAGAGGAGCAGCAGTGCACCTGCTGACTCTCTGCAGGCAGTGGTTGTTAATCATGTGTTGCAGAAATCTTGCACTTCTGGCAGGGTCTTCACTGCGGAATGCAGGGTACTGTTTTGTTCTGTACCTAAAGGGAAGGCAGGCAGTTTCCCCATGCAGTTGCCAATATCTACTCTCAGATGCTCAGGAATTAAGATCCTCTGTGGGTGGGGCTTTGTCGTCTGTCCCTCTCTCTCTGTGGAGTTTAGATCCAAACTCAGTGCTGAAGTTTTTTTGAGGTGACACAATATTGGTAGTCGTCTCCCCTCCGCTCTTGAAATAAAATTCCTAAGTGCCGCTGGTTATATGCCAAATCTTCTGATACTGAGCAACATATGTAATCTTCCCCGCTCCATACAAGTGTGTATTTGTGATTTTATTAAAAATTAAATCTGGAGTGAGAAGGAGAGATGGCAACATGAACAGAAAGAAAAACTGATGTAAGGCTGAATGTTGAGATTTTTTTAAAAAAAATTGGAGAGAAAAGTCAGTGCTACTCTTCTAAAGAAGTGGTAGAACTGGCAGAGAAGCCTATAGCTAAAAAAGGGTAATAAGGTTTTACAATAATTGGCAAACTGAATTCTTTTAAAGTACATAGATTTATTTTCCTTGTGACCAGTACCAATTCTCTAGCCTAGCATAGATGAATTATCTATGCTGTTCTGTATGTGTTGTTTTAAAATAGCCTGGTGAGTATTTCAATAACATATGTGAACTCTCTCTTGTTACTGCAAACAGTAATTCCCATTTCTTTCAGGTCCATATTTAAACCCTTTATTTTTGTTGATGATGTAAAATTAGTACCAAAAGTACAGTCTCCTTCTTTTGGCAATGATGATCCTGCTAAAAAGATACCTCGATTCCAAGAGAAACCTGATCGTAGGCATGAATTGTACAAGGCACATGAATGGGCCCGATCTCTTCTGGAGAATGATCAGGTAAGAGCTGTGAGACCTGGAATTAAAGAACTGAAGTAAACGTAGATTCCTAACTCCATAATTTATTTCAGTGTCATTCACTGGAAAACATTCTCTGAATATTCTTAGAATCCTTGTGAGTTTAACTTGAATAATGATGCCTTCTGAAGTACAAACTATTCTGCTCAGTGTTTTTTTGTTATCCTGAGAGTGTTGCACTGCTCCATTACTTTTACAAAATGAAAAGTCAAACTGACATGCTCATTAGCTTGTTCAGTCCTCACTGTGCATATAATCTTTTTAGCAATTAGAACACTGGATGCTAGTTGTAGCAAAATTACAGGATGGGATGGTGGCAGGAGTGTAGTAATTTAAACTATGTCCTGGATTAAGAACTACATAGTTAGGAAAGGTGTTTTCCTTGAAGGAATAATTTGTATGTGACAGTTTTGCAAGTCTTGTAATTTATTGCATTTCTGTTAATTTTAAGAATTAGCTGAAAAGAAAGGCCATGAGAGAAGAAACAACACTTCTCAATGCCTTGCATTAAGGGCTTGTGGGCTGAAAACATTCCATTGTAAAAACCTCAAGTGTTGAAGATCTCTTACAAAAATAGATTTTGGAATAAATAAAGGCAGGAAGGGGATTATTCTGTACAACTTTTCCAGTTGTTTGAGATACAACTTTTGGTGTCACTGTGCAGGTCATTCAATAACTTCTTTGACATTTACAATTACAACTACAGCAGTAAACTGGATAAGTGGTTGTGAGAAAGTGAAACAGGAAGAGATCACCAGGGCATGCCAGTCATGCTTTTACTGGTATTTCAGGCAATTTGTGGAAGACTCTCACATAGTTGTGTTGAACTTCCACAGAGGATTTGCTTTTCTCCAATTTTCCTCTGTGTGTATTTGCATGGGTCAGTTTTACTAAGATCTTAACAGCATTCATACTTATCCATGATTGATTAAGGAAATTATGATAACCTTTGCTAGTACAAACTTTATTTAAATGCAGTTTTGGCTAGATGTGCTTTTTAATTCCTTGTAATGGTGTAATTTAAAAGATATGGTCCCTGTGGTAACATTGACTCAAGGTGCAGCTGACTCTCATATCATTATGCAAGATGCTGGTTGAGAGAAATCTAGAAGAGGCATTTTAGCATCTTGCAAACTCTTTCCTGCCAAAGTCCCCACAGCATGACACCATTAGTTGTGGTAGAAAAGGAAATGTAGTTTCTAGTCAGACTTCATGCTATAAAAGCTGCCCACCTGAAAGTCTAAAACTTAGTTGAGGCTCTACTCTTTCTGGACAAAATGCTGGTAATAAATCCTGGAAAGCTCAGAACCATCCTCATTCTAAATTACTTTTTTTTTTTTAATGCAATNAAAAAAAAAAAAGAAAACAAGAAAAGAAAAAAGCAGGGTTTAAATAACATCTGGGTAAAACAAAATGATACTTTTCCCAGGACCGAATTTTCTTGGAACATGAATTTTTTAGAAACATGACACTCAGTAAGTTAGCATGGCATACAAAGCCTTCCCTGGGATCTGGAGTCTTGATACTGTTACATGATACATCATTTCAGATCTATTCATCATCTTTCAGGTGTTAATTTGAGGGATACACTTTTAAATACTACCTTAGGGCTTCTAGTCTTCTCATATAGTTCTGTGAGTTTACAGATTTAAGAACTTGCTTTACCTCTTTATGTACAAGCCTTGTACCATTTACCTCTATTTTTCACCATCCTCCTCCTCTGCTTTAAACTTAGCAACTTCTTCCTTGTTATTCTTAATGCACAAAGTGTCCAACTCCGTTCCTTTGAGACTTTGGCAATCCAGAAAACTAGTAACAGAAGAAGTTTGTGCTTAAAAAGGCTTTCTAATTTTTATAAACATATGAAAATATCTCTCTAACAGAAGAAAGCAATAAAATGCTTTAATGAGCCTGTTTGCTGGTTAATTCAGTTTGGTTGTTTCATGCCTTTAGGATAAAGGTCAGAAACTGATGAGGATTATGTTAGACCTTGAAAAACAAGGTTTAGAAGCAATGGAAGATATCCTTTCTCGTACAGAGATTCTGGATCCTGCTGAAGTAGTGGATCTTTTCTATGACTGTGTTGACACAGAACTAAAGTTCTTCAAATAAAAGTAAGTAAACAATTCTTTATATACTGACTTTTTGGTACCAGTGAAATATTGGATCCAATTTTGAACCTCCTCCCCCTCCTTTACGTTAAACTAAAGGTGTTCAGAATTGGGTCCAAAGACACCTTTCTACTTGCTCAAATTGCCTCCAACATCCCTTTCCCCTATGCTGCACTACAGACAACTATTTTTTCAATTTCACTCTTGCCTGGAATGGATTTTCAACAAATTTTATCTCATTTCAGCTACGGTGGCTATTGTTAGCCTTTTCACTGGAAGACTGCTATGTTCTCCAAGCCTTGAAAGAGTCTTCACACTTGAGAATTTGCAGGAAAAAAACATTTCTAGAGGAAAAAATGTTACTTTCTAACTGTATCTGGTTAACAAATTGCTTTCCTTTGTCCAATTTTGTGGTGTTTCTGTTTGTGTATGTATATAGTGAAAGGAGAAAGTCACCGACCGGTCCAATTACTGTGTGCATGCTGGCTAATTTAGTACAGAATGTGTAAACATGTATGTTGGGCAACCAATTAAAGCAAAGATTAACTTCATCAGGATAACTTCCATATTGTTTTTGTAAGCAAACTGGTTTTCCCTCTGTTGCTCAGGACTAGGCTTGCAGCAAAGCTAACTTGCATTTTTCTCTTCTTCATAATTCATACAGAGAATGGTGGAGTTAATCCCAGTTTTGTGAGTGGGTAGGAGGGTAAATCCTGGTTCTTGACCTCGTGCTGGCCTCAGATGGGCATATCTGGTTACAGTAATTCAGCACCTGACAAAATGCCTGTACAAATTATTAGAATTAAGTCCCCCAGGTTAAGTTTTGCCTTAACAGTTCCTGGTAATCTCTGTGGTGAGATAAATGGCAGATGAATTCACCAAGTAGCAGTGAGTTACAAGTGGGTGTGGCAGTCCAACTGGTTAGGCTTAGAAATGGCTGTTTTATGCTTTCTTAGATTAAGTGCAGCATGCTTCCCTTCCTTGACAGTCCTACAGGCAGACCTGCTTTTCATGTATTTTCTTCTGGTGGAAGTGAGATAGGGCAAACACTTTGAGAATTAAACCAGTAAACACTGTGTCTTATGAAGATGGTTGGGTTTTTGTTTAAACAGGAGGTTCAGACAGGAAGTTCATGTCTTTAATAAGTGGAAGTTAGTATATTGAAATCCTTTGCTGTTCAGGAAAGTGGATGGTGAAGACCCAATGACTTCTGTATTGAGGAAGCAAAAGCTCCTTAGAAGGCAGCAACACCTCAACTTGAAACTATAAGCATTGTGCATCAGGGAAATAGTAATTTTATCCTACATTCTCAGTATTTTTTAAATTAAATTGTTCCATTCAGACTGATTACTTTGGTGTTACTTTATCTGACACCTGGCAATTGGACAAGAAAACACTGGACCTTTTTGCTTATAGAAAACAAGCATGAAGATATTTTAAGTCCTACCTAACAATCTCCCATTCACAATATACTTCTGCCACGATCTCTATTATAGAGCCAGCTCCTGTGCCCAGGTATTCTGAAAGTGAAGACAAGGGAAGGAGAAAATCACAAGTCTACTGTAGCCAGGATAGGGACTGAGGGTAAGGAGCACACTTCATTTCAGGCGGTATTGTGTGGATGAAGCCCTTAAAAAGAGAAATGTGCTTTTGCCAACTGCCCATAACTGAAGTAGAATCACTTTTAGAATTAAAGGGTACTTTGAATGGAAAAACTCTTAATCAGAGTACACTTAACACACACCATGGTGAATTTTAAAGCCGCTTCTACTTCTATGACCTGTTGCTTGATATTTGTGTACAAGAGAACAGGGATAAAATGATTGCCCCAGATATAGGGCCAAAATTAGGATATACCACTTCACACAGCAATTTTGCACAATTTGGATTTCTAACCTTTAAGAGTTGGGAGAGAGGGAAGATGAAAGGTGTTCCTGCTAAAAACATAATATATCTTCTTTGCCTGTTTTTTCAGAAAGGAAAAAAACCCAACATTTACAAATATGTCATGGGAGTCTGTGTCCATATTTGAAATGCTTATATGACAGAACTAATAAATTGTTTTGAGCACAGAGATCCAGGTAGTAATTTTCTAATACTATGTGGCTTTTTTTTTTTCTTCAGTTATGTAGTGTACTAAAAAAATTAAAAAAATATAAATATACATACATATTCTCCTGCAGCAACAGGGCTGGATGCAATCACTAGAAACCAGAGCAGTCTCATGGTCTTACAATTTCCAGTGGTCTTGAGCACAGCTGTGGCACAGTGAGGCTTGTGGGACCAACTGCTGTAGGGTGATAGAGAGAGTCACACTGGCTATCTCCAAGTCACAGCAACTCCAGAAGCTTCAATGGATCTTGAATGACACATATAAGGAAATAACATTTCACCAGTGCTTCCAAATTTGCACAGGATTTCTAATTTAAACTTTGAAAGTTGTTGTTTGCCTCTAAAATACCCGAAGCATAATAAAAATGGAATATTTTTTTGTCCCCTTTAAATATCTTCTGGCAGATAGTCTAGCATTAAATAGTTTTAGAATCCTTATGAAGTTACTTATTGCAAAGCAGTACACAAGTTTCAGAACAAATGAGAACGAACAATACGTCACCTTTAATAGTACTGTAACAAAATAGTCTTTAAAGCAGTATTCAACTTTTCAGTTGTTTGAGAACCAATGTATATGCAGACCCCTTCTTATTTTTGTATTCATGCATATTTATCATGTAGCTACAATAATGGCAGTGACAGTATTGATCAAAGAATCACCAATTTTTTTTTCTTTTCACATGATGTACAGCAAAGTATCATAATACATTAGGAAAAGACTAACGCTGCTTTCTTAGAGTCCTTCTTAGAGGTGAAGAGCTTTTTAGCCTTACACCATCTCACACCAGGAACATGTGTATGTGTGGAAATAGTTACAGCATAACTGAGCTGCTACAAGAACTAAGAGAAAAGCAGGGATAAATAAAGATGCTGTTTTTTCCAAATAGTTTTCTTGGAAGGTAACACCATGGGGAAAGATCACCTGTGATCTGTAACATTATTACAGCTGTAACTGAGGGTAATTGATGTCAATTATATAAATTATTGCCATAATTATAAATAGCCTGGCTGTTAGCACCAGACTCACTTTGGAACAGCAATGTCCTTTCTCAGGCTGATGAATCATGGAATCATTTAGCCTGGAAAAGAACTTTGAGATCATCAAGTCCAGCTGTTAACCCAGCACTGCCAAGTCCACCACTGAACCATGTCCTGTTAAATACATCCAGGTATTTAAGTGGTGATTCCACCACTTACCCTGGGCAGTCTGTTCCAATGCCTGATCACCCTTTCTGTGAAGAAGTTTTTCCAGGATCCAGTTTAAACCTCCCCTCGCACAACCTGCAACCATTTCTTCTTGTACTGTGCCTTGTTATGTGGGAGATGTGACTGATCCCCCCACATCATGACAGCATCCTTTCAGGTTATAGGGAACAATAATGTTATCCCTCAGCCCCCTCAAGCCAGGATGCCACTGGCCTTCTTGGCCACCTGGGCACACTGCTGGTTCACATTCAGCCAGCTATCAACCAGCACCCACAAGTCCTTTTGTGCCAGGCAGTTATCCAGCCATGCTGCCCCAATTCTGTAGTGCTGCAGGGGCTTGCTGGGACTCAGGTGCAGGAATCCAGAAAAGCTGTAAAAAGAGGCAGTCGGAGTGGTTGAGGTTGGAAAGCATTCCTGGAGCTCATCTGGTCCAACCCCCTTGCTCTAGCAGGGTCACCTACTGCCAGTTGCCCAGGACCAAGTCCAGATGACTTCTGACTGTCTTTAAAGAGTGAGACTCTATAATGTTACTGTGCAACCTGTACCAGTGCTCTGTCACCCCCACAGTCAAAATGTGTTTCCTCGTGTACAGACAAAGCCTCCTCTATTGCAGTCAGTGCCCATTGCCTCTGGTCTTGTCACTGGACTTCACTGAAGAGTCTGTTTCCATCTTTATACCCTCCCTTCATATATCTATACCCATTGAAGAGACCCCCTCTTAGCCTTCTCTTTTCTAGGCTGAATAGTCCCCAGTTTTCTCAGCCTTTCCTCACAGGAGAAATGTTGCAGTCCCTTCATCACCTTTGTGGCCCTTTGTAGGACTTTCTGCAGCATGGCTATGTCTCCCTTGCACCAGAGAACTCAGAAGCTGGACACAGCACTCCAGATGTGGCCTCACCAGTGCTGAGCAAAGGGAAAGGATCACCTCCCTTGACCTGACACCACTTCTCCTAATGCAACAAAATGCACAAGAATAAGGGTAATTCTTGTGAGAAATAGGTATCTTAGGACTAGATCTGAACATCTGTGATTCAAGGCTTTACCCCAGGCTGAATATTAAAACCAGAAGTTCAGGTCTTGTCTGCTGCTGGGTTGTTACTTTTCCTAACCAACTCCATTCAAGACAACCACTTTGGGGACTGCTTGTTCCACTTGACGTGTTTCTAACTGCCTATTTAAAATGTAGGTTTTGGACCCTTCATCCAAAAGCCTTGTAATTACTGGGTAAAGGCTATTTGTCACAGAAATGGTAAATATTCCCTCTGCCAACAGGAAAAGACAGGATATGTGCCCTTACATACATACATCATGGCAAGAGTGTTCACACACACCTTTTTTTTTTTTTTTCTTACAATATAGCAACTTTTTTTCCCTCTATTTTGGAGAAGTTCTGTCATCTTTCTCAAGTCCCTAACCACTCTACCCAGCTGGGCTTCTTCAGACACTATCCTATAAGGATCTGTAATCAGTAGGAGATTGGCTCAACAGCAGCCACAGCTCCTTATCATCTCCTCTTCATGCTTGATGAGAGAAGGATTGTAGACCCGGCTCTTCATGTAAGTGACATCCTGCTGCAATCTGAAGATAGGCAGAATAGAGTGAAGAAACATAAAACCAGGCTAAAAATAGCACATTAGTTTGACAGTTCATTGAAAAATGTCTGAATAACTGGAGATCTTCCAAAATACTTAAAAATTATGGTGGAAGAGGAATACAGAACTACAGGCGTGTAATGTAAAACATTCTGGGGTAACACTGTCAGCATGATAAAAATGAGAATTGTTTCAACACTAGAAAGAATTTAAATTTTATGCTTTGCTTCAAAAATATCCACCTATATACAATAATTTAAAAGCCTGTACTAACATTCCTGTAGTATGTAGGCCAGTTCAAAATGTATCATTTACATAATTTTTCCAGTTTATAGAAATGTTTACATTGCAGTACTTGCGATTCAAATACAATCCCTATCACTGCAACGGGGACCTCTTCTGTTTTATATATCATCTTGATGTTATTTTTTAATACTAATCCAGAGAGCATCAGTAGACCCTTCTCATCTCACATGTGTTCTTAATGGAGGATTTTTAGAGGGATCTGTAAATAGATAGGACAGATTTAATCAGAGGAGATAAGATAGAATACAGTTATACATCAGGATGCTGCACTTATCTGCTACCCCAATGTGAGATACATATATATGTATACAGACAAATATATTGCCCATGTGCTGTAGCCCTTCAGTAGAAAGTCTTTGATCAGATCATATAGCAGAGACTTTAGACTGACTGAGCTTGCTAAGTCATGCAGAGTACCTTAGCATGAAAACAAACAAACAAAAAGCTTAATTAAAGTTGGAGATAAATAGTTGATCTAATAATAAAGAAGACTGGGTTTTATAAAAAGCAGAAAATGGGCATGAGATCTTTAGGCACCTTCAACTACCCATTTTCAAAGCTGGATAGGTGAACTTCTGCTCTGACAACAGTGACCTGGTGCCATGTTGCTAGGTTACTGGGGAAGAAATAAAAAGCAAGGTTCATGTACTAAGTCCTGTTGTTACTCAGATGTGTAAAACACCATGGACAGGATTTAAAACACATGATGAAAGACACGGATCTAGTCGCTTTGTGATTTCACAAGGTAACGAAAAAAACAAAACAACTCGGTAACTGGCCAAGTCTGTTTTACAACATCACTGTTTTTAACATCAAGGGCTTTGCAAATTCAGCAATCTAAAAGACACAGGCTGTGTGTCCAGCCACATAATTTTATTTTTAGCTACTAAGTCTTTAAAGTAATTAATTAAGTGCTTTTCATTATATCTTTGGCCCCTGTTGCCACTGTGACAAATCCCTTTCCTCTCTGCACCTATGCATGCAGCCCAGTTATGTTAATGTTAGTTCTGTTCTTTATTTTCAATTCCTATTTTTAATCCTCTTGACAATTGTCAGATCTTTTCATGTTTACACACTTACCTCTAGCTATCTTGCTGGGATATATTTTCTGAAATGGCTTGAATTCATCAGGTGGGGGGAAGTCTTCCACAGAATGGAAAGTAAATTTAGATTCAAAGTCATCTGGGAAGTTTCAGGGAAACAAACATTAGTTGCTGTTAGAGAGAAACTTAAAAAAAACCCCCAAAACCAAAAAAACAAACAAAAAACAACCAAAACTAAAACCCAACAATGTTGCCACAAGTAATTTCAGTTAAAAATGCTGACTTGTTTTCTCCTGGAATTGATAGTGGCTCATTCTAGGTAAACCATCCTGATGAGTACTTCTGTGAGCCATCCAATTGCAATCACTGCCTGCTACTAAAACTGAAGTTAAGCTTCTGGCTGCTGTTCCAGTTTTCTGGTATTGTGGTAATAGACGTATTCCTCAGTGGTTTTCAAGCCATTTAACTATTAGTAAGAATGAACGGCCAATTCATCAGACCACAAAAATAATTCTTAGTGGTCTTTGCTCTGTAGGATTGAAGCTACTAAATGTCCATGATCTGGTTTAATATGAGCACACTACAGGAACTTTTCATATTTTTAAATAATTTTGCAGGTAGTGCATGCCTTTCTACTGACTGATTCAAACCCTTTGTGAAAAAGCCTTAATTTTCTATCATTGTATATGACTCCACAAAAATGTTTGTATTATATGATCCTGTTACTGCTACAAGAAAGTCCCGAGTGAGCTTTTGAGGTCTGAGATACAGACAGGCTTTTGTACTAAAAGTATTAACTAAGGCTAAGAGATCTAGTTTAGATGATATTACCAGTGATGTGCATATTTCCATTTTTGAGTGGTGAGTAGGGGTCCTGAGCTGTAGCCCAGGCTGAGACTCCAGACTTGCTCGTAAGTTCAGTTGTTGGGGATCTTGCTGGTGGCTGTGGAGGTGTGACCAGCTTCCCAGCACCAGTTCCTTAAAAAGAAGCAGGAGACCAGCACAGAGACATCAATATGACTTAAACCCAACAGTAAACTTTGCACAAAAGTTGAGGGAGTGTAGAAGAAATGCAATATTTGGGACAAACATACCCATCTTCATAGCTGCTCTTTGTTGAGCCTGACCACGGATTTACACCTTTAAGCATTAAATTTAAGTCAATATTGGAGTTGACTTGGGCTTTCCATTTCTAGTCCTAGGGAAAGTATGATATTCTGAAGTTTGGTTTTGTCCCAGCCTGGAAGGGAAGACTATCCTTCCACTTTCACAAGAACAAGTAGTTTCTTTAAGATCAACAAAGCAACCAAACTAGATGGCATCTCTAAAAGGAAGTAATTACCTGACATTTTGGCAGCTATGTAGTGGAATTGCCATTAGGCTCATGAATTTCACTGAGGAGTTACAAGGGCCATCAAAGTTTACATCAAGGCAGACCTCCCACAAGAAGTATTTAAGCGGAAGGGACCCCAAGGCCTCCAAATTAGCAGCCTCTCAAAACGGTTTCTCCTAGGTAGGGAATGGAAAGGCAAGACAATACAGAAACTGCAAAAGTTGAACCACCATGAGAAATGGGTGTCTTGATAAAGTAAGTCTTCATCAGACAGTTCTGAGCAGCATTAATCACAATCATGAAGAACCTGATCTGCTGTACTTACATGGCCTTTCCCATGGCTCTCAATGGAACCAGTAATCTTTCTCCTGACATGTGGCTGCTTAAATACAGGGTACAGAACATTCTCTTTAGATGTTCCTTATTAAGTAGCTATCTCCATCTGTCAAAGCCACATAGATCTGGGCTCATTTTTTTTATCATCTTCATTACATCAGGAAAATCTGATGAAAGTTACCTCTACCATCCACTCAAGGAAACAGTGGCTAACACCCCACTTCCCAAGGAGTCAGAGAAACCCTTGGCCCTTCCACCTTGGTCATGGGAGGCACTGACTGCTCCTCTGCTGAACAGCAGAGGGCTGCACCCAGATTTGGTTTTGCTCATCTATGGATGTAGCTGCCCCATTTTTGTTTCAGTATCACCTGTAACACTTCCCATCCATTGCCAATGTTGCTCCTGCATGGGTACAGCTGTAGAGTGATGTCCCGGGTAAGGTGGCAAGGGAGCAGCTGCCGTCCTGGCGGGCACCATGGTGTGCACTCTGCTGCCCTGCCTGAGCCTGTCTGGACACCACCCATTGCGCTGCTGGACACACACCAATACCAACACAAAAGTGAGAAGCAGCTCAGTGAAGCTAAGAACAGCCTGACATCTCAAAAAACCTGATGTTCCAGGTGTTCGTCACATGCCGTGCAATCCACAGGTATTCCTCCCACGAACGTGCTCTCCACTCCCACCCCTCCGAGCCCTCCAGTCACCAGGGCAATAGAACGGTTTGAGTTGGAAGGGGACCTTGAAGAGCTGGATGATCTTCAAGGTCCCCTTCCAACCCAAACCATTCTCCGATTTCTCACGGTTTTGCCAAAGGGAGCAAAAAGCCTCTCTCCTTCCGACGCGCTGCTCTCACCTGCACCTCGGCCCGGTCTCTTCTTCCTGGTCTCTGCCACGGCTGCGGGCTGAGCGTGGCCGGGAGTGGGCGGGAGCGGCAGCGACTGGATGTTGCTCGGCTTGTGGAACTGTGACAGCAAGTGGGGAGACTTGGGGGGCAGCGGAGGGGGCACGTCAGCACCGCTAAAGGCTGGCGAGGGGGGAAAGGACAGTCTGTTCGGGGTCGGGGCGTGTGGCGGCGGGGGAGGCGGCGTGGGAGGGGGACAGTCCCTNTTGGCGGGTCTGTCAGTGTGGGGAGGAGGGAGCGGCGGCGGAGGAGCCGCGCCGGGGGTCACCCCCTTGGGAGGGCGATCGGCCGGAGGGGGCAGAGGGGGAGGAGGAGGGAAAGTCAGGGAAGGTTTGCTGGAAGCGGGAGGCGGTGGAGGGGGGGCAGGCAGACTGGGCCGTCCGGGGCCGGCTCCCGCTCCCGCTCGGGAGGTGCCGGGAGGCTCTGGGGGGACAGCTGCCCTTGGACCTTCGGCTGAGTGCGAGGGGTTACTGCTCGGCTTTGCAGCGCTGCTGGTCGGTGGGGCGGAGGGTTTGGGGGCTGCTGCTCGGACTCCGGAAAGCTGCCCAGGCCTTCCTGCTGAAAACCAGATGTCACACGTTATTTATGCTCCAGGATTACGTTCCCATTCACCAGACAAAACAGAACACCATCTTCCTCTCCATAGTGGATACCCAGAGGGATTAAACTAATTCTCCCCAAACATCTCATATCCAACAGGCTGCTCATGATGTAATGGGGCTTAGAAGGTGACATACTCCAACGGGCACCAAGGATTCCACTTAGTTATATGATGAACTGCTGAGAGATCCTGCTCCCCTCCCTGTTGCTCAGTTTCTAAAAAATGAAAGAGTTTAAGGAGAAGATGGTTCTCTGCAGAGATCTGGGGTCCTTCAAACAGGCCTTATCTGCCCAGTACAGCTGGCTGAGCAGCCAGAGCCCTGGTGAAAGGGAGTTTGACACACATCAAATCTCATCCTTGAAGTTAAGTACTTGCTCAGGATTAAAGAATTCACACAAACTTTACATATATCTCAAGTTCCTAAAAGCAATGCCTCAAAGGCTTTCCAGAAGGCACAGGTTCAAATATTTCCTTTTCAACAGCAAATGCCCAAAGACTCTTGACTCTACAAAATGTATTTTCCAAAGTAAATGACAAGCATTTGTCACAAAGCAAGATGTCAAAAAAGGCATCTCATTCTATACTCACACAGTCTGATAGGCATGGCCATAGCTTCAAGATCAACTCAAAGTAGCTGCTGCAGGTGAAGCTATGTGAGGAAGCCCTAACACATGCAGTGCTGTGCATCTTGGGCTTGCCTTCCAGGAGAAAAAACCCTGCAGGTAGAACAAAGGTCTGTCTCTCCCCCCAAAAGCCTACTTTGCTCTGTGCTGCCTGAGCTGCCCAACAGTGCCAGAGGTCAGTGCTGTGACTCTGAAAGACACCCCTTGCTGATGCTGACACTTTTCCAGTGGTGACAGTGCTCCCACAGGTGCCTTCCTGCTGTCATTGTGAAGCGACAAAAGCCTTTTTCAGCTCAATAAATTACCTTGCTTGATCAAAACTGTACTTTATAAAATCCAGAGGGCAAAAATCTTAAACGTGAATCTTTAAAGTAAAACCCAAGACTGTAATACTATAGAAATATGTGTTGATGGAGGGAAGGAAATACAACTTTGCCATTTGTGCTGAAATTGATAAACTCAGATTTCAATACTCTATTCAAGGCACAATTAAAAGTTTCCATTAAAATAATGTAAAAAGCTCAGTTAAAGAGATCTATTCAATCTCTTTGCTGCCCAGTGTGGAGATATTTGTTAAAATGTAAATAAAAAGCTAAGACAGCTGAGAAAGTTGGCTTCAAACATCTTACTAACTGAGCCCTCCATGATTACAAGATAACTAAAGATTCAGAAAAAACCCAGTAAAAATCAATCACTAAAGCTAACCCCTAAGTGCTTTTATCCCAAATCACTGCTCCTTTCAGGTATGTTTACACCCTTACCCGTCATGTCCCTCTGTCCTGCTGGTCTGAGGACAGGAAAGCCACCAGCAAATAAACCTCCCAGAGGCTGCTGAGAGCTGCCTTTATTAATGGCTGGATTAACTCCATCTCTGTTAGCTCCTTTGGGTTCTGTTAAAAAGAACCAAAAAACAGAGTACATCAGAAAATCATTTTATCCTTGCCCTGAGACTGCTTAGGTTTGGCACCAACAAACAGCCAAGGCCAGACTTTTCCCTCTACTCTTACTATAGTAACTGCCATTGCTCTCTGACCTGTACCTTGGAGCACAGCACCCTCTGGTGCTCTTTAATCTCACATTAATCATAACACCAAGAAGAAGAAATTATATTAGGCCTAACATTAAATCTATGTTTCCACAGTTTTTTGGCATTTTTTTCTTTTACTGTAGTAAAGAACCATTCTTCTGCTCGAGCCAACAATTCTCAATTATTTTATTGAGAAACTCTCAAGAATTATTTATTTTTTTTTTTTTACAAAGAATGCCTGTTCAGGTGATATCCAGTTATAGATTTATCATTAAATGTTAATAGTTACTGATCTTACAGCAGGATGCAATCATAGAAAGTGCCCACTCTCTGCTTTCTAATGCTATATGAAGATGCAGACCTTTTCTGAACTTCAAACCTGCCCTTCAGTTTGAAACTGTCTAGCTGACCTCCACCCACACCTGGAGCTTCAGTGAAGCTCACCGAGGCCTTGCTGAGGAGCACATACTTACTTTCAATCTGTGGTGCACTGCGGTCATTGATTTGAGTCACTTTCCTTAGGCGAGTTCCCTGCTGGATATCAGCCAAGAGTGCATTTCGTGCTTTCTGGTCTTCCTTTCGCAATGTTGGTATTTCTGAACTTGCCTGTTGACAGTAAGAACATTAGGTGGAAGGTACAGACAAAAAAATCAAGATGCTTAGAAAGGATACAAAGGCAAACATGGGATAGAAGATTTGAAATAAACCATCCTTGGCAACTGTCGCTTCAAAGCCTTTGAGTTGAATCAGCATTCAGTTGTACAGGAGGCAGGAAAGCTGAAAAAATTTAAATATTACACAAATCTAATACTAGCTGGGCTAATACTGTTAAAATTAGGGGGTATGCTTAAATGAAATGTGACCTCTTACTTGGCCAATTATGGCCTCTGTTCCACAACTCCAGCTCTGACTAACCCTCTCAGCTCTTTTCAGGCTATTTACAATGCTTTACAACAGAGATTTTATATGCCACATTAGAATAAATATGTTTTATCCACTTTGCCTTAGAAAAAAGACAAAAGCATACTGCATTTATATTTGAATGTAATCAATAATTAATTTAGGCTCTTTCTCTATATTGGAGATTCACACCAGCTTAAGTAGATTGCCTTTAGAACAATGTAGTTACATTGCAGTAACTTTTCTGCCCTAACCGAGATGCAGAAATGTAGAGTCAAGTTGCAGTGTGAAGTTTTGCCACACATTTACTTATTCTTATTTCATTTTGCTATTACTAAAATAAAATAAAAACCAGATCTTTAAAAAATTTGGATGTTTCACTTTCTTGAAGCAGATATTAACCAGCAAAACTGTAATTTCTAAACCTATCATGGTTGACAGAGTGGTCTAGCAGAGGGAAATCTTCACCTTAGAAAAGCAATGTGCTGCTTGCTTCCAAAATTCGCAGAGGTTAGCTAACTTCCTAAAGAGAATGAATACCAGAAATGTTTCCATAGCCCTTAATTTTAGCATCATAGTCATATTAAAGCAGAACAATACTGTCACACTTTAAAACAAACAAACAGCAGCCCCCCCTCCCACCCCGGCTCTCTAATGGCACTCCGAAAGCAAAATAGAAACTTGAAAACAGCTGCTGAATTAATGAAGTGGCCAACTGTCCCAAATGAAGTATTCTCTTGGTACGATATTATTCGTGGTTATTTCTGTACTTGCAAAAAGACCCCCAAACCCGCCCAAGCAGGATTTGCCGCGCCCCGCTAGATGGAGCTCCAGTCCGCCGCTAACGCGGCCGCATTCCCGAGCCGTGATGTAAAACTTCGGAATTACAACCTGACTGATATGTATCTGTTATTTTATTAGGAGAACCCCCACTCTATTACATAGTTTCCTCATTTGAAACAATGCTGCCTGCCCTTGTACCTTCGGGACAGCCAGCCCCACTGCCCATTAAGACACCCCAAAAAAGCCGCCCGTGTCAGCAGCATTAGACCAATGCACCAGCCCGAAATCCTTTTCACTGCCATTCTCTGGAAGCTGACAATACTTACTGTGAAAAATGGAAATACCATAACTGGAATAAAGGTCTTCCTCACAAAAGCTCTTTATCAGTATCTTCAACTTCACGCCTCTCCACGTCCCACTAATGACTTTGCTGTAGCAGGACAAGCAGGATCTAGAGGGATCTGATCAAGACCTATGTTTAAAATTAGATCCAGCAGCTGTCTTTTCGTTTCCGGGTTCAAATGTCCATATATTATGCCAGCTGTCCACTTCATCTCTTTGATCCACTTCTCTGCACAGATAGGCTATTCGAATATAATTGATATCCAAACTGTTACTGGACTAAAATAGCCCGCTTGTGGCAACTTACATTTGCAAGTGATCCATGACTTGGTATCAGTTTAACATGGTTAAAAAATTCGTTTGTAGCATAAAAAACCAGGACTATTAGTTTGCTGGTCTGTAATGCAGCATAACAAGCTGCTTTTCTCTTAGAATAGATCCCAGTACTCCAAGGCTAACTCCATCCCATGTTCCAGCTGCTTCTTCCTCTCCCTGTCTGTAAGAGATACAATCTTTCCTGCCCAGCCTGGTGGACTCGGGTGATTGATTAACTGCTGAGTAGCTCGATAGGGATTCTCTTTTTCCATTACAAAGTCAAGTTGGCCTGGGGTGTACTGCTGCCTGGTTGCACTGCGATCAGAGCTCCTTTGGATTTCCTATTTGCTGCTTGCACTCCCAAGGCCAGTGACCATCCCTGCCAAGAATCATCTCACCAGGTAAGGATCTCACCCATTCTCCTACTGGTTGTCCCATGTTTACAAATGTCTGGGTTTACCATAATGTCCTCTGATACATGATCAGAAAGGAACCTTCCTTCCTTTGATGAAGAAATTAATCTAGGATTCACATTCATGCTGTGCTTGCAATCCACAGCACAAGAACAGACAATAAATGTGTAAGTTCTGCATCAAGCGAAAACCAGAAAGAACAACTCTTATGGCTGTCAAATCTACAGTCCTGATTATATGCAATAGAAGTGTTTCAGAAGAAAGACAAATTTATTTTGAGTCACAGAGAAAAAACAGCTACAAGACAAAAGATGTAATTCTAAGGCTACTTTCTACTTCACCATCTGCAAGGCAGCCTCATTTATTTACACAAAGAGTATTTCAGTGAAAATCAGAAGGGAACTGGAGAAGAATGTGATGATCATTTGTTTTATCAGATGCCAGAGCTGCCTCAGGTAACACAGAGTGAAATTAAATTCCATAGTTTATTTAAAGGAATTGGTAAGGGAACAGTGGGTTCTCATTACCTTAGCAACCACCTGGTTATTCTGCCACTATTTCAGACCTAAAGAATGTCACATTCAATATCTACTTAGAAACAGAATGGAACAAACCATACATGTAAATAGCCTGAACATAAGAGAACTCATTCCTTTTCATGTCACCCACTTCACTACATTTTGTCTTCAGTGTCCTAAATTACACACTCAGCTATGTCAGTCAGTAAAGTACAGGGTCAATGCTTGCGCTATCTACCAGAGCTCCAAAGTACCTGCAAAGAGGAAAATATCATCAAATCACAGTATTTAGGGTGATGCTTCAGAGCATAAATCCCAATGATTTTTCCATCATTGAAATGATGGAAATAAACATTTCAAAATTTGGAGCTGATAACTTACACTGGCAGAAATATGAATGAGAACAGCATGATTGTACAGAGAGATCCAAATCACTGCATCTTGAGGCCTTTTGAAAAGAAAACCAAACCAAAATATGCTCCCTACTGCTGGGATGGGGCAGGTGGGATGGGTGGGGAAGAAAGAAAATATTAAAAAGATGTGCAATAACACAATATAAAAATGTCAAATGTAAAACTGAAAATGACTGGATGACAAGTTTTACCCATATCTCTGAAATGAAAGCTTGCGTCCTGAGTGCCTCAAAGCTGAACCTGGTAGAGGACTCCTGCAACAAGCCTGCATGAACAAGTGTGGCAAGGAGGGATAGCATGCTCCTCCAGTATATCTCATCCTGTCAGAAAAGGCAATGTGAGCAGAAGTGGAATTACAAGTTCAGTTCTGGTCCAGATCTTTAAAATTACATTGTAAAAGCCTGGAGATGCACAAGAAAGAGTTAAGGTGGTATTCAAAACCCTGAAGGCATCAGCTCAGATTTTAGCAGCTCAACCTTGTCAGCCCTGAAGTCTGAGGGGTGGTCCCCTGGCACAACATGACCTGTATAGGGAAATGGTAGTGAGGGCTCAGGCAGCAGAGACAGGTGTTTGGTGAATTGATGTGAGATGCAACCAGATAAGCTGCAGATGGCAGCAGAATATCGATCTCCTGGTTTTCAGTTCAAGGCTCTACCCTCTCTGGCAGAAGTGCTTCTTGTGAAGCACAAGTTGATGGGTCCTGTACAGGTATTGCTGACATGCCATACCCTGCAGTGTGGGGGCGAGGGGGCTGTCACAGCCAGTGGTTTGTAACAGCTTCTACCACTTAGGAGCTCTGTGAAAGCGGAGCATTTTGTTTAGGAGAACAATTCCATATTTTTACACTATATATACATATGGACCACTCAAGGTTTGGTGCTGAATAATCACAATCATAACACCCTAAATTGGGTTGTATCAGGCAAATTAAGAACTAAGAGTCTTTTTTAAGGAAAACTGACTGAAATCCACAGCAATCAGCTCCATTTCTGGATACACTCTGCTGTGATACTTGCATCACCTTTAGAATGTCACTTTATGTCTTGCAAGACAGATGGGAAAATTGACCTACCCTCTAGGCTCCTATGATACTTAAAATATTTGAGAAGTGTACATGCTCAGATACTAAAATGCTGTAAATGCAGGAGGCACCAGCAATTTGGAAAAGTTTATAGTAGTACTAATTATTATCTTCAGATTTTAAGGAGTACTCCTGCACATACAAAAGAGGAAATCCTCTGGACTCTGGGCAGGTAGTTCAGCTCCCAATGGATACACACATCATCCCATGAATGTGTTATATTTACTCTGACTTTTAAATATGCCCTTTAACATATTTGCAAAATACTTTGGGGCAGTGTAGATCTTCAGAAACATGACAGCTGCAGCAAAACTGTATCTCTAGCCTTCTGGACAATTCAATAGCCAAGCAAGCATGGGCCTTTGTTTCAGAATAAACCCATAAACTGATGGAAGAAGAGGATTCAGTCCTCTAGCTCTAACATGGGAGGAGCCATAAATAAGACAAAATAGAGTATGAGTCCATTCAAAGGCACTATATACTCTTTTATTCAGAGAACTTAATAGTGCTAAGTATTTATACTGCTAGCATGTAATGAATTGTCTCATCACAGTACTTTCCCTTCTTGTCACATTTTATAGAAAAAACTGGAAACATCTATGAAGAAAATTTATTTATCTGTACTACATGAGAAAAACAAAAAAAAAACCCCAAAACCCAAACAAACAAACAAAAGACAAAATACTTGTAACTTATCCCTAACTATCTCTTTGGTGAGACATACAACAACAAAATTAAAAATCTATCAATTTGACATCAGTATTTTTTTATGGGCAGAAAGAGAGCTCTCTCTTTTGCTGACAATTTAATTATTTCTCTGAATCTCGTGGTAATCACCCTTCCTCTCTTATGTTAACGAGTTTTCTCCTCTAGATGACAACAACAGCAACAAAAAAAGATTCAATGCGGAGATCAAGCACAGATACTGCTAGAAGGCATAAGCAGCATATATTTCAGTAAAAGAAGAGTTTGAGGACACCCCTTAACAAACTTTTGCTTTCCTATTTTTCCCTGCCATCCTCAGTCAACCCTGCACAGACATGGGCTGAGCCACATGATCTTCACCAATAAATCATGCAACACCTCAGATATGGCTTTTAAGGAAGGAAAAGACAGTGCAGCAGGATAAGGGACAAGCAGAAAGCTCTAGGATAAGGAATATTTGATCACAGATATACATATTCATGAAAGCCAGAGTTCCTGGGCCAATCCTGGCCTTCACTGGCATCTGACATAATTCAGAGACCCAACTGAAACTAAGAAATGCAAAAGAAAAAGTCTACAAAATGGCAATGGGTAACTAAAACCAGGATGTAAACCAACAGGTAGGGCAAAAATCAGCACTAGCTCCATAGGCAAGGCAGTGATGTGATAGTGCCAGGTCTGGCCAAAGAAGCTGCATCAGTAGTGAGAAACAACTAAAACATCTAAACTTTAAATCAGGGACCTACAAAGCATCAAGGAAGAGCATGGGCCACTAGAAATACAACAAAATCTTCCAAATATTATTCCAGTATTAACAATAACTGGAATTCTGGTGTAGACAAATAAAGACTTTTTCAGGGAAGAGGACAAAAGAGGTGAAGCTAGCTGTGTAATGCTATGTACATCATGTCAGAGATGGATGAGAATACTGAAAGGAAAACAGCTTGTTTGGCGTTGGTAAATCATCTGCAGAAAGAGGATGAGTGTTCTCACTGTCCATATGGCACCACAAGACTCTCCAAGTAGGAGAGGATGAAGGGAGAGATGATGACTGGATCCCCATCTGACCATAAAGCTCCTGCTCCTTTGAAGGGAACCCAGGCATAGGGTTGGTGCGCACAACAATCTTGAAGGGCACAGACCCTTGAGTAAGGGGCCTCAAGTGGCAACAATCTGCTAAAATACTCTTCTGAGAACACTGATGATGAAAAAGAGTGGACTAATAACAGGGGAGACCTGCTTTGGATCAACATACTCCATAACTTCTTCCACTTAACCACAAGCTGCTAACCACACTGTTCCATAAGGAGATCCCTGTATCCATCAGGACTAATGTATTTAAATGAATTCATCTTTTAGAAGACTCATCCTTCTCAAAAATCAGACAGAAACAAAATAACATTGACAGTAAGGTTCTAGAACATTCTAACAAACTGTTATGTCTTAACTTCTTATTAAAATAATCATGTTGTTTTGGAACAAGGTAAAACATGGAAGCT
Source organism: Formicarius rufipectus (assembly GCA_013399695.1). Classification (NCBI taxonomy): domain Eukaryota; kingdom Metazoa; phylum Chordata; class Aves; order Passeriformes; family Formicariidae; genus Formicarius; species Formicarius rufipectus. Next base: position 821,227 of record VXAU01003367.1, read on the forward strand.
GGCCAGCAAGTCTTCCTTGACATAGCATAGGATTATAAAAGTCGTCTATGCATTTATAGCTCCACATGGAATCTGACATTCCAGAAGAACTTGTTTTCTCAAGATCAATCCACTATTACAATTTTAGGATTATGCAAGAATTCATGATTTTATATTTGTAGCAGGAGCAGTTTGCCCAGAAGGCAATAGCATTGCTTTTTCAAAGAATTCTCAAACCAGCAGCTAAAGTCTTGACCAGGAAAGTGCCAAGAAAAGCAACAGCAATAAAAAGAAGGAGCTTATTAAAAGTAAAATAAATCCAGTTTTCAGCACATCACAAATGGGGAATACCATATAGAATAACATTGCCATCCTTCTTGCATTTATGTTACATATGTATCAGGTGTGGTTTCCTTTATGCACTGTCAAATGTAAAGTAAAATAATCAAAACAATCCCCCTCTTCCAGCTTAAGGAAAAATCCAACAAGACTCAACAACGAAGCAGATGACTTCTTTTACTTTATATATTATAAACTGTTTCTAAAGAAGCTTATGAGATCTAGTACGTCTGAATTTTGGTTCTAGTCACAATAGACCCTGACCTCTGATTTAAAGGTCTTTAACTTCGGAAAACCTTGCCATGGTGCAAAACTCCACCTGCACAGTCAATCTCAAGATCAGAGACACTCATTGTATTTCTGATGCGCAGCATAGGATGAAACTAATTAATTCTTGGCACTTGATCTACCTAGTTAAACACAGCAATCTCTCTCTCCTAGCAAGCTGAACTTCAAATGCTTCCCATGCGAGGGATCACTCTCCAGCCAACTTTTCTGAGGGAATCCACACAAGGGAACCTGCCAAATAGCTTCCTGGCAGCTCATGAAATCATTGTTTCAAGAGAATTACAGGACTAGCATTTGACAATTCCATCTACACCCAGCTCAATACTGATTAACCATGATCTTGGTCTCCATCCCTTAAGTTCTGCAATCTGAACCTGCTGGGTTGAAAAGGTCATCGAGCAATGTGTATACTTAGATAGGTTGTGTCTACACAGACCTTGTTGCTCAACTCCTAGCCAGGGAAGTACTGTGCAAAAGTTGTTACAGATCTCTTTCCAGCATTACAGCCGCCGCCTAGTCCTGGCATTGGTCCCAAATAAAGAGGTGTTTCAGTGTCAGCAGGGCTCAGTGCCTGCTCTGCAGCAGCATCTACCTCCTTAAAGTTACCAGCACATACAATGGCAGGGAACAGCACATGAAAAATTAGCACAGCAGGAGTTACTTTCTTCTAAATCTACATTCCCAGTGCTCTTTTCAAACACCACCAGTAATCAATGTCACTACATCAAATAAAACTCTGTGCATTTTATGTTAGCACTGCTCTATTAGCCAATATAAAAACTCGTACACTGAAAGATTCTACTGCTCTTGCCTCAAATAGAGCAGTGGGCTTATTAACAAGGACATACTTAAGAGTTTTCCAGTGTGGGTTGCTAAATTTCTGTACCTGAATATGAAAATGCAACAGAATCAGTATGATGATTTATACCTGATGAGCCATTGAACTTTTCTGTGGGTGTTTAACTTTCTGACACCCACATTTTAAATATACATTTTGGCTGTTCTTTCATTAAAGAAAATATGCAGTAACAGAAGCCACTAGAATGGAGGTAGTATAAAATTTAGAGTACTCTAAAAGTGTTTCCCAGCAGCCCAGAAAGATATCAAATCAAATACTAGAAACACCATAAGACTGGCTTCAGATAACAATTTTGAACTTCACCTTTTGATTTCTAAATTTTTGGGATTCAAATCCCCATGATTGTCTCTGTGTCAATGAAAAGAGAAGTGAAAACTCTTACATAAATAAGAACTCCTGAGGCCCTGGCATTGCAATGAAAGTGTCAAACAGCACAAGACTGAAAACACCACCATGGAAGCTGGAGTCACTACCACTGTTTATTCTCTCTGTCTACCATAGGAGGGTCCCCCGAATGACAGGAGTTACCATGAGCAGTGACAACAAAAAAATTCAACATGTGACAACCTACAAACATCGCAGTTTAATCTCCCTCCGTTCTAAGAACAGTAGGTCATTTCTCCTACTCAGTTAACTGTGCAGAAGCTACTGATCATTCTGAAATGCCTTTTAGCATCCAGACAAAATTATGGTCAGTCCCAGAGAGGAGAGCAAACAGAAACTAGCATTTCTTGCACTGTCACCTTACAGCCAGGCAGAGAAGTCCTACTCAAGTATTGCTATAATTCTGAGTTCTCTTTTAATTAAAAAGATACAAGTATAATATTGACACATGTAATTTAATAAGTAGCCACTGCATACACTACTGATGGGGTACTGATTTTTCAGGGCACCTTGTGATTAGAATGGTAAATTAACCTATTAGCTCTCTGCAATTCAGCTGCTTCTAGTACCTGGGCTCAATAATTTACAACTGGTAACCCTACAACACACTGCAATTTCCATATTTGTGTGGGGAAAATTACACAGATTAAAAACAAAGAGAAAGAATGCTCTTTAAATGTTCTCCATTCCATTCAGACCCCCCGAACACATGACATTATGAAGAAACCTGCAAAACAGAACTCACCATCTAAATACATTAAAAGCAGTAACCTAAGACATCTCAAGTGAGGCATTCAAGAAGATTAGCACCTACGAATTTATGTAATACATGCCCCTGTACCTGTCTATATGGACAGAGCAATGCCAATTTATGTTTTATTTACATCTTCCCCACCTTTCACAGCTCCCACTTGCCCTTCCTGTATTTGTTGACTACAAGAGTAGAAGGCTACAGCAGCAACACTTTGAGAGGTCACAGCTATGCAACCATGCATTTTCCAATAGCTGAAAATTAAGTCAAATAAATTACACAAAGACACAGCATTTTTTTCTGCATTATTGCCTCTCACTTTTTATGAAAGCAGACTGGTGTGAGATATGGTTTATTATTAAAACACTATAAATCAGTTTCCTTTATTTTGGCTGGAACAAAGCACTCAAAAATTCAGCTGTGTTTGCTCAGCCCTTAGCACTGTCTGTATGATGGTCAGTCAACAACAAGATTACCAAGCCTGCACTCTCACTCCAGTGTGTTTTAGCTATCAGCAATAAACATTGTGATTTACTATCTCCTGGCCCAGGGAATCCATGACAAAGTACCAAATATCATCTTACAGCTCGCATAAAATTTTAATAAACACATTCCTACATATTTTGTAATTGGCACCATGCATGATTCTGTTATTTCAGTGTTACATTTGCATGTCTAGGGATCTGAATGAAAACTTGAGAAATTACCTTAATGTTTATAATAAATAATTAGCAAGTATGCCCAAACACTCATGCATATGCACAGACATTCTCTCATACTATATTTGATAAGACCAAATAAAAATACCATAAAGGATCATTATCTTCAGCCAGGATGTTTTACATATGTTGTTTGTTCTCTTTCCAAAGAACAGTAGTGCTAAATGTCATAGGAGAAAACCCAACTCCCACACAACTTCAGGCAAACACTGTAGCTCTCTGAATTTCTTGGGAAGGTTGAAGGAAACAGCTCAGCAAGGTTTGCACTCTACCAACTGCATGAAGGGGAAAAAACACCTCCTCTCCCAAAGAAAAATATCAGGTGATGTTTTTCTGAGCCTTGGGAATCCTTCTGTGTAAATTATGCATGTATCACAGCATTACTTAATGAGGAATTGCTTTTCTGACTTTTGTATTACAAGAGTAGAAAATAACACCAGAATAACAAACCTGGTAAACACTGACAAATGTTTACCTACAACAGTAATTCTAAATTTTTTTTCCCCAAATTTTAACTAAATAAGTATGAGGTAATCATTAAGATTCATATGCATGCCAGTCCAGCATTTATCATTATTTCAAGTTTCACATTTCTATCACCAAAGTAAGCATATTCCTTTCTTCTCCTGTTATCCTAGTTTTCAGTCATAAGGCAGCAAATAAACACCTGGTGGTACATTATTTGCTTTAATAATCTGATCCATTGTGATTTTTTGGGTTAATTTCTATGCTAAGACTTTAGTAATAACAATTCTAAAGAGAAGAGAACTGTTTTCTTAAACTCCACAAACACATGACTCATTAAGCAAACATCTCTGAATAAGGCACAGCACAGCAGGGCTGCTACACTTCCACGCTTCCTTCAATGTTAACATTTTAATAGGTGATGACTGATCATAGCATTAGGAATCCATACATAGGCAGGCTACACAGCAGTGAGCAGCCTTCAGTGCACATAAAAAGTGAACATGGTTTATCAAAGCAAAATTCTCTCCTGATCCTTTTCTTGGCAAATTAAGCACAGAAAATTTTAACCAGTCTCAGTGGTGACATGTATTCCAGAAAGTACGACAAACCAAAACTAACCAGGATGCCTCATATGCCAAACTAAAAGACAAGAGTGTTAAACAAACAAACAAACAACCCCCCCCAAAAAAAACCCCAAAAAACCAACCAACCAACCCAAAACAAACAAACAAAAAACAAAACAGGGGGAATAAAAAGAAGCTTTTCATGAGTAGAAAACTTTAAAAACTCTAAACCCACATCCTCATCCCCAAAAACAACAACAAAAACCCTATTAAAAAAACACCCTACATGACACACACATGCCCATAAACTGAAACAGTTTTTGAGCAAACACATTATGCCTTATTTCCAGGTTTCCTATATAGAAGTATGGGGGAAGACCGAACAAGAAGAGATCTGGATTCTGTAAGCCAGTGCCAGAAAACATATTGGGGCACACTTTTGTTCTGCCTACTCATCTCTCTCATCTTTATCTATGACCCCTAGAAGGCAGGCATTTGAAGACATGCTCAATTAATCCAATTAGCTGTATTTACATTTTGACTCAGCCACATACATCTGCTATGGCAGATACCCTACCATTCTCTCCTGAGAAATCTACTTTATTTTCTTTTAAGTTTGTTCTAACAGCCTGTAGCTTTTCAGCTGTTGGGCACAAGTGGCTCTTAGCAAGTCTTAATTACCATCTCCAAATCACTTTAGTATTGCCTTGCAACAACTTCTGTGAGCGTAATTCAGTACAAGTACTTACAGAATATTGCAAAGTCCAAAAATCTTAGAAAACAGTAGGAAAGAACCTAACTTCTGGCTTAAGAAGGAGTTAGCAGGACAAAAAAGTTGAGTGCCAACAGCGCTTAGAATTTCCATGAAGTAAAGACTGCAAAATTATTTGGGATCATGACTCACAATACTTACAAACAAAATGGGCAGAAAAAAAGATAATGTAGGAACTACTTCTGCTAAAAAACCCTTGATAATGAAAGCCTGGGGAAAGTATGGTTATTATCCCTAACTAGAAAAGTAAGACAAGTCTATGGTACCTCTGCACTGACATCATTCAAAATGATGGGATTCTAAAATCCCACCCTATACACAGGCATTTTTCTTTTAAGTTAAACTAGTGGCTTGTCTGCATATCAATAGCAAAATTAAAACCTAACTTTTAAATGCTAACATGTAAATGTTACTCTGGTTTAATTATATCAGTATAATTAAAATTACAGTGCTGTTTACTTTGGAACTTTTCCAGCTGTTGGCCAAACAATACTTGGTTTGAAGGCTTTCCTTAAAGCTACATGCCTGTTAAAATGTTTCCTTCTTCCATCCCCCAACTGTAGATTTAGCAGCTGTAACAACAGCTGGGCAGTTTAGCAACTGTAAAAGAGAGATGCCAATTTCTAGAAAAGAGCTTTTCAGTAAAAGAAAACAGAGTCTGTAGCAAGTTTCTGTGGACTCCCCAACTGTAAGATTGTCCTCTGTAACTGGGCACTAACTGGAGAGCTGACACACTGTGTTTCTGCCAGACTCACCAGGCAGACTTCAGATCCTGTCTCTGAGGGATCTGACAGGGAAAAATAATTTTGGTGCTACGGAAGAAACAATATTCTGCCATGTTACTTTACTAATTATTTATGTTGGCTCATGTGCTCTTTTTAGTATTACCACTTATTAAAAGGAAGGTTTTAATATCAGACATTATTTATAAATATATTTAGTTTGTATCTTATCAACAAGATAAAACTGACACTAAATTCTGTATATCTTATGCACAGACCACTCCATCTGAAACAGAAAGATCTAACATATGAAAAGCCTTCTTTTACCAGACTCCTATCATGGTAGTCATCAGAAAAGTGGAGGAGAAACAAAAGAACCCCAAATTTGTTCATAGTGGTGCTCAGGGGTCCTTTTAGTGTTCTCAAGTAATTTACAATTGTCATACATTAGAGGAGTCTAAAAATGTCTCTATATACTTTACAGTATTAGGATAAGAACATTTGCAGCTTCGGTTGACTTTAATTGCAGTTGTGAGCATTAAGCTGCTCACAACATGCAGCCCACTCATTTCAGCATTTAACTATAGGTTGCGTATCAGCCTGGAAGAATTGTAAATTGAAAACACTATTCATGGTGCCAAAGTTAAACCTGAATGCTAAAAAGAGTCATACACTGCTTATTTCATTTTCTGTCTTGATCTTTCCCCTCTTCATCTCCACAACTCATGGAGAGTTTCACAAAACTGTTCGGCCTATAAAGTAGCAGAGAGAAGCATACAAGGAAACCTTCTGCTGGAAAGAGAGATAACATAAGAGCGTTATGAACATTATCAAGCTAAATCAACAGACCTTGCTGGGAACAAAACAGGCAGAGATGCCAGGGAATGTAGGGGCAAAATGAAGCTATCTAAAGAAAAAAAAAAGTATATTTGAAGTACCATCTATTGTTTTGCTACAGGGACTAACATACACTGCAAGTAAGTACAGCAGTGACAGAGAAATACACGAAAAAAAGTCGTGAAAGATGTTATGACTTGAGCACAACGACGTCAGGTTTTACTGTTTCAAGAATAGTCTTAAGAGTTTCAAAGCAGAAACAGGCTATAAGCAATTGACTGCAGTAAAAAATAGATTATTTAAACATGTTTTGCTGTAGATACAATAATTGATTGTGAAGATATGAAAATGTAATACCCTGAAAGTCCACTCACAGCATCCTCTTCTTACTGCAAGCATGCTGGCAAGGCACATGTTCTACTTCATGACACACACAGTAATGATCTGTTAGAAGCAATAATTGTTCCTGTACATGTACAAAAGCATATTGTGCTGTGTCCCCAGGAAGATGGTGTGCGCTAGAAAGAGCCAAACCTACAGCTGAACACTGTGAGTCTTAACAGGAGCTGTAAGAAGGAGAAGGAAGAAATTAATACTTAACCACCTGCACATTACCAATATAAAACCAAGTTCCCTGTGGCTGAAGAAGTATTCACAAATGCTAAGTCCTCACCATATGCACTCTAATGCAATAATTTTCAAACCTTTTGATCCTACACCCCAGGAGTAAAAAAATTTTGAGCATGCACCCCAATACAGGTATGTTTATTTGTAAATTACACACATGTATGACTGAAGTTCTGATGTTTTCTTCCTGCAAACCAATGGATCATTTCACACATGTCCCTTTGGAGACCATTGCTGGAGTGAAGAGACGAACAAATGCCAGCAAACCAAACATCTGCCCCAGATATTTCCTGTCAATATCCACACCAAAATCTTGTGGGCTCCAAGCTGGCTAATATAGCTAAGCTTTTCCTAATGGAAATGAAAAGTCAGTCTTACCAGTGGCGGTGGTGGAGGGGGCCCTCCACAAGGTGGTGGTGGAGGAGGCCCTCCAGAGGGTGGTGGAGGTGGCGGTGGAGGAGGTGGTGGCGGCGGCGGCGGTACAGGCATCTGGTCAGATTTCTGGCTTCACACAGTTACGGAAAATATAGCCAAAGTCTTGGTCCTTGAGGAAAAGGAAGGGAGGAGAAAGAAAAGTGGGAAGAATAAAAAGAAAAAACAAAGAGGAATGTGTTTATACACTGCAAGCTGAAGATTGGCCAAATATCTAGCTCTCAGCAGGCTGGAGACTTTTATAGTGCACTGCTCCCAAAACTAGAGTACGAACAGCCTCATTACAGTTATCTGATGACAACATTCATCTAAAGAGCAAGCTCATAGATCTGGACAAGTGCCATGAGCACCAAATGCATAGATGCCAGCCTGTCCAGCTTTAACTATTATGTCTAGCCTTTCTCAGGTCTATGGCCCTGAAATGCAATTCTGGAAAGAACAAATCACAGTTGACCACATGTAGGCACTCCTGCTGACACAAAAACTGTTGACTTTAAGCCAGAAGTTTTCTGCTCTAAGGACAGAGTAAGGAACTTTATAAGGTTCAGTGGACTTGCTCAATGTTTAAAGAAAGAAAAAAAAGAGGGACCCCCTCCTGCCATGATTGAATAATATATAAAGAAATAATTCTACACATGAAAGCTTCCATTACATGTAAGGACCAGACATTTTAAATATTAAAATCACCTGTGTTTTTCTTGCCAATTTTAGATCTTAACTTTTCACAATTCTTTAGTAGTACACTGACAAAATAGACTCATATCTTCAGAAAAAAGCTATTACGTTTTTCTTTGGTGTTTTTTTGCTTGACTTTTTAAATTTTTTCTTTTTTAAATCCCCTGCAGAATGACAGTGCATCACTCACTAACTTCCTTCTCTAACCCAGCCCTCAGCATCACTGCATCCCCTCTCAGTCATCTGCAAAGTTAACAAGCAGCTCCTGTACTTCATCAGTAAAGCTGCAAGTGAAAGCACTAAGCACTGCCAAACAGAATCCTTGAAAGCCACTCTTGGTAATCTCTTTTGCTAGTGACTCTTGCATAATGCTTCAAACATGGCTTTACATTTAGTTTTGTGTCATTACTATCTTCTGAGACTTCACAATGTCATGTGAAACTATGTCAAAAGCCTTACAATAACGCAAAATATCTGCTATATTTTTCCTTTGTGCAAGGCTTTATCTTAACAAGAAATTACACTGATTTGATATATTTCCTCTTTATATATATCTCTGTAGATGATAATTAATTCTCCTGTCTCCTCTAAAGATTTAAAAACATTTTTCTCATTTTGATGTTTTACTAGAAATCGATGGTAACTTCAAGTGACCACAATTCCCAGGCCCTATTCCCCTCATTTCTCCCTTCATTTTTAAAAACAAGTACTCTGTGCTTTTCCAGAGTCATCTCTGTAAGGAGGAGACATCAAAGATAAATCTGGAAAAGTTAAGGAGAGAAGCCACCATGGAAATGAGGCACATTACAGTCTTTAGGGGAATACATGGATGTTTGGTTAGAGGGACAGTTTGGAAGAGGCAATGAAGTTAAAATGTACATGCAGCCTTGTTCACTTCCTACCTAGTGTATGTGAACAATATCCAGATAATACCTGAGTATTTTCCTTCTGCTGTATCTTGTAAAATATTTTATGGGAGACCAGTCAAAAATTAAACATCTAAAGCCTCTCAAAATATCACTTTCTCCCTTGAGAGATTGCTGTGCAAGGGTTTAGCATATCAAACTGCCCTGATCTGTAACAGAACTGGTTACAAACACTTTAATAATGACTTAATGAAACTTTCCAAGAAAGCTGGCATCACAGCATCTCCACCATTCCACTCTCATTTTTGCCCTGTTCAAAACCACATCAACAGAAGATATCTCTTTTCCTCAGTTAAGCCATTCAAAAACACTGGCATAAGGAGAATGACTCTTCCCAGCTAATAGCATGTTTCAGGTTAGTATCTTCCTACCCTGCAATACAGACCTTTTGTCTTCATTAAGGATTTAGAATGGGAAATATGCTCTTAGTCAAATTAGAAAAAAAATACAACCCACGCTTCTGTGGCACACCACATGCATGGCAGCAGGAGGTAAAGCACAGTGGAGGCAAGCAACAGTGGGAGAAAGGAAATGGGAATTGGCTCTTAGTATTTAGAAGTCACAATCTGAAATGACATCAAATGACTTTTCTAGCTGCCCCAGCACCTATTCCTCCAAATGATGCAGCCTAAATTCCAGGACTAGAAACTATATGACCATCTACAACCGAAAATTCAGTGCAGATGAAGTGTTCACGACATATCCCACTCCCATATCCTGAATCCTCCTGTCCAATGACAGCAGGGAAAAATGCATTTCAGGGGACTGTAATACACAGACTTTGAATTAAATACTGGAGACACCATATAGATTTCCTCCCAGACTGTTTCAAGTCCTCTACAAATGAACCATCTTTCAGAAAATTCTGTGTATGTGCCTTCTTTTGTCTCTTACCACAAATTCAGAGGCTCAATGTCCCGACCTTGGCATGCTTTGGTGCACACAGACAAATCTATGCTTTTTATACCAGTACTATTACAGGGTAATACCCACACAATGAAGAACCATTTTCCACATAAGAGCTCTATTTGTTCAAGTGGGCTTTAGAAGAAGCACTGCCATTCTCAGAAGTAGCCACTGTATGTCAATAAACACAGGCATCTTCAAGATAACTTACAATATAAAACAACTGGCTCTTAGGATTTAGTCATAACTGCATGATCTACACTTCTTAATATGTAGTATTGGCTATGAGAACCTTTTTTGTATTACTGCAGCTATCTCAAATGGTTTTAGTATTGAAAGAAAGTTACAGAGAAGGCTGCAACACTTTCAATTATCAACACATGTAACTTGGTGACCTCTGTTCCTTGGTGAAAGGCTGTATTTCATTTGCCTCTCCCCTCATTAAAGAAGCAATTTCACACAATAACTTCAGAACAAGGTTAGGTTATGAATTTGAACACTATAAGCTAAATAAATGCTGAATGAAGACCAAAAAGGGAGTATCATATTGATGAGTCCTCATGTCTGATAAGAGCCAGACAAGAGGCAAATGCCACAAAGGGTCCTTACTGCCATGCACTCTTTTTGCACTCCTCTAAATATACATATTTATAATTGGAAGAGGGGGGTCTGAAGTGCCCCAAAGGGACAGAAATAAAAAGATACACTTTCAAAAGCTGACAGCAGGTGGAAGAGAGAAGCCTATGTGTTTATCTTCAGTTTTCTAAAGCAAGAAGCAATGTAAATCTTAGCTTGACTTAAACATTATAGCATAATTGCAGAATTTCTTGCAAAGAGAGAAGAAAATTCCAAACCCTACCTTTTCTAGTCTAACTCCCTACCAAAGCGAGGTTGTACATTTTTTTAGTGCTTTCTAAAGTCTAATTTTAGGTGTCCCAAATAATGTGGCTTATATTATTTGCCTTGGGGAGCTCTTTCACAGTCAAATAACTCTTTTAGTTCAGTTTGCTTGACACGCAGCCTAAATCCTCCTTCTCTCAGTTTGAACCCATTTGCACTTCACTGCAGATGATTCTACCTTGTTCCAAGCAAAATAGTTTCTCCTACCCCTCAGCACCAGCTTCATGGAATATAAGAACTGTAATTCAGAAATCCATTTACAAGGACTTGTTATAGTTTTTGAGTTGTTTTACTTCTCACAAGTCCGTGAAGTTCTCATCAGCCAGTGAACACTATCTCTGATCGCAAAACAATTGGTTTTCTTTTGCTCTATTGGTAAGGATAATTCTAAAACTGGTAATTTCAGATGTCACAGATAGTTCCTTAAATGTTCACACAGTCCTTGCTCGAATACCAGTTGGGTTTAAGAACCACAGTATGCTCCTCAATGTAGAACTCAAGGTCTAAATTTCTAAAGGCCCAAATTAAGTCTTCACTCAGACTTTAATTTCGAAGGTACAGAGAAGGTGCAGGTCTTTTTTCTTCATGGACTGCTCCCTCAAATCTTGTGCTGGCTTTGCCTGTGGAAAACTCAAAACCTCTGCCCAAACTTTTCTGTCAATTTGGTCTCACTTTGCCCAGCTATCAGATTTACATAAGCTTTGATCCAAGCACTTCCCAAAGGTTTCCTCCTGAAGTGTCACTGCCACAGCCACAGTGCTGGGCTCACACTGAGACAAAGCCCTGCTGGGAGCACAGAGCCACACTAAGAAACAGTGGTTTTTGGACTGCAGTCCATACTCCTGCCATAGTGACACTCATCAGAATCACCATAGATCTGCCTGCAAAAACTATTCTAAAATACCTTTATGCATCATGGAAAGGCATGAGACAGTTGTACCTTCAGTTTAGTACAAAGTCTAGAAGGGGAAAAGACAGAGGGGGAAAAAAAAAATCACAATTATGTATATGCACGTGATACGCATTTACGCACAAAATTAGCTCTTAACTAGTAGCATTTTTAAAATGGCTAGAGTCCTTAGGTCTTTAGGTGGCATAGTCATTAGTACAAAACAGTACACTTGGAATTGAAAATGTGAACCTTTTAATCAATTTGGAGAAAGGACTGCAAAATAATTGATTCATTATTAACTGGATTTGCAGCCACTGCAGCTGTGCACTCTCAGGTAGGCAATACAGCTTTGGGGAAATGTACAGCCTTACCTCCTTCAATGTCAAGTCTGGGGTAGATATTTCAAAGGTGTGCAGGAAAGCTTATCTATTGGCCTTATTTTCTTGATTAAAAATTGAAGGTAAAAAGTAGATCACAAACTCTGTTTTTATACATTAACTAGCTTTTGTACAATCAAATGAATTCTTCATTAACTGTACTGTTCTGATTTATAGCTTTTAAGTACTTTTAAACAGAAAATTAAAATAATTTCAAAATTACAAGTGAAAAACCAGCATCAATAAGCATCTGCTCAGCATTCATGACCTGAAAAACAGACAATTAGCCTAACGGTGGCCTTGTTTCCTCCTGTGAAACATCACTGAAGAACAGCTGAAATCACTGGTATGAGCAATCCACAGATCTTTTAAAGACAGTACACCACCTGATACAGAGAAGTGAAAAAACAGAATAGATGTGTGTTACACAGATCAGTTTTCCTGCTGTCATATCACACAACTGGAAATGACTTGGAAAAAGCTTGTTTGGAATGAGCCAGTTTAGATTGTAATTACAACAGAATCAAAGAATTTAATTTTTAAGCACTGAATGCTAAATGTTTTCCTTCTTTTTAGAGTGTGAATGACTTTTAATGTGTAGAGGACAGAACAAGGAGGAGTCAATATCCCTGAATACCCTGTCTCTTTCTTTGCCCTGCAAAGATAACCACAAAACACTTGATAGTCTCTGCTGAATTTGAGGCATTTAAGAGCAGTGCAGAAGTGTCAAACTATTAGAACTTTCTTTCACAAAAGAAAAGCAAATACTCATACACATACCCATCTTACTATACATATATATTAAGACTATTCACATGTATATTCCTATGGCTGACTAAGGAAACCCCAGCCTTCCATCATCTCCTGAATTGTATACAACTTGAGAGAAATTTCTGCTCTCAGCCAGCATTTACATCACTGTAACTAAAGGCAGAATCTGATCTTTTCAGGTATTTTCATGTACAAATCTTGAGGACTCCTCCTCCATTAAATACCTAATGAAACACTCTTACACAGCATTTGTCTACATAGAGTCTGTAGGATTTTCTCATAGCATGTAACAGTATCCTGAATTTAAGCCAAGGACCATAAGTCCATCTCATCTGGGACTATTTATAAGGCTTAATGCAGTTAAGGGCTGCATCCCCTTTCTTCCTGAAAAGAACCCAGCATGACTCTTATTCTGTCAGGAGCCTGATAACATTGCAGCAAGCTGTCCAGGGCTGGCCCAGCAGAGATTACAGGAATTTGGAGATGCCTTGCTTCCATGTATGCTGTTGGCAGATCTCTGCTGGGTTCCCTATGGTGCTGAGACCAGAAATTTAAGTGCTATGTCTTGACAAACTTCTCTTCAGAGGCAAAGTTGTGCAGATGACTTCACATCCCTATACAAAACTATTTCAGGGTGTAGCTTCCTCTGCTCCATGGGGATCTGTCATAGAAGACTGATTGTTGTAAGGGAGTAGAATAAGAGAATTCATCATACTCTTTTAAATAAGGAGTAAGAGAAAGGAACAAAATATGCAAAGAAGGAATATATTGTGCCTATTGTAGTATTAACCTGAAGCTGGAGAGTCCAAAGACAAATGAGGTAAATTAGAAGCAATTAGGACTTGCAAAAAGACATAACTTTGCAAAGGAAACAACTTGTGCAAAGGGTTTCCTTGAAATTAATACCGTATCATCCACACAAAGACAGGCATAGCCTGATTCACAGCCAAGTACAGAAACAATGGAGAATTTGATATACAGCCATTAGCAAAGTTAATCATTGGCCCAAGACAAAGAAAGTGCACCTTCATGGAAGTTCAAGGTCACTGCCATATTCTGAAGGCAACTGTTTATTATCATACTCCTCAAGAGTTTCGGTTTCCACTGTACTTGAGCTCTCTCAGTAGGGGCAATTTGATGTTTCAGGTTAACATCTGCAAGTTTAGCAGCTTCTGCTAAGAAGTAAATGATATATTTTCACATAATTATTTCTTCATAGTAAATTAATTTCTTCATCTTTCTTCATAGTAAATTAATATAGTAATAACTAATTTGTAAAGTTATTTGAAAAGTATATGTGTACACAGTTTTCACAAGAAAAAAAAATTCGTAATTTTTTTTAATCAATTCCCTTAATAGAAGAAAGTTCTGCTTTCCAATTAAGGAGCAGACACCAAAATGGGAACTGCAAACAAGGCAATATTCAGCACCTTTCTTTTCTGTATTTTCTGTAGACAGCTGAAAAACTGTTTTCAAATGACAGTCAAGTGAAAAGAACTTGCAAACATGGGTATCAGAAGACTACAGGACTTTAAAAATCCATGTCCAAAATAATTCCAAAATTTTCATTTTCAGTCACTTGATATTTTTTCAGAGATCCTATTTTCACATCTTTTCACCTTGGGAAAAAAAAAAAAAAGAAAATATTATAGAAACCTGCATGCATGCCATGTCAGGCTGGTACCTATCAGCTTAAGAAACAGTCTAATACTGGTAATGCAAGGAAAATGAATCCTGCAATTCAACATGAGCCATTCTTCCCTTCAGTAAATTATGAGTATCAGGCCCAGACATGGGCTGTGTTCACTGTATCTAATAAGGAGAATTGTCTTTCCCAAGGGATGTAAAATGAAATGATCTGGTCACCTGCAGGAATAAGTTGCCAGGAAAATCCTCACCTTAAAGAAAGAATGGGAAGTTTTTATCCTGGTTTTTGGTGAAGTTATGATTACTTAAAATCAATTTCCAGTTGTAAAAATGTTAGTCCTAATGGTCTATAAAAGTAAACTATAACTTCTGAACATGGTCATACATTCTCACTTATATGCCCTTATCTGTCAATCCTCTTGAAGCCACTCCCATTTCAATGACATTGATATCTTCATCTTACATATTCTTTACACCAGGGTAAACCTTCAATACTTATAAGTAAAAGGTACATAAACCCCTGTTATTAAGTAAATATTAAGTAAACCTCGCAACGCTACCATAATACTACTTTTTTTTGTATTTTAGCGAATATGTTGTTTTGAAAAAATAAAATGCAAAGTGTTCTTACTTTCCCTTAAGTGTCAAAGCTGATATCAAACTTCCTATGTGCATAAAGGTGTAGAGTTTTGTACAGAAAATTGTTAGCTATTTTTAAAGACAATGCACAAAATGTCTAGTTACAAAAACTTACATCCATTTACTCAGGACAATTTGACTTTGTGCAATGAACAACAAATCAGTCATTAGCAAATGCAACAACTACAACAAATCCCTGACAAAAGATATTTTGAGTTATAGGTCTAGTTCTGAATTGCTAATAAAATTAAGTTCTCTGAAAAAAACAGTATGAGTTTCATTAAATTGAAGATTCATCCCTACGACTTATTAAAGGACTTCAGTTGTAGTTCTTTGTGAAAGTCATTTTATTCAGAGAGGAAACTGACTTATATTTGCCTTTACACACAGCATAAACAATGAACACCAGAAATAGTTAACTAACTTTGCTGTCTGATAAAGAAGGAAAATAATTCCAGGGATTAATGTCAATAGAGAGTTTTTTGCATTTGTGTCTATCACAGACACAAAGGACCCAAGTGGTTTTCTACAATTTTCCTGCTTTGAACATATAGATGGGAATTGACTCCCAGGGATACTTTCAGGACAGCCAGTATCTGTTGCCATCAGACCAAGCAGGGTAAAGATGAGGACTCACTCATTTCCCTCAATTCTGGTGTCAAGTTTTATACTACTTTTGGATTCCAGCTTTCACTTGGATCAGTCTGGATCTGGCCCTTCTTTACTTCACTGTGAATATTTCTCCCCTTTTCCAGTGGCTTACCAGTCTCTCCATTCCTCTTCTCTTCTCTGCTTTGCTCTTCTCACCATTAACCTCGTCTGTTGCCTACTTTTGATGCAAGGCAAGGCAAAAGGAGGCATTTAATTTAAAAGCTAGAGTCATCTGCTCTGGGGAAGGAAACACTGAACATGGTGCAAAAGTACATAACTGCATAATACTAGAGGTTCAGCACTGAGAAAAAAAAAAGAGAAGAAATGAAGACTTAGGCTGGATAAAAGATTGAAGGATTGGAGAAAGCAACCAGGTAAAACAGGCAGAGCAGTGGAAAGGAGCAAAACAACCACAGTACACTCATTCTGCAGCTACAGCAGGTCTTTACTGCTACTGGTACAGTTTGTTCAGAGCAAGCTCAAGTACCCCCACGTGGCACTGCATCATTTATCCTACTGTTAAGTCAATGTAAACTCATGATCACTTGATCCAAGAATATTTTGTACAATCCTCTTTTGCATAATTTCCTTGCTACTTAGCAATTGCAAGGCTAAAGAAGGCTTTTGTTCTGCATTAAACGCCCTGTTAGGTCCCACATCTGTCACTCACACAGTACACTACAGAGATAGTCTCCACCTCCTCTGCCAATTTACTAATTTAGGGACTAATCCATCCCCCCACCCCTTTTTTTTTTTTAAATGCTAAATTTTCCCTTGTTTTCAGGAGAAGTTCTTTAGGGTTTAATTCTGAAAATACTCAAGGAAATGCAAGCTGCAGCAACAGAAGTAACATTACTAACATGACATAAGTTGTCCACACACACACGCAACTGACCAATCAATGTAATTTTCTGTCCAAATCCCAGGCAGAATTTGAGAGATATTTTTGCAGCAATTCATGCTCTCCAAGAGGAGAAAACGTTCCCTCTGAAAATAAGTTGCTAAAAAATCCAGTCTCTTTTTTTTGTTTTGTTTTGTTTAATTTTTTTTTTTTTTTTAATATGCAAACCTGGCTTGCCTTTTATGCACCTTATAATTTTCTTTATGTGTATACTCAACTAACACAGCAGATCTATTGTTTTTAAACAGATACAGTGTTATTTATTTTTTGCTTTAGCATATAAAAAAGTGTAATTTACTTGGACAGAAGCCCCAAACCTGTCAGGACTATTTTGTATACAGTCAGTAGCACTGCTGCATATACATTTTTCTCTGCACAAAACTATGACAGTTAAGGAAGTAATAATAACATCTTACCTTTCAAGCAAGAGCATATGAAAGAGAAACAAAAGACCCCAACATCTCCCTTGTGATCCAGTATCATATTCTGCTCTCCTCTCTTTTCCTTTTTTTATTACTTATAATGAAGAGAGGAAAATATGATACAGTAGCTAGAAAAAAATCCAATGGTGCAGCAGTCATTTGCAGGCCTGGTTATAGCTTATGAAAGAGACCAACACAAAGTGGTTACAATCTTTAAACCTATTAATTCACTTTGTTCATTTTACCCCTCTTTTATGAATCAAGCAGAAGCACTGCAATTTCTAGTCAAAACTTCCATTTATCAAGGCAGACACTGCAGTTATCAACTGTGCAAATGAAGGATATAGCATATTCACTACATACAAGCTGCAGAGCAGTCACAATTTGTTTACTTTTCTTTGACACTTGTATGAGCAGGGTCAAGATTGAGCAAGTGCTTTCATGCTGAATTTTCTCTTCCCATATTAAGGGGACTTAATCTTGGAAGAAAGTTTGGCCCAGTTTTTCTGTTTATCACTTTATCACTTATACTGTATCTATGGTATAGCTGTTATGTTGCCCTCCTCTGCTTGGGCTGGCTACAAAATGACACCATTCACATCACAGAGGGTTATTTTATCTATTTGTAACTGCAGTGAAAGATGACACAGGGTCAGTGCAAAGAATCAGGCTCTCCATGTCTGATCTTATTTGAGAGAGAGATATTTCTGGTAATGAAATTCATTTCAGTTGTTGTCTCAACTACAATAGCATGTTTTTTGCACCTTAAGAAAATCCTTTAGATGTTTCATTTAGTTTCAAAGCCATCAAAAGGCAGTTCTACAGCTGCCATGTATGTAATACTAAGTTCACTTGACGATACTCAGAAATTGGATTAAGGCAGGCATATTAAAAAAAAACAAAAAACAACAACACAACAACAACAACAAAAAAAACCCCAACAAACAATTTTGTCTAAAAATACAGTCTTTTTCTTCAGTCTGGAAGCCCTGAGGACAATTTTTCTGTTTGTACTGTTTATGTCTCTTTCACGCTTACTACAAAGCCACTGGACAACCCTAATGCAGAATAATCACAGATGAAAAAGCAACTGTGAAGCACCATTAAGGTTTTGCTACTGTAGACAACTTTTCAGAAAGCTTCAGTCTTTCAAAGAGAGTGACTATTGTGTGTAAGAACACAAACTAATTGAAGAGCTATAAGAACAGTGGTAAAGGCATTGCAGAAAGCTGCAAAACTGCACAGCAGCCACTAGTAACTGAGTGTAATGTGAGTACCAAAGACTTCCAGATAAAAAACTTCACTGGGTATTACACTTCATTATTATGTTTATTTAGGTACTAATTTTACATATACTCTGAAGAAGATTGGAATATTTATTCTGACACAGCACAGCCTAGTATAATTTTCCCAGAGCTTCAACTTTTCATCTGTGATCTCATTTATTAGTCCTTAAATGAACTGCATAGAACATCCACACAGACATGCAGCAGATGCTCGCACACATCCAGGATCAGTAACTTACGGAAATCAAGGGTAAGGGAGCTAACTGAGCCTGTCCGGTCTCAGCTACTTTTGATGACTGAGCAGAACTTGTCCCAGTCACTGAGCACAGAGAAGAAAAGCTTCCACAAAAGCAGATACTTCTGAAAAATCAAGTAATTCTTATAGATGAATTATGACTAACAAACAAAGAGATTTTACATCAATCATTTCACTGCTTTGCTTTATTTTTGGAGCTAAAATATTTTAAATATTAATATTAAATTATTTAATACTTAAAATCAACTAAGACTTATTTTAGATATAACAGAAAAGAGTAAATCATGTTATTCTTCTTTGAAGCTCTAAATATCTACCTCTTAAAAAGTGCAAATCTTTTTCTATTAGTTATGACTAAGACATAAGGTCTTCTTTTTAGAGGACAATGAGTTTCCCAAAATACTGACCCCATCAAGCAACAAAATTACTAAGTATAAAGAGCTTCTATTAGGACCTGACTATGTTCTGTTAAGACATCCAACAAACACCACTGACTTTTATGTGACACTGCCATGTTTTGATTTACTGCTAAAAAACAACTATCTAAATAATTTCTGCTTAATCAGGTTTAGTAGCCATTATGTACAGAGTTCAAGCATTGATTGTACTTCCCTTGCTGCAGTAACAGAAACTGAGATGTTACAATGTCTTTATTATATTTCCTCTTGGAGGTGCCAATAGAGTGAGAGGGAAAAAAAAGAGGAAGTTGTTTGTATTATACTATATTATTTGATAAATACAGTCATATGTTGTACTTTCCAGTGCAGTGCAATCACAGCATCTGCATTTCAAGGGCATCTCAATCATTTTCAGGATTAGATCCAAACCAGCAATAACTTGAGCACTGCAGCTAATAAATTAAGCATTGCATCTGCCCCAAGCAACCAAAGTCTGTACGCAAAGCTGATTAAACTATTTATACAGCCCTGTCTTTAGAGAATATATATCCTTGATTAAAAAAGAAAAGTAAAACAAGTTTCTTCCTTATGTTGCAAGCTGGTACAAGTACATGCACCTTGGTGCAATTTGTGTGCTACTTTATCAACCGGAGACTCAATAGGATGTTGTAAATAATGTTTGAAAATGTTTAGTAATGGTGTCACTATAATATCAAGAGCAGTTGCATGCTGGCTGCTAAGCCCAGTTCCCTAACCTGTATCTTCAACAGGAAAAGCAGCAACTCCTACTGAATTCTTTCTGGTTATGAGTCTATCCCTGGTTTTGTCACCGTCATCTACAGCAAAACAGCCCAAGCATTCTATCAGTTTAAGAAAACACACTTACACGATCCACTTTAAGAGTCCCGCACCGAGCTTCTCATATGCTACCTTGCACATGGAAGCCGGTACCTGACGGCAAAGTAGACTCAGTGTTTCCCCTGCACTGTGGGCAATGTCCCGTACGAGCCGTGGGTGGCAGCAGCGCCTGCACCGCCTCCGCATTCCAGCCGGGACACTGTTTTGGGTCACAGATTCTCGGTGAACACGATCCATCCCCACGCACACATACCTAACAAATGTCCCAGCTCCGACTGCCATCACGGAATAAAGTTGTATTCATTTCTGTGATCATCTGCCCTGTGGCTTGTCTTTCAGTACAAAGCACACGAACTGAAGACGGTAACAATGATTATACAAACACACGTTATTAAATAAACAGGAACTACTGCTGGATGTACAGATGGAGAAGCTGAAAACACTGACTGTATCAGGAAGCAGTTTGACGATTTGATTCATGCAGCATGCACAATAACAGGTACCACTATTACGGCAATTTCATCGGTCTGTCACTGTCTGAATCAGCAGGAGCACTTGCAGACTTGAGCTCATATATTCAGACTGTCCAAAAACCGTTCTGTGTTAAACTCACCAACCTTTATCTCATATATAAATGTATTATCTCATATATCAGACTTATTTTTCTATCTTTCAGAAATCTTGCTTAATAATATTCCACTTTCAGAACTAAACAAAACAAAGGCATGCTGGTCTAATTCTGAAACTCATGAACTTCTTGAGCGATACAAACCCACCCTCCCAGCACACCCCAGAGATGGGAGCTGTCACACAACCCGCCACTGCTATGCCTTTGCAAACTCCGTGCTTATACAAAAAGTAATAACAACCCCCCATCTTGCTACCCTTTAGCAACACGGTCACCACATTAGAGCCATCCGGCTGGTGGGAAAGTGACGAGATTTTAGTCTCAATTTTATCCATGTTAATTATTATTAAACCTTTAAGCGTTTCTTTCCAACACTCCTCCAGCATTCCCCGTCCAATATGTACATAAGTACACACGGTAGCTTTTACAAACGCTCAGCCCCTTTTCCCAGGTGACCTGTTCCAGCACATCTACCGCAAGGGCGAAAACTAAATAAAAAAAAGTTCTTCCCATCCACCGCCACGTGCAAACAACCCGTTTCCCTCTGCCTGACAAAGCAGAAGAGCAGCACCGCGCACAGGCTGTGCCTGACCTGCACCCGCGCTTCCTCCGCCGCGACCGTGAGTACCCACATCGCGGGGGCGCGGCTGTCCCCGCCACCCCTGCCCTCCTGCCCCTCCGGCCAGACGCTGCCCGCGGCCGGCGACGAGCCGCGGCTCCAAGTTTGTCCGCCGAGTCCTCTCGTCCCCCGCGGCCTCGGCGGCGAGGGGAGGGGAGGGGAGGAAAGGAGGAGAGGAGACCGCNCGGACGGCGAAGCGAGTCGGGCGCACAGGGAACCCCCAAGCCCGGCAGCCGCAGCGCCCACCTGGGTCGGCGGCCGGGCCGTCGGGGCCGGGGCGGCAGCTCCTCCCCGGGCAGAGGGCGCCAGGCAGGGTAGGGCAGGGTAGGGTAGGGCTGCCACCTCCCCGGGCTGGGGGGCGGGGGGANTTCCACGTGCCTGTACCTTGTCAGAGCCGAGGCTGATTTTGGAAATCCACGTGGATGCCAAAATGCTGCCGCCACGGCACAGGAAAAAGACGCCACTACTCTGGCCCCTTCCAAACCCCATCCACCTGCCGAGCCGCTTCTGCCCAGCAGCCTCGAGAGGGCCTGCGCTTGGAGCCGGCTGGGTGCCCTTGTTTTTTGTGCCCCAGATTGTGCACTAGAAACATCTTTTAAAAAATGTAAAAAAAAAAAAAAAATAAAAATCTGCTTTTCTTCTGGACTTATTTCAGCGCTGTTTGGAGATGGGAACGATATAGCCTCGCCCTAGCGAGCCTGTCGCTGCTGTGTCAGGGTGAGGGAGGTGCTGCGGAGCGAGGCACCCTTGCCTCGTCATGCACGAGCGCCTCAGGAACGAGGATGCTGCTGAATAACTTGCAAATCGCAGCGTGGGGTCTGGTCTGCCCGGCAGCCCTCCGATGGTGTTTTCCGGAGGCTGAGAGGCAGGCCCGTCTTCACTGGATTTCTCTGGAAAACCTTCTTAGCTGTAAAAACGTAAAACTGGGTTTTTCAGTGCCCTGCTTGATTGTAAAGCAGTTCAGACAAATCAGTGTCACCTGGATCCAAATGATGGCAGTCAGCCTGAGATTGGTGGAATTGTCAGCAGTGGGCTGTGGCACCTCTGCTCTTCAGGGCAGGGGCACAAAAATCAGTGCTTTAGATCTCCCCGTCCTATCTGTCCAGAGGTGTGAGTTTGATTTATTATTCTGAAAATATCCTTCTGATTGCTTGTCAGACTAAATAGCTCTCAGTCTTAAGTATCTGCCTCAGCTGCTTCCACAGCAGTCAGGGAACTCTAAACCCGTTTCCAGCTGGCCACTACTTTAAACTTCAAAGCATAGTTGGGTCATAGGTAGTGCTCCAGAAAAATAAAAATGTTGGCATTTACTTTTAAAATATATGGAAATAACGCCACACTTGAAAACAGCTTTCATTCTTCACTCAAATTAGTCTCAGCTGAGATTTGATTTTAGATTGTTAATGCTGAGATGAACTTTGTCCACCTTTTGGATTAGCTAGTAAAGGAACTTCAGATGAACAAGCAGCAAGAGTGCAGGGAATAATTGGTTACGTCGTGGTCCTATGACTTTTCTTTCACTTACTTTCTTTCACTTCCCAACAAGGTCCACATAATGACTGCAGAATTTGTGCAGTGCAGCAGTGACTATTTCCACATGGAGCTGAACTGACCCAGTACAGAATATACCCACTGCTATAACTGGAAACAATCAGCTGTACCTGTGCTACATAGTTTACACACATTTAATACACTGCAGTAGGTGCTTGCCTCCTCCCTAGTTATGGAAAACTGTTGTGCATTAGATTTCATTAAGTGAATCCTACTGGATTGTATGCCTAAGAATGATAAAAGTCTCCTCTTTCTGTTTCGTTTTTGGGAGATGTAGATGAAAAGGAAAGAAAGGAAAGAAGTGCCACCTTTCCAATGCTGAATTGGAATAAAGGTACTTCAGGAGGTGGTGGTAGAAGAGGACAAAGACACCTGTATAAACTGCAAGGGGCTTTGTGAAGGCCAGTGCACTGAAGCCCCTGTTTCTTCTGATTCCTCACATGAAATCCTCCTCCTCCTCCCAGCTGCATCCAAGATCACAGAAAAGGCAATGCAGCAGGAACAAAACAGACTCTAAATTATTATGTAGAATGTGCTTTTTCTGGGGTTTATTATATACCAATTGAAGATTATTTGAAGTGTTTTAAATACAGACATCTTGCCTCAAACATACTTGTACCTAACACTGGTATGTTTCACAATGCATAGCCAGAAATGTAATTTTATTTTCTATACATTCCATCTGCATAACTACTAAAAATTATGTTGTGTACCGCAACTGTATTTTTATTCATGACCAATACATTTTAACATGGATCAAACAATGTATAATTTTCTTCAGAATAGGAGAATTTCTGTATGTGTCTTAAAATCAGGTTGCTGGTTCTCAGTGGGTCCTTGGTATCAAGTTGCAAGCAACTGCAAGACTTATTTTGGGTTTTGTCATAGCTTGGGAACATGTCTCGCAGGTCAGTCTGGAGAGTACTTTCTGAGTGGCTATACTGAGAAACATAACAGCCCTGGTCTGACATATTTCTATTCCAGAACAGACAGCTGCTATACCTGGCATTTTTCTCCTACATTTCCTTCCTTTGCTGCATCTTGCACAGCTGAACCTCAGCTGAAGGTATCTTCAACCTTGACATCTTTAATGAGAAATTTTGCAACCTTCCATTTATGGTCCTGGCCCATCTGTGAGAAGCCAAGTTCATTATGAGCCTATAGTTTCTAAAACATTACACATGTCTAGTCTAACAAGAGTGCAAATGAATGGCAGGATAAATCTAAGCTAAAACAGGAGGAGGCAGAATCTTAATCCTCTATACAAAGAAGCCATGACCATTAAAGATAGGAGAGATGTGAATGGCCTGTGGTGACCTGCCACAGTATCTGGTGGGCACCAGGAGAAATTCCATTTCGATTCATCAGTTTTTACTAAAAATAAATGAAAATTAAAACAAAACCCCACAAAGAACTGTATAGGAGATCCCTCCCATTCATAACTTGTTCAATACTAGGTGATGATTATTCTTAGCAACTATATAATTGACCACTTCTTAATTGAAATATTTTTTCTACACTAAAAATGCATTTTTGTCACTGTCATTTCTAAGATCCCTCAAAGCCCCATCGAAGAAAAATACCTGAAATAAATGAAACAATTTAAGAGGAAAATAAAAAGTGTCCCAACCACAGGAAGAACCAGAACTATTTAGCATAGATACTGATTTTGTGTCAAACAATGTGGGAGATTCACTGTCGTGTCAACAAAAATACTTGCCAAAGAAAGAGTTTGTACTTATCATAAGTACTTACACTTTTTTTCCCTCCCAGACAATATAAGAAAAAGCTGAAAAATCTTCTTACAGCATTTGTACATTTGTATTTTGAATAAGAAGTGCATGTAAAGCTTTCTAGTCATGACTGAACAGAAAAAAAGATATAACTTTAACAGAAAAAAAAATACTTTCAGCTTTGATCAAGGCTAAATACATTATTCAGAAAATATGAATTGGTGTGTATTTGTCATTATTTATGCATGCATTTGCAAGGCAGAACAAAAATACCCATAGGTCAGAGCACTTGTGAATAAAGTAAAAAAATAGTTTTTGCATAAAACTGCATGAAACTTAAAAGGTTAAGAGGAAAAAATAATATTTTAAAAAAAGTTTATTCCTTTCAGGGTGCCATTTGATTGCATTTGTGAGTAGCTTTCAACATTTGAAAATTCTGTTACAATAATAGTCTCAGCCATGTGTTTGATGACTTTGTTAGCTTTAGAGCTAACACAATTAACAGCAACATTCCCAGGTATGAACAGGGATATTCTCATATAGTTTTCTTCAAATATTGATCTTTCCCCTATTATCAGTACAAATTATGTCCAATCCATAGAGAATTAATAATGACTCAAAACTTTAATTTGCTCTAATACAACTTCGCTAGGAATTCATAAAAGTGCCCGGTTGCTTGTTACAGAACAATGGAGTCATGTTTACAAATGCAATTTAGACTGCAACACTGAGGAAAGATGTAGACAAATAATTAGTAGAGATGATTTCCCTAGAGGGGGATGTTAGTGTTTACTTTTTTCTGTGTTTTTAATCCAAATCCTAAACCCTTACTCCTGATCTTGTTGAGCATGCCGTTTGCTGAGTTCATTGGAAATGGTGCCTAAGTACATTCAGGCTCATAGTAAATAATGAGTGCCCAATGTCAATTCCTCTGCTAATTGTATTTTTTCTACTTATTTCTCTTTGTGCTTTGGGATGTCTTATAAAGTATCTCTTAATAAAAAAGCTTTGCATTTTCATCAGTGCTTGGTTGTGCCATTCATTTTATGCATGACCTCTGTGAAAGTACTTAATCACTTTTAATAGCGTGAGTGGAACAAGAATGCATTCATTAATATTTGTAAGGCTGCCAGATACTATGCTGTTGCAAGCATTTACAGTACCTTAAAAAATTATAATTGCACTATCCAGCTGCTTAATGTTTATCCAGTTACTGAACAGCTAAACAAAAAGCAGAGGCAAGACCTACTGTTTGTTCTCCATCAGTATTGAATCTGAAAGAAATTTTTCCATGTTAGAGCTGTAGAATCAGGCAGTAGATGAAATACCATTAGCAGGTCTCTGTCGAGAATAATGAGCTGAAAGCATGCCTGTGCTAGTCTGCAATTAGGGTGAAAAGTGAAATAGGG
This sequence comes from Formicarius rufipectus, assembly GCA_013399695.1. Classification (NCBI taxonomy): domain Eukaryota; kingdom Metazoa; phylum Chordata; class Aves; order Passeriformes; family Formicariidae; genus Formicarius; species Formicarius rufipectus. The sequence continues at coordinate 847,412 of VXAU01003367.1, forward strand.
CAAGAATCAGAATACCATTTTGGGCTCTTGCTTTTCAGAGCGTGCCCTTTTCAACCCCACCAGGGGGAGCGTACTTGAACATAATAATTAGTAGGCACAAATTGTGTGTGTGTAAAGAGGGTGGTTTCCTTTGCCACTTTCTTGAAATAGAAAGGTACTTTGTGATCTTTGCAAGCCATTCCCTCCTCCACGCCCACCCCAAAATTCCTTTTCCTTCAGCTGTCACACTGTAGCAAAGAAGCAGCATGAGTGTTTTTCTACATCCTAGGCTTATTATTCTGAACACTTCTATTTTTAAGCATTGATGTCAAGTGCAAGATTTAACTCAGAATTTACCTAGGATGTTAAACAGCTAATGAAACTTTCCTACATCGTGTCACAGAGAGCACGTGCAGCTTAGGTATTAGCACAGTCCAAATGAGGTGAGAGTCTATATCTGTCCATCTTGAGTACAAGTGCCCAGGCAGTCCCTACTGCTCCTGATGGTTACTCAGGCATAGCTGACTATTCTCAGAAAATTATTTGTATTCTTTGTATTTGTCCTCTAGACTGCTCCTCTTCTCTCTCTCACCATCAGTCAAACCTGAAATCCTGTTCAACTTGGCAGTCCTTAAAATCATGCTCATACAGAGGGGCTGGTCTACATTGCTGGATAGTAGGAGACAGTCAGGCAGCAGGTCTCAATTTATTTGCATAAGCAAATTTTCAGCTTTAGGATGTGGACATATTATTGAAAATCCTTGTGATTTTCTTTGAAATAGTAATTTGGGCCTTTGTGTCTAAAGAAAAGTATAGCCTTGTTCAAAACTAAGATTTCTTTTTTGAAACCAAGAAATTCTTTGCTGTGGGGATAGTGAGGCACTGGAACAGGTTGCCCAGAGAAGTTGTGGATGCTCCATTTCTGGCAGTGTTCAAGGCCAGGTTGGAAGGGGGTCTGAGCAATCTGGTCTAGTGAAAGGTGTCCCTGCTAATGACAGGGGATTGGAACAGGATGATCTTTAAGGTCCTTCCAACCCAAGCCATTCTGTGATTCTATAATTTAAATATACTGTTAGTAAATGCCTGTTCAGCTTTTCAGCACTTAACAACAAAATCTGAAATGTCACAATCTGCTGCATATGAAAAATACTAATGCAATACCTGTAGGAACAAGTAGGCTCACACATGTTCTTTACAAGTGGTAGTATCAACCTTGTAATATATGTTTAAAAGCATTTTTCTCTTTGAATTATAGTTGCTACCTCTCCAAGCACTTACAGTACTTCAGACTCATAATAAGGATCTGAAGAAGGGAGTGCTCTCTGTTGTACTATACACAGATGGGAATTTAAATCAAGTTATTAAAGGGGAAAGATTGCACTTGGAGGACTATCATCAAATTTACTGTCAATATTTTCAGCAGCAGTTACTATCACTGTCTCATTTTGCCCAAAGTGACATTTTTATTTTCAGTCATTCAATGAGATAAATGGCAATTTATTATCATTGACTATTTCTAAGTGGAGAATTTCTTCACCTATAAAGCAAATGATACAGGTTATGGTGTGACATTCAGGAAATACTACTACTAACCACAACGTGGAAGGGCTCAAAAAGATTACAACGGACAATTGCAGAAGGAATGACTGGAGGGAGGGAAATAAATGAGAATCATTGAGAATAAAACACACATCTTGTAAGTGAAAAAAAAAAAAAAGTCACAAAGCATAAACAAGACAATTTTGCAGCTGGGAATACAGTGCCAGGAATCTGTCCTGGCTGGCCTGGGCAGCTCATCAGAAGGGCACTGTGTCTGCCGAAGGGTGTCTGTCGCAGTGGTGAGGAGACCCGGAGAAACAAGCCTGCTGAACCTCAGAGTGCAGAAATGCTGCTGGACTGGAGTCTCAAAGGGATAGGACATCTCCACATACTCCTGGGAGGAACTTGAGTGGCTTCCCTTTGTTTATGTGGTTACTGAAGGCACCAGGATGGAGGTAGCTATTGGGAGGAAGATTGCTGGGAAGGGGAGACAATCAAATAAGCAGATGGAGGGAAATAGCTTCTGTTTGTGATGTTCATTGCTTCCTTTTCTTTCTCTGTAGTTGTATCCCTTTCAGACCAGACTTTCAAATTACAGAGCTAAGAGAAAAATGGAAATGAGGTTATATAGCAAATATCTATGATCAAATATGATCAAAGGTATTTCTCTCTCTCCACATCAACCCTGAGCTCACTCACTCTCTAGAAAATGCAGGAAGTAGGAAGATCAGTATAGAAAAATGCATTGCATGTGTTTGCTTTCCATAAAATGCTCCAGAAAGTCTTCAGAAAAGGTGTTCAAGGCCTCAAATATGTGGCAGTGCAAGTGACATTTTTATCTCACTACTTTTATTTAGAATAAAACTTGACCACATATTGGCACTAAGCATCAAAAGGAGAGGACTGAATTTTTCTCTTAATTCTCTTTCTTTGGCAATATTTTTTCCCTTTTCTTCTCCCCCCCTATTTTTTTTTTTTTGTCTATTTATGGCAAACTGACATGATAATTTCTAGGAGTTGGTGGTGTTCCCATAGAAACAGCCTTGATTTGATACTATCACTGCAAGTCGGTGCTGTTAATCCGCTATGTTCTAATTAAAATAAAATCTTTGTAGATACATTGTATGTAAATCTTCAGACATTTTTTCTATGTAATTGGACTGGTATAATCTCCATTTTCTTATGACCATATCTGTGCAGGGGCCAAAAGACTTAGGATGATCAAGCACTGTTCTGTTTGAAGCAATCTTTTTGTGTCAGCTTTCCAGCATTCATAAAACCCGAGCAGGCTTTTATAGCTAATAATAGTAGTTATAAGTGGCTTTAAGTGATTTATAGAATAAGAGCTGAGACTGTTACATGCCATCAAGAAGCTGCTTCTTTTCCTCAATGTTTATGTTTTGTAATAACAACTAGGTTTGTTTCAGGATCGCAATGCAGTTTCCACTATTATGGAAAGTTATTACTATTAAAGTGCTAATGAATTCTGCATTAAAAGCCAGATGTATAAGTATCTGGGATAAAACTCTCCAGAGAAATTATTCTATTGCCTTGCAGTAACTGTCCTGTAAGTGTTGCAAAAGGCATGGTGTGTCAAAAACACTCTTTTTCATCTTGTTTGCATTCACTTCCCCCCTAGGGCATAGAAAAGGCTTAATTGCCAACTCATCTGTTCAAGATACTAAAATGAAAATAAAATTGTGGGTTTTGTCTAGTTGTGAAGTGAATGATGTTAAAGGATCAAAGGGCAAATGGAGTGTGGTTACCGAAGCAGCAGGATTGCTTTGAGTTTGTGTGACTTTGACAGAGACCCATTACAGTTCTTATTGATGCAGACAAAGATTCCTCACCTCCTTTGGCAAGTGAAAACTGCTGTTGCAAGATTTGTACCATTTGGTTTGAGATGAAAAACTCCAAAGAAAATAACCCAACTCTCATTCTCTGATTTCTCTACCTGAGGCAACCTAGTCCACGTAACCACAAGCACTGGTGCTTCTCAGTAGAAAGCAATATGATTGACATCACAAATGTCATCACTACTTAGGAAAAATAAGATTAATAATCTTTTGCAGAGAAGATGGTAATCTATAAAAATGCAGAAATCCCACAAGTGGAAAATCTGTGAACAGAATTTGGGGCAAGATCTTTTTTCCACTTTATTAGAAATTTGCCATCAAATTCCCTTTAGTACTATTATTGTGCTTTGTCATTTGGTTTTGATCATATATTTATCAAGTCACTATGTTAATCCTCAGACAAACTCTCATAGAAAAAGAAAATTTGCATGAACATGAGGTAAAGTGGGCCAAAGTTAAACACATTCTTAGAAAATACTGAGAGATGGAATGCAGCAAGTCAGAGATCACATTTTTATTCTGAGGCTGGAGTGTGCAGCTTTTGGTAGCAAGTAGCAGGTGCTCTGGAGCAGTAAACCTCATGCAGGACATTTCACCAGCTGAACTAGTCTTGTTACAAAGGACAGCATGACCCTGCAGAAAGTGAGCTGCAGGCATGCTGCGAGCAATCAGCCAACACCTCTGGGTTGTACCGGGCTATCCCAGCCAACTGGAAAGTCTCTAACAAAGCACACTTCAAATGTTTCCAGGCAACAAGGTCACCACATCTTCATCAGCTATGCCATTTTCTTTTTACACAGCAGGCAGCCACTTTGTCTTAAGAGCTAATTTCTGCCTTTTCTTTGACTTCTAGTACTCTCCAGTTCGCTGAATACCACCCTTTTCTCCAACTGGGGGACAGTTTTGGAGCGTGCACTGAGAAAGGAGGGATTTTCATGTACAGTTTGCTGAAATCAGAGGTTTCACACCAAGTGGCTTCTACCACAGCTACTTAGTGATCTGTATTTCACAGATCTTTGTTTTCTACTTGTCTCTGAGGTCATCCACATATCTTTCATTTTGATTTATAATGGATTGCCCCTTTATTTCACATCTTTCTAAGATTATAAAGTTTTTAGTTTGGTGGGGGTTTTTTGTTTGGTTGGTTTTGGTTTTCTTTTTTTAGAAAAATACAGAAAAAAATACTTTTGGCTGGAATAAAAACTTTATTTTTTTAATTTATAGTTCCTAAATATCCTGTGAATTAGACAAAACTCCTTTCCTTTTTTTTTTTTTGAAGACTGGTATGTTTCTTTTTGAGTTTTGATAAAAGTATATATAGTTTGGAATAAAATGAGATTTATTAGGCAAAAGTGTTGTTTTTGCACTAGATTCAGCTTAAGACATCTTAGCAAAAACGAATTTTGATGCCTGGAGAAAAGGTCTGAATTCAAGAAAGGGAGGAAGGGAAGGGAAAAACAGAGCTATGATGAAAGTGGGGAGGATAGTTCAGAGCAGCCAGACTTCCTGCTGCCAGAGGACGGGGTGAGGATGACATCAGCCCTGACTAGGTTTTCAGGCTTTGGCTTTGACTGAAAGCAAGACCACGGGAATATGCTGCTCTTGTAACTCTTGCCATTGTCTCTGCTGCTTATAGTTGATCTATGTACATATACAGCTTTCACTTGTGATACATGAAGGCAATGTTCAGATGTCTTCCATGACTGATTTGGATCAAGAAATTATGTTTAGGTCTGATATTGTTAGAGAGTACCTCGGTCATTGATTCAGTGAGTGTTGAACTTCTGGTCTTCAAACTGTCCACTCCGGTCATCCGAGGTGGCCCTGCAAGCCACACACAAGTACCTTGAACTGCAACGTTCCTTGCTCTCTGAACCAAAGAACATTTGAAGGATATGAACAGCCCCAGCAGGAAATACTGTGAGAAAAAGTCTTGTTTCCATGACTCCAGCACTAAACCTCAATGTTTTCCTGGTTCCCAAAGCATGGAATTACTCTTGATTCTCACCAAAACACCCATTTCCCCATTTTACTTTTCACTCAGTTCAGCACACAACTGAAATTTATGTTTAGTTTTACATTGTTGTAGCAACAATCTGTTTTTACATTGTTGACTTTCTCTCTTCTTGTAGCAGTTCTCCTCTTATATGTCACACTACTACAAGTTGTGTGTTGCAAGTTGTTGCATAAATTTGAACTGAATCTACAAAAAAAAAAAAAAAAAAAAAAAGAAAATCCATAAGGAAGTGTTTTTCTCTCTGTTCTTGAATACAATTCTGTTTTCTTTTCCCAGTTTTTAACTTCTGTGTGTTTTTATGGAACTCTGCTAATCTGATCTAGTGTGTATTACTGCAACCTGAGGGCTAACACACGTGATGGAGGTACAAGAGCGTAAGAAGTTACTGCACATCAGCTAAGCCATGGCAACTATCCTGTGTTCAGGCTTAGCCCACAGCAAATGCAATATAATGTGAGTTATCTTAAGCCTCTTTCGTGATGGACTTATCTTTCCTCTGTCCTTTCCTGGGAGGCTGCTGGGTGTCATTATTCCAGCTGCACTGATTTGTCTGTTTGGGCTCTCTATCCCTCTATCCTAATTAAATCACCTCCTGCTATGCATTTAACCTTGAAAATCTTTCCTCTTTTACTTCACTTTAACTGGCTGTTGCTTCAGAAACCTTATGATACTTTGCTCCTATGTGAAAGCTGCACTGAACATTACAGGCTGGTTAGAGGACGGTTTTCAGTACAAAAGAGAGAAAGAAGAGGAGTGGATGCAAACAAGTCTGTACACAAGAGCAGAGAATCCCTTTCTAAAGAAACGGCTGCTGTATAAGAGACCTCTCATCTTACCTGACCACTGATACACGAGACTACAAAGGTCTGATCAAAAGTGATGGATGAAGAGGGAAGGATGATTGTTGCACCCAAGAGCATGAGGCAGTCTGACAGATGCAGGATTGGGTTCTGCAGCTGCTGCTTGGCAGTGACCTTGGTGCAGTCCTTCTTTGGTTATGGGGCAACTCTGGCAGGCATTGCCAGGGCTGCAGGCTGCTTGTCAGGTGCATTTGTATTGCAAATGCTAGAGATGCAGACTGCAGCGAGGCAGAGGTTAATGCAATGCAACAAGGGCCTGGAAAACCACAAGTCTAATTATTACATTTGTGCAACTGAAGAGGAGACTGTGACTGCTGAGGGCTCAGATACCAGACAAATGGCCAGAATGTCTGTAGTTCATCCAGGGACTAAGAATGGTCTACAGGTGATACCTGTGGTATTGCATCTGCAGACTGGGACAAGCACAGGTGCAGCATTAAAAGACACAGTCTGATCTGAGAACCAGTCATTGCTGACACTTGGAGGTTGTGTGACCCCTGAGGACTGGGGTAAGTATGTAACTATTTAGGAATGGAATGATAAAAGGTAATACCCAGCCATATGCTACAAGATATAAGAAGCTAAATAAATGTATACAAAAGACACTTGCAGTTTGAGGGTTATGGGATTCTGGGAACTGGACAACTGACCACTGCTTGATTGACAGTAAACCATTGCTATTTGTTATCCTGTGTTAATAAAGTAGGGCTAGTCATGAATCTGGTGTCAACTTGAGCTCTGTGGCTGAGCAAGACTGTGAGTGAATTAGGTTCCTGGGAAAAACAGAATTTGAAATCAATTTAGGAGCAGGCAATTGTGGCTTAACAGCTGCACTCTTGGGAGGCAGGAGGTGGAGTGAGGTGTAGTTGGGGAAGAAGCCATTGCAGCTGGACCTGTGGGAAGAATTCAGCTGAGAGTGCTTTGTTCTCATGTCATGAAACATAAAAGGTCTGAAACATGTTAACAGAACTGGTTTTAAACAAATGTTGTCTTATCCACATTTTCAGCCTTTGGGGCTTACTCTGCTAACACAGAGAAGTGGAACTAAAGCAATCCTGACATTCAAACCTCACTAGTGTCCAAGTTCAACCTTCTTTCAAAAAGTGAGCTAAATAAAGATTAAATATGGATCAAATTTTTGCATCTCAGGGCTTTCCCTGCAGCTAATAACTCCAGGAATTGTCTTGCCTTATCAATTATGTAATGAAATAAAGCAGTTATTTAGTAGTCTCCTCCAAAATGAAGAACAAGACCACCTGTCAACTGGTGGAACTGAGTGCAGCAAAATCATCCTGCCAAGTCACCAGGAGGTTGCCACACATTCAGAAGAGATTAAGGCAATCATGGGACACTTACAAAATCTGCCCTGAATGTCTGTAGTCAGGTGATTACATTCTCTATGAGTTTTATGTCTTCAACAGATTGTTCATTGCAGTGTTGGGTCTGTGAAGAGAAGACAGTTGGCCTACTTCACCATTTCATTACTTTAACATTAATGAAATTGTATACACACTGTAATCAAGGGAGTTGCACTGATTAAATGGAAACAACCAAATATTGCCTTAGATTCCTATAGTCTGAGACAGTTGCCAAAATTGTGACTATTTTCATCATACTTTCCTACACAGAGAATTAAAATCTATGCTAAACATGAATACAAATATGTAAAAAGAGTTTGGCTTGACATAAATAAAATTGTCATTGCTGTAGCAAGATACACACACACCCAGACACAGGAGGATGCTGGTAAAGAAATCTGATCCTTGTTTTCTACTTCGGTCTCTCAGTGTGGCTTAATCTGACAAAAGGATTAATAACCTTGTCACATCACCCAGGTTACAAGTCACAAACTGACACCACTCCTGTTGCAATAACTGTAGGATTGAATAAAGGCACAGAGTCTAAGAGACCATGTTGATAGTGGTGTTCATAGCTATTTATTCATGACTCCAGTAGAAGTTTAAACATGCCAGTTCACTGTTCAGCCTCAAGGCCAAATTTCATCTGCTTGAGGTAACCAGGTTCAGTCGAACTTAAGTGCAACCCCCTTGTGGTGTGTGGTGTAGGTCCCATCTGTGCTGAGTCAGCTGACTCAGGTGTGTTACAGCTGACAGCTGTGATACCAGTAACTCTTCAGCTCAAACTGTAGCACCACACAGATCCTTGAGGTTTGTTTCCCCTGAGGTCCATGGCTCATTCCCTAATCTATCTATCAAGGCAGCAGCTTGCACACAAGCTTCCATTGCAAAAAAGCAATTGCTTCTGAGACCTTGATATGATTGAGAAGATGACCTAGTAAATGTGATTGGACAACGCCACATCCAGGCAGCCAGCATCAGCACCTTTTCATGTATAAATTGTCCATGCAGTAGACTAGGGCATTAACTTTGAATGGTGCCTTCACCAAGTAAAGTTTTATACTAATCAAGTAATTGAAATTGTGTGATTGATTTATAAACATAATTATTACACAGTGCATAAATAAGGCAGTTTAATCCAGTGACAGGTACATGAATAGAGGACAGATAATACAGCTAATACAGCATCTCTGATACTGAGATGCTTTGCATCTTTGTTCCCTACTGCTGCTCAGCTAACCTCTGGCTTTTTTACTGTTTAAGCTATATCAGCCTAAAACCAAACACAATTAACATGCTGACCATCATCCTGTGAAAACAAGGCTGACCTAGTCCCTTGAATTTAGAATTTATTCCTGGCCACTGTTCATTTGCACCAAGGCCACTGTGCAATCCAACATAATCCTCACAGGTTTGTATGCAACTGATGGCACCTTCATTTCCTCCACTCTTTAGGAGTGCATGCTGCCCACTACACAACAAATTTCAACTGCACCCTTTAAGCAACAGGAAGCAGGAAAATATAGGTCTGGTATTCCTCCCAGGTTTTAAACAAACACATACCCAGCTACATGGTTTTATGAACATATTCCACCTATAAGTAACATCTGTGTAACTACATGCATGATAAAGCATTGAGTATTTTAGTTCTGTCACGGGACATGAATTGTACATGCTGTAACAGTGGGACTGTGGCACTGGTAGTAGTCACATCCTGTGCACACTCTCCTCTGATATCCATGGAGGGACCAGTTTGCTTTTAGGTTTGACTTTCAATACCAGAACTTGGACTTGAGCATGTAATTGATCTTGAAAAAATAAAGTTATTTGATAAAGCAGGAATCTTTATGTAAAATTTCCTTTGGGTCTGCTTCTGAGAGACATTTGGTTCTTGGTGCTCAGCAGGGAGCCTGTTAGTGTCAGCGGTTTGGAGAATGGTCTTTGACAAAACACAAGACAAGGTCCCCAAGGCAAGGTTGTTTGTGTTGGATCACTGGCTCAAAACAGAGTATAACACAGTTGCAGGAGGCTCTTTATTCCAGACAATGAGTCAAAAGTTGTCTTGTGTATGTGTGTGTTTTTTTGTCTTTGGAGCTAGTTGCATTAGATGATGCATGTGATTGGTCACAACTCAATGAGTTACCAACGTGAACATTTCATGATAATAAGGTTCATGGATCACTGAAGACATAGAAGACTTTCTTTGTTTAAGTGCCCAGAATAAGTTGCTCGTTCGCATTTTTTAAAACTCTAATAAATCATGTGGAAATAGAGACTTGTCCCTCTGCTTGTGAGTGTCATTTAAAAAAACTGGAATAATACAGGAAAAGATTAATGATTCTGGAAGCAATGAATTTCACAAGGGGCAGGATGCCAAGTGCCCTTGCTTTAGTTAGGTGAAAGAACAGAAATTCTGGATGAAATGACTTCTCATGATATCCAGGAACATAAGAGAGGCCATGGGCCAGGAGCTGGTCACCACTCATGGTAGATTCTGTACCTGCACCTAAGCACAAATTTCCTAAAGACTATGTTTTCCTTCTGCATGTTTGGCTTTTGTAAAGATAAATAATGTGGGACCAAAGAAGGCCTCGTGATTGCAGAGCCCTTCAATCATACTGTGGACACAAAATGACGGTAGTGTGAAAATACTATCTAGAGATGATTTTGCTTTAAAGAGAATGTTAGTTTAAAGAGAATGTTAGTTGTAATCCCAGGAATTAAGAAAATCTAAAAGTGACATAAAATTGTGTTGCTTCTCCAGAAGAATCAATGATGATAATTGTGTGTTTTTCTGACTTCTGTCATAGATTACAGAAAATACTTTTGAAATGAAAAGCAAATACTAATAGATAAAGTTATTGCAAAGTCATATTTAGTGGACTAAAACCACTACAAAATGTAGCACATGAAGCTCCTGTTCTGCCTTCTTTTAGCACTTTCAAGTTGACAGTTTGCTTTCGTGAATCAAGAACTTCACTTTAAGCAGTACTGTTTGGTAAACTTGGTGTAGTGAATGGAAACAGAACTAGGGCCTAGATGACTTTTGAATGCCTCCAAGACCAGTAACTCCACAACCTCTCCAGGCAACCTGTGCCAGTGTAGGTCATCCTTAAAGTAAGGCTGGACTAGATGATCCTTAAAGGTCCCTTCCAACCCAAACCATTCCATGATACTAAGAAAAATGTTTCCTGATTTTCAGACGGATCCTTCTGTGTTTCAGTTTATGCCTATGGTCATGTTACTGAACACCACTGAAAAGATACACATTGGTGAGAAATTCTCACCAAGCCTTCTCTTCTCCTGGCTGAACAGTTCCAGCTCTCTCAGCCTTTCCTCATATGCTCCAGCCCAGGATACTGTTGGACTCCTTCTACAAGGACACATTGTGGATTCGATGTCCAGCTTGTTGTCCAGGACCCCCTATGAGTAACCCTGTTTCCACTGCAATCATACAGTTTACAAACAACATTTATTAATTCAGAAAAATTGAGACTAAGTAATAGAACACTGATTTTTAAGACTTAACTACTTGAAACCCAGCCAGCTAAAAAAGTAGATGTATTAATGCATTCATTTCTAATGAGTTTTCTGAATAATTATATGTCAGAGTTGTGCAGTTCAGGTGGTTCTTTTCTTCATAGAAATCAATGTCAGTGGTTCAAATACAAAGTTACCTACTTAGGGCTGTTTCTTTTACAGCAGGGCATGGTAGTGAAAGATCTGTCATCTACATTTCAGATGGTTTACCTCTTTGATTAATTCACCCCAAAATAAGAACGTCATTTGATTGCATGATCCTTAATATTTGCTTTGCATGTGTTATTATGGCAATACTTTGATCTGCCATACACCTGTTTTCTACAGGAGCTCGAAAATGGTGTTAATTCCCTTTTACCACTTGGTGGCGATATCTTAAAAATTATTGAAGATAAAAGTATCTTGCCCGTTCTTTTAGTTTCGGTATTAGTAAGGGAAAACTAAGAGACAAGACTTTAATAAATCAGAATAGTGGTCATAAAGTCTATCTGAAGGAAACAATACCCTAAAATCTGCTTTCTAGGTATGAAATGTCCTAGCAGATCTGGCTATGCTGAAAACAATACCATCATTTTATAATGTCATCTGTGCCAAAGTATTCAAGTGCTGGAGCTTATTATGACTTCTCAGAAACAAAGGGCTTTGTACAGGTGCAGAAAGAGATGTAACTCACAGCTCTGAAGAAATGTCTCAGGTGTAAATCCTCTCCCACTGACCTGTATTTCAAAGTGAGTTATAGTTTCTTTTCAGTCATTGTTTGGGGTTTTGTTGTTCCTGAAACATTTACACCTAAGCAAATATTTTCTGCTTGCACTCTGAAGGGACTTTGTCATGACAGCAAGTCCCAAATGTAAACCTATTTAGTATAAGAATTACTAAAGGTTGAGACACACATAGCTCTCTAGGAGTGCAACGTTACACTAACTAATCTACCTTTCAATTTTTCTTTTCTTTTATAGAGTTTTGCAAATGTTATAATACTGAGAGCGAATGGTGATGATCCTCTTGTAGAACAGTGCTGCTTCCTAAATTCAAAGCCCTCCTGGTTTTTACCATACTTTCAGTACATGTCATGCTGCTGTGCTTGTTCTTTATTATTCTTCTCTACATTCAACAGTCAGAATGGAGTAGCTGCTTAAAGTGCATATCTTCTCATTCTTTGATTATTGTCCAGATCAGGAAGCCACCAGGAGGGCTTTACCTTCAGTGAAGACCTACCCACTTCAGTCCTGCAGATACACAGATTCTTTTGTCCTGCCTTCAGATATGAAAGTGGAGAAGGCAATGTGAGCAACAGGACAAAGAGAAACAGAGAAACATTTCTTGAGGCTAGAAATTAGCCTTTTCAATATACTGAGGGTATGCATTGTCCACGGACAGTATTTCTAAATGGATTTATCACATAGCCTTAAAACGTCATGACCTCCATAGAACCCCTGCTCCACGCTCCAATTTCTTTTAACTAGTAAAGCTAGCAAGTTTCCAAATGAGAATTACATATAGGCTAGATACAAAACTAGCAGCCAGTCTTGCATCCCTAGACAAGAAATCTCCCAGGTTTGAGATAATTTACAAAAGTGATACCTCCTGGATGAATGTGTTATTTTACTGCATCTGTTTGAAAAGGTACCTGTAGTTTAAGGATAATTCTGATTAATGTCAAGATATGATTGAAGAAGTCCTTTATATATAGCTATACTTCTGTTAAAGTTTTCAACAGCTGTTTAAAACACCAATGATAAAGAACTGGATAGTACTGCAGTCTTGCAGCAAAACATTTGGATGTAATATGTATTGACCACTTCCTTTTCCCAACTCAATCAGGAGCCACAAGACATGCTCATTTCCTTTTGACAACAATTAAATATACAGATACAGTTTTCAGGGAATAAAATAAATAAGTTGAGCCTGGACTCTGCCAACTGCAAACAAAAGCATGTGAGCAAAGGTTGGCACCACACCCGGCTACCCTTAGCTCTCATGTTTTCATTTAGTCAGCTTAGTTACAGCTGAACAGCTTGAGATATGCCTTCTTGCAGTCACAGGGCATGCTGGAGAGATCAACAGGACCCAATGAGCAAGGGTCTTTGGATCTCCACAATCTTTCATCTGTTGCTTATCCCAATGAGATAAGAAAATCAGTGTAATAAATTTTAGAGTTCATATGACAGTGCCCAAAGTATGAAACAATAAAAGTGAAGAAAAAGCCCTTAGCATAGATGGGAGCAGCGCGGCTCCTCTGATGAACTGTTTCCAAATGTTTGAACATCTACAATCTTACTAGTAGTCCCTCCTGCCATGCTTCTCACAGACTTACTTCTTCACTGATGGTTTTTGGATTTCTTCAGAACACTTAAACTCTCTGGGTGCCACGGAAATGCATAATCACCCTTCTGAGAAACCACTTGGCTTGTAGCCATCATTGAGCAAAATAGAAAGAAACGATGACCACAATAAAGCAATCTGCTTACTAATTGCTATTTAATTGCTGTCAGCATTTCCAATGCATTAACTAATGATGACAGTGATACATAAACACCTGAAAGCATCAGCTGACTCTTCAGGGTGCAGGGAAAGGCATAGTGTATCTGACTGCCCATGTATGTGCATTCATGTGTGTGTTGGAGGCACTAGACAGGAAAAGGCTTCTCCTTCCTACTCTTATGACACATAGCCATGTAGCATATGGATATCTCCACCAAAGCAATAGTCACTGAACCTGAGTGATTCTTACAGATGTCCCCAAAGATGTACTTATAACCCAATACCAGAGCTCTCTGGCCTCCATTTTTCAAATGAAAATCTGTTTTTTTGCTTCCACCCCTATTTAGAAACATCCCTCTCAAAATGCTGAGCTTCACTAGAAATACATCTGAAAATGAAGGATGAAAAAAGAACATTAAAACAGAAGCAGAGAAGAAGAATTTCCTCTTCTTCTCTAAATGAGGAGAAGACAGGAGACAGGGAATTAACTCAAACCTAAAAATATTAAATATTTTTAGGCATAACTGTGAACTAAAAAGCAGCTCTTGAAGACTGTTCTGTCTTCCATGAAAATTTCTTCCTGTGCCTGTATTGTGGCCTGCTTTGTTTGGGATTGATAAGTGCCAGGCCTCCCACACGAACAGGACAGACCTGGAGCAGTTATAATCTCAGGATGGGTTAAAGACTCTTGCAAAGGCTGAGCCTTGGGAATGTGTTGGATGTTCTGGGCTAGAGGAAAGCTGGTGCAAGTCCTCCCTCTGTACCGACCCCTCTGCTCCCATGCCCTTGCATTGCTGTCAATGCACAGGGAACAAAACACACTGAGGGAGCTGGGGGAGGCAATGGGAGTAAGACCAGAGGCACCCTGCAGTGTGCATCCAAAACCTAGATACAGTCCTTCAGAGGCAATGGTTTACTGTGAGCCAAGCCTGGTTGTGGTTACAGTGAGCTGAGATGCAGCTGCCAGGCTGCTTTTCAAACGCTTTCAGGGCAGTGCAAATCTGAAAGTGTTCTCAGCTTTGTGCACATCAGGAGCATGGGCCTGCATTGTCCATGCACTGCACTCTGTAGCTCTGTGTCAGGCATTGACAGGTTAATAGCTAATTCACATGATGTGTGTCTTACCTTATTGCCTTCTGCAGGCTCTAATAAAAAGAAGGAACACTGATCCAGAAATCCCTTCAGGAACAGCTGAGGTGTCTCCTCCATGAACTATGCAAAAATTCCCTCTTCTTCTGCACTCCTCCGTTGCCATTTCATGGCACAGTGCCCACCAGCACATGGGCACTGCACAGGCCTTAAGAAGGGCACTCATTCTGTAAGCACATAGCACTGGCAGATGTCCCAGCGAGGTGTGGATGACATTTTGGGCAAGGAAGCACCTAAGGACTATGTAGATTCAAATCCATTTTCTGCCACAAGCTTCCGGTCTGATTTTGGTTTCTGCAAAATAGGGCATTAAATAATTTCTTTCAGAACCTGTTTAGGGAAGAGACTTTCTCTCTGAGACATAGATGCATAGTATTGTCTACAAAGAAATGTGTATTTTTGGACATGTCTCTTGACATGCTTGCAACATAGAATGAAATAATAATGCAGTAGTTGTGGGAAATTTTCTTGGTAACCCATAGATTATCTGACTTGAGGGATTACTTTGATTATTGAATCTGACTTCACATATACCATGAATTAAGAGGTTTTCGTGAACATTTTCTGCTTGAACTAAAGCCTTTTTTTTTCTATAAATAGTTCTATTACTGGTTTAAAATTGCTGTGATTTTATAAAAAATTACATCTTATTTATAATCTGGATTTGCTGCCATCCTGCCCTGGATCTTGTTATATCTTTGTCTGCTAGATGAAGGAGTCTGAGATCAAAGTTTTGTCATGCTGTGGTTCCTTTGTTAAGCTAAATAGATTGAACTCCTCTTGTCTCACACTGAAGTATATTTTTCAGTGCTTTAATCATTCCTGTATGATCTTATATGATCAGTCTTCTCTCTAATCATTCCCAGATAAATGAACTAGATGCTCCTTTAGAAGTGGCTACACCAGTGGAATGATGGAAGCAATATGCCTTTCCCACTCATTCTCACCATTCTGATCACACATAAAGGTTTATAGTTCATATTTTGGCCACTGGAAGCTTGCAAAGAGGGCTTGCCCTTCATGGTCTGATTGCCCTATGGTCTCTGTAGGAATTGATTTTTGTTTGTACATACTCTTTGATGTGACCAGAAGACCCAAACTGGTCTCTGTCCATGACACCTCTTCTTTATTTTAAACCCACTATCTACAATCTTTGTGTCAGATGAAGCTTTAGTAATTGTTAAGACTGGGAATTATTTTTATTTCCATGTCACTGATTAAAAATGTTAAAACATGAAAATAAGAGACACTTCACATGAGATTTTACTGGTAACACAACAATGAAAATTTTCCATTAACAGTGAGATTTTGGACCTGTCAAATAGTGACTATTAAAAATATGTATTATTATTATTGTTGTTGTTGTTATTAATATTTTGACTCTTAATAAAATAACTAGTGTATTTCCATGAATATTTCTGCACATTACAGTGTTTCTGTACTTCACAGGCCATACTTTATAGTCAAGGTACTTAAGGATCAATTTGTTTTTCCTTGCAATTTCTCAATCCAGTGTTTAAAACTGAAATCGAAATGCCTGTGAAAGGGAGAGACTATTCCCATCTCTATTGCGCTGTTGAGGGCAGGGAGTAGTGAGGCAGCAGTATAGCCCAGAATCATGGAATCAGTTAGGTTGGAAAACATCTCTGAGATCATCAAGTCCAACCTTTGATGGAACATCACAATGCCAACTAGAACATGGCACTGAGTGCCATGTCCAGTCTTTCCTTACCCACCTCCAGGGACTGTGTTTCCACCACCTCCCTGGGCAGCCTATTCCAATGTCTAATCACTCTTTTTTCCTAATGTTCAACCTACATCTCCTGTGGCACAGCTTAAGACTAGGTCCTTGCATCCTGTCACTTCTTGCCTGGGAGAAGAAGCTGAAGCACATGTGGCTACAACCTTATTTCAGGTAGTTGTAGAGGGTGGTAAGGTCAGTGAGCGCCAGGATAGTGCCCAAATCCTTCTGTCTAGAAGGAAGCTAGACCAACTTCTGATCAGCAGCAGTGAGGGGAGCTGCACGCAGGTTCTTCTTGCAAAGGTTGTGCTTCCAAAGGAGCTCCTATCTGCACTCAGATCTCCCTGCCTCAAGGAAATGCTCTTCTGCAGTCTCCCTCTCACTTGACAGTTTTGGCACAGGTTTACCCAGAACTTTAAACCTGTTCTTCTCCTACAAAAAAAGTGAGAAGCAGTGAGAACCTGGACTCCTCCAGCTTGTCAGGAGACCCAGTCACATTAGGTGAACAGAAAAGCCTCCTGCTGAACCAAATGGGTGGCCAGCAAACACCAGTTCTTGCTCCACACTCTAAAACTTCCCAGCCAAAGACCTCAGCTGCTATTTAATAATTGGATGTTTATTATTATTTTAATATTTTAATTATTTTTATTATTATTTTAATCGCTAATCTAAGTTGGCAGATTAACTGCTCCAAGGCTGTGCTTGCTGCTGACAGATGGGAACATAAATATTTGCTGTCTCCTCAGATTTGTGCAGCTCCAGGGTGGGCACTGTGTTGCCTACTGTTTAAAAGAAACATCCAGAGACTGCTGCAAGGGGCTGAGCTGAAACATTCCCTTGTGTTGATTCATGCCTGTTTTAGGGTTCTCCAGATGCAGAGCAAACTATCTAAACAACATTTTTGCTCGGTTAGGAAATGATTGGCTCCAGCTCATGCCTGAAAAGGTAAATGTTTGTGGGCACAGTGCAAGAAGTGCTGGGAAGGTAAAGCACACACATTGGCATGAAACTTGGAATTCTCCCACACTGGTTTGCTCTGGACCCTGGAAACACCTGTGCTCACTGGCTCCTGCTGAGATTTTATCTCCTGCTTCTTCATCACAGCTAGTAATTCTTTTAAACCTGCATTTTGCTGAAGTCATTCATGGCTTCATCCTTTCCAAGGCCAGACGGCTGCAATCCTGAGTCATTGTGGAAAGGGCCAAGTTCTAGCATTTACAACCCCTTACAAATCTTATTGCTGAGAAAAATTGTATATCACACCCAATAAGAGGATTTTCTTATATTACTCTACCTTCTCATACTATATGCCAGGTATTGTGAAGGTGGTTATGGTTTTTGCTGGTGTCAAAATTATCCTAGGTCCATACAGGAATTACAATCATTATGCATTTTTCCCAGAACCAAACACATACTTTTATGCAAGATCAGCTTAGTATATATTTCTTTCCTCGATGGGAATGCTTCTCCTGTATCCATAAAATAGCCAGCAGAGACAGAAAGCCATTATTTCTCCCTTTACAACCAATTGCTTGGAAGGCTGGAAGGAATTTGAAGACATCCCTGGCTCCAGCCTCCTGCCCCAAGGCAATGTCAACTATACTTCAGAGAGGCCCTTATCTTAAAGCTTTGTATAGCGAAGGCAGGCCTTCCAAGCTTTGCTTTTTCAAATGTCTAATCTAAGCTTCCTCTTTGTAGCTGGGACCTGTTACTCCATGTGTTAGCTACCAAGGACACAGGAAGCAGATTACTTTTTCTTACAGCAATTTTATAGGTGTTTCAAAACCATTATATTTCCTCCTCTTCCTTCTCCTTTCTAGATCAAAACCTTCTAATTTCTCCTCTGTTCTCTTATATCATGCTTTCTAGGCTTCTGCTCATGCATATTTAAGTACCTCTCATAAACTCTTTTACTTATCCTCCCTCTTTCGTAATGCCTGAATGATCCAAACTTGGATGCATGCTCCACTTGCAATCTCATCACTGCAAAACAGACTTGAAACATTATTTCCCAGGCCACACGACCCTGGTGGGTAAAAAATGATTCACAGTGTTTAAGGGACTTCAAGTATCAGTATGGCATTCCTGGTCACAGGGGTCAGAATGCAACTTCAGGAAGAAAAGGACTCAGAGACCTGGACACATGACAAAATAATTACTTTTCTACAGGGCTTTTTTTGTTTGTTTTGATGTCATTTTGTTTTCAAAGAGACTTCCTGCTGTTACCGCAATAAACTGGAGAACAGTACATCAAATGCCTTGTCAGTAAAATTATAGGGATCTTATCTCATTAAGGATAAAGACTCTTTGGTAAATTACTGTCATTCTTCATTTCATTGAGTTACTTCTGTGATGCAGCTCATCCAGACTGCAGCAATTCTCACTGCCCTAGTTGTTCTGCTACCACAGCCTGCCTTTGTATGTTGTCTTTGCACTCCTTTCCTGGTAAATTCCATACTAAAGCAAATTTGTTCCTAACAGCCACATTGCCAAGGTTTTTAGGGGTGATTCCCCTTTAAACTTATGACTAACCACCTCCCTGTCTTCAGTTCCTTAAAATCAGCAGGTTGCTTTGTCTGAGGCCAGCTGAACGTAGAATAAGCCTTTCAAGAATGGCTAGGGGAATTTCATGTTCTTTTCCCACTGGAAGGCAGCAGAAGTTGGGTGTTTAAAACCTATTTGCATTAAAAAAGAAATTAAGTCAGAATTCTATAAAGCTCAGTTGTGAAGCACACCTTGGCCTCTGGATTATGTGAAAGGTTTTAAGCATTGTTTCTATTCGAAGACTTTAATCCTAAAAGGTGCTGTTTGTAACTCCCTGAAAATACTTTTACTCAGTTCTAAACATTTTGCCTACTTGCGTAAGTAATTTCACATTTCATTTTACAGAGAGCATACAGCAGTCACACCATGAAAGAAAAAGGATTTTAAAGAGCGAGAGTTTCACAGTTTGTTCTGTCTCACTCCGAGAGAGCCTTTTTTCATTGCTTTTCTTCATTGAAATGTTCTTCATTTAAAATAGAAAACCTTGAAGTATATCTTGATACTTTGTGGAAAATATTCCACAGAAAACACCAAAGCATTTGAACAGATATACAAGCATGAGTTGATCACTAACTAGTGCAAGAAGCAGTGATTCATGGTTTGGGTACTCAACTTGTAAAGTAATGTAAAGGATTTCCAAGTTGGAGCTCAGTTTTCCCTGTAAACAGGAACTGCCAACAGAGAGGCAGAATTTTGCATTTTAGCCGAGCCGCCAAATCTGAGCTTGGCCATGTTAAGTTCTAGGATTGTTTTGACCTGCTTGTTAACTTCTCTTGGAAATATCCCATCCATTTACTAGAAATCCATGTTTCCCACCCACTTTCCAAAACTTGGCAGACCACAAGTGAAGTTACATGACTGACCAGGACCAGCCTTTCGTCCACGCTCTCCTCTAGCTTTCCCTTCTTTTGCATTGTGTTCACATTCACATTTCACAGGGGCACAGACTGCTTCCACTGAAGTTTGGTCATGGGTTATTTTGGGTTTTTTTGTTTTGTTTTATTTTGTTTTTTTTTTTTTTGTTTGTTTGGTTTTTGTTGTTGTTGTTTTGTTTAAAGTGAAGAGACTCATTGTCTTCAACCCCAAAGTCTGTTTACTTAAACATCTGCAGTTACTGATCCTCCAGCTGAACTAAAACATCCATTTCCAGTAGCTCATAGTAAAGGGCATCAGCAGATGCACGACCTGAATTGCCAGCTTCCAGCTTCTCCAAAATGCCCTTCTGCCTCTCTCCTTTCAAAAAGGAATGTAAGTTGATCAGCGAATAATGGCTTTGCTATTGCAAGTATGTGAACTTAACCTACAGGGAATATGTCAGAGAAAGCAGTGGTTTCTAAGCCAGTGCTTAGGATTTCAGAAGAGGTGGCATTGTTGTGAGTCATGAGCTCATGGGAAATTCAGTTGCAGAAGTGGATTTTTGCCAACAGGAACAGGATTACAGAAAGTGAAATTCAGTTCAACTCAACCACAGTTAAAAGAAGGTGGCTTTTTTAATAACTACTGGGCCATCAGCTGTCCCTTTAGTAAATATTTGGTCCTTCCTTAAATCAAAGCACAACACACAAAAACAATGTGAAAAAAACAACACAGAAGAGACATGGATACAAAAGAAAGCTGCCCTCACAAAATTCACTTTTTTTTGTGCCCTTTGCCAGGGGGAACTTTTTAAACCATGTGAATTTTCTTCAGGGAAGTATTTTCATTCTAAAAAAGAGGTTACTCTAGTGTCAGTCTACTTCACAGCCCTTAGCTAAGTCATGTTTGTAAAGCACTTTGAGTTCCTTGGCTAATGAATGTTACTACATAAATGAGAAAATGTGGTTGATCTCTGTTAAAGATAAATCATTCTTTAGTCTGGATCTCTCTCTAATACTAAAAAAAATCATTTTCTCAGCCTTCTCTAACACAAGGATTAGGGTTGATAATTCATTCAGACTTGCAATATTTGGTAAACTCTTAGTTCTTTGAAGTCATGTTTTATTTTCAGAGATTCATATAAAACTGTGAACTCTAACGTACCTCAGATCTCCGGTTTAAGCATCTTCCAATTTTTAAGATTGCATATAAGAATTTGTTAAGCCAGACCAGCTGGTAGCAAGACCTTGATCTCAAACCAACCATTTGACTTTAACAGAGAAATAACCTTTTAAACTATCACAAGTTCTGGCGCCAAGATTCTGCCATGACCTGTGTTATGAAAACAACATAATCTGTGGCAATATAACAGTACTGAGTTCGTATCAATAGTCTGACAGAGCATAGATAATGAGCACATCATGCTGTTTTATAATAGCTCCCTGCCATATAGTTACAAGAGAATGATAGATGGCTTGTATATTGTTTACGAGACTCATAAGACAGTCTGTATCTTCTATCACTATCTGATGCATACTTAATTTTAGTACTTGCCTCTCAAACAAATAGATTTACGGTGCCCAGGCACAGTCACACTGGATCTGAGCAAAGGTCTGTCCAGGCCAGTAGCTGGCATCTGCAACAGACAGGAGCAAATGTTCAGGCAAAGAGTGCAAGAAAAGAGCAAGTGCACAATTACACTTCCTGAGAGAGGGAGTTAATCCATATCTTTGTATTTAATACTTTTGATGGCTTTTTTCATACGCAAATTGATTCATAACACTTTCTTCAACCTACCTATAACTTTTGTCTCCACAATACACTGTGGTGAGGAGTTGCACAGCTTAATTCATTGGCTGTAAAGAATACTTCCCAATTGCTCTAAACCAGCTTTCTCAAGCTTTTGCACAGAGAGAAAATACTGGTGTTCTGCTCACCTTTCTTACCTGTTTGTGATTTTGTATAGCAGTGTTATGTCTTTTCTCTACTACACATCATTGTCCTCCAAGCAAATCTGTCTAATCTCTTCTTGAACAAAAATCTTCCCAGATCTATGACTCTCTTTTCACCTTTCTGTACACCTGTTATATCATATTTTCACTGAAATAAGGACCAGAACTGCCTTCAACATTCACACTATGGTCACATCATGAACTTGCAGTTTTCAGATTCACTGTTTGTTCCTTTACTGATAAATGTTAACATTTGATTTACTTTTCTGAACTACA
The DNA here is from genome assembly GCA_013399695.1 of Formicarius rufipectus. Taxonomy (NCBI): domain Eukaryota; kingdom Metazoa; phylum Chordata; class Aves; order Passeriformes; family Formicariidae; genus Formicarius; species Formicarius rufipectus. The sequence continues at coordinate 869,562 of VXAU01003367.1, forward strand.
AAAGGGTACTGAGCTGGTGTTCTTGCTGAAATAGCCAACACAACAATTTCAAGCTCTCTTTACTGAATAGTAATAACTTCTGGAGAGTTTACCATTCTAAGGCTTATTTTCCCTTGACCCAGTACAGTACTGACTTTTGCTTTTGTCTGCCATTCTATTTGTCAAGTCTTGAGATTATAGTTTAAACTCTGACTTTTCTGAATAATCAATATTCTTGTCACCTTGCCCTTCAACTGCCTTTTCACTGAGTGATGGTTCCTGCACTTGAACCTTTATTAGCCTTTGAATACTTTTTCTTTAGAACTATCATAGATTAATGAAAGGACTATTTCTCTTATCCAAATAAATAATTTATTGCCCAAGTAACATGGGAATCATTCCTGTCAGTTCTATACCCACTATATATTTGCAGCCTCAGTCTTCACACTCAAGAATTAAAAGAAAATGTCTTTCTTTGTACATAAAAGCTCTGTATCCTGCAGTCAAATATGTATCATTTTATAATACATATGGTGGTTGCTGCACAATCAGGTTAAAACGTTGGTTTCGTTGTTTAGTCCTGTGGTCCAGTAAAAATCTCCATGTATATATTAGTAATTATGTTTTCCAAAGCAGCAGGAAGTAAGGATGTTTCTGTATATAAAACTTGGACAATAAACGAAGAAAAAACACAGAACTCCTCTTGAGGCTGAGGCTGGTAGGGACTGTTAGTATACTCCACTGTGGATCAGTATAATAGGAAAGCTTTTCTGCCCTTAGCAACTTTTCTCAATTTGGAGATTAAATGTTCTTTCATCCACTAGCCATGGATCAGGATCAGACTTAGTACTTTACTACTTAAAATGCCAGTATAGGACTTAAGAATAGGCATTGAGTCATGGTTATAATGCAAATAACAATAAAACACAGAATGACTTTCTGAGTGAGTTCTTTTTCTGACTGTACCAAAGCAGACTACTTGCCCATCAAAGAGCACACAATGTGCATAAATACTTACATCCAAACCTGTTTTATAATGGATGTCACTTCTGAAGTCATACTGCCATGCCTTATCCTTTCTGGCAGGTTATCCTGCTGCATCTGTAACCAATACAGGGCATATGATGTCCTACTCCTCAGTTGCTGATCTTCCTACACTTTTAACCTTTCAGCCCTGGCAGAATTTACTGTTCACTTAACAGCATTAATAGCACTTGTGGCAAAAGCACAAAGAATGAGCTGTATTCCTCATGCGTTGGGTGTGGGAGAGACTTTTCCCTGAAGATTTCTGGCTCCCCCTTCCAGGTTCCCCCTTGGACATTTCAGAAGCAGATTGTTGATCAGGTATGGATCTTGTGCAGCATCCCATGACTTTCTGTGGAGCTGGCAGTGTTCATGAATGCAGTGTGGGAGACATCCATTGATCAGCTTTCATAAGTCAGCAAAAAGCAGAGCAACTTAGCACATGTAGATGGGAAATTAAAAAGCCTTACACAGACAATTCAGAGCAAAAGACCTTTCACCTACGGCTTAGCAGCTATACACAACTGAGCAGAGGACAGCAGCAACCACACCACGTGAATGGAGTTACTAAGGAAGGCGACAAGGAAGAGATTAAAAACTATTTTGGCGCCCACTGAGATTACTCCAGGTCCAAGACAAAACAATGTTGATACAATGAACTGGAGAGACGCCTGTGTGTTATTTTTTAAAGCTCTCCACCACTTCTGGCAGAGTGAACCATTGATCCTTCGTAATGCTTTAAGCACACAAATATACTTTTGCATGCATGAGTATTAAGAACATAGATTAACTCCCCCTTCCCAAGGAATGTAATAAAATTATAGGCCTGTCTTACTCCTGATTTAGTTATATACAGTACTCCAAATTTAAGCCAAAATAAGCTACTCCTACAGTGTGTTATTAGTTGTGGATAGGAGACAGCTTTAGAAAATCTGTGAAAGCTGCGTCCTTAGCTGGGTCATCCATGTCAAGAGGAAGGCCTGCAAACACACAAACTAACATTTATGTGCCTGTTCCTAATGGATAAAGCTTTAGGCTACTTATGTTTGACATAATTAAAAGCCTGATTAAAACCTTTTAGAATCTCATGGTTGTGTCTTTTCTTGAAGAGCCAATCTGCAATTTCAGCATGCCTCTTGAGACCTCGGAGGGCAAAGCGAGTGGTAAGAGTGATGCATCAAAGAGCAAAAGGTTTAAGTGTTATGGGAAGCTTCAATCCTCTAAAATGGATCATTCCTGACAGAGAATCAGAATCAGTAACAGAAGCTACTGTTAGTCCCCAACAAATATAGCTTGTAAACTGCACATTTTCAAATTCATAGGAGGGTGACAAAACAAACACTTGTGTGAGCCCTAGATTGCAGGTGGGATTCACAATTCCTACAGGTTAAAATCTCAGTATTTATGAAAAGTAAGTTGTCTGAATTTCCTTGCCTCAAGCTGGTCATGCAGCTTGCAATAGTCCCTTCTCCAGAGGAACTTAGAGATCCCTTAAGAAAAGAACCTTGGATTTTTCTCCCCCTCTTTTTAAACAGTTTGTGAAGTATCTATGACCAAACAAGCATTTTTAGTGATTTTTTCCCTTGGGCTTATTACAGTGTGTAAAAAGACAGCTAGTCTCTATGAGACTGAGGGTGTTGCTGCAGAATCACACAGGATCACCAAATATCCTGAGCTGGAAGGGACCCAAAAGGATCACCAAGTACAACTCTTAAGTGAATGTCCCGTATGGGGAGATCAGAACCACAACTTTGGCATTATTAGCACCATGATTGAACCAACTGAGCTAGTCTAAGAACACAAACTGTAAGAAGCTACTACATGCCAGCTCAGGAAATGATCAATGTTAAGCAATTTTATGTACACAAAAAAGGGTCAGTCTCAGCTGGAGTTGTACAAGTAAAATTCTCATTCTTCTAGCAGATTAAAATTTTACCAGGGCACTCTAGTTCATTTTAAGGTTACAACATAATTGATTTAAAAAATATTTCCCTTGGTAGGGAAGTTTAAAACCTGGAGTCACTAGAAAGAGTACATGAGTGTAAAAGCTGTCATCTACTGCAAAGAGAAAGCTCCTGGAGCTGACAGACTTGGGTGTCTCCATTGGGAAGGAGCCAAGTTCCTCCCAAAGGATGTGGCTGAAAAGCGTTTCACATCATCTCCTCCCTGTAGCAAGAAGGACATTGTCTATTACTGTGTAATTCTGAATATTTTATTGTTTGAACACTGGACAGTTTAACTGCTATTAACCCCAACATGTTGTGTCACCCTCCACATGCCTGGAGCGGTCTTTTGTACCTGTTGTGTTTTTTTTTCTTTTTTTTTTTAAATGCTGAATATGACAAGGCATTTTAAAGATACTTCATGTCCTAGTGCAGGCACAGAAACTCCTGCCAAGTACTTTTTCACCTCTAGGAGCAGAAAGCTAGCCCTTCTGTTCCTGCAGTTCCCATGCACAGGAATTCAAAAGCATTTAGCAAATACTATCTGCCTATAAATGAGTACATGATGTGCAAAATTACGACCACAATTAGACGAAATATAGCAAAATTCTAGCTCACTGTAGCAGTTGCAAAAAGTGCCTGTTAGCTTTGAACCACAGAGAAACCAGCACTGACAAATTTAGCCTTTACTGTACTTTTCTGTAAAGGGTCATTGTTCAGGTGCAAATTACTTTTGGCATGATAACAAAGCAAGGTTCACTAAGGAACTTCAGTTTTTGGACTCCACTCCAGGCTGGGACTCCTCTAAGCTCAGGTGCTGAGTTCAGGTTAAAGTCCTGATGACAGACACGAGCATTTTGTGTCCTATCTTTCTGCTGGAACGTGCTTTCATCAAGGCCACCGCCAGAGTGTAGGATACCCCCTAGAGTTCAAGTGCCAGCACCATTTCTTCAGCAAAGCTTCATAGGGCTTGTTTTTACTTTTTCCTAACAAGAGCCCGGTTTTCTCCAGGTCAGACCAAACATCCACCTAGTCCAGCACCCTCTGACAGTAATTGCTAGCCAATATTCCTTTCTCAGCTCCTGAATAGGATGAACATGAGGGTATAACTCTGCTGCTATGCTCTCTCCCTTCTGACAAGAAGTCAACACTGACTGTTCAAGAAATGCCCATTGAGGGATTATAATCCCATCTCTCAGTTAATAGTTCTCCATGGACTTTTCTCATTGGAATTTGCCTAATAATTTTTGAGCCCAGTCAACAGCTCTGAGATACCTAATCTAACATTTAAAAGACATACAAGGAAGGAGGCTCCTTCAATTTTGTTTCCCTCATGCCTGAGGGGACTCAGACCTACCTATGTCAGGAGAGAAACTTGGGCCACATATCTTTCCAGTCTATTGGATGGGTAGATTTCTCTAACTACCTGATACCTCAGGGCATCTTTACCTTTAGGCATATTTTTAATAGCCTCTGGGCAGGTTCAGAGTGAAGATTAACAGTGCAGGCTAACAGTGCAGCTGTAAGTAAGACTGATTAAAACGGCACAGTGATAATAGACTGCCATCAGCATAAAAAGAGGACTGTCAGTGTGCCTTTCTTAAACCAATTATAGGAGTGAAAAGTCTGCACATTTTCTACATGTTGAGATCTCATCCATCAGAAAGGATGATGAGCCTCTGGTTTAAGCTCCTTCAAAGCATGCAGCTCTTCCCACTGGAGTATAAGGGCACTTGGATCCATCCCTCAGTCAGCTGCATCTTCAGATAATATCCTGCCACTCACATTCAGAAGAATTTCATGGTTGTGGTCTTCAACAGATATGGACCTTAGACAATGGGATCCCTGCCCAAAAGTTCAGCTGTTTTACCAGATAAAAATAAGTTTTCTCCAGGTTCTTTCCTTAGTCAAGCCTTCAGCAAACCACATCCCTTCTCAAATCTGTCACACAGCCAAATGATATTACCATGCTACTTAAAGGGTGATGAAAGGAGGTGGTAGAGCTGTTACAGCAACAGGCAGCAGCAACACACCAACAGGCAGCTTCGATTTGGCGAAGAAGATTAAGATGAGCTTCTCCAGGATCCCTGTGTCATTAACTCCACCGGCAGTAGCTTTTACTTTCCATTTTGCTGGCTGAGCTAGCCCCCTTTCCTCTCAAGGGACTACTGAGCTGCTCTAGGAGAGGAGTGGTATAATCAGAGCCTCCTCAGGTCCAGTGCCACGGAGGAGTCACATGGGGTGTGTAGGGATAATCCAGCCAATGCTACAATCCCCAAGGAAGTCAGGAAGGACAACATTTTCAAACTGCTTTCTGCATGCTGATTTGCACAGGTCCATGTCTAAAAGTAAATCCTTCACAGGTACTGGCAGGTGGCATCTTATGTGCAGATACCAAATGCTGGGTGTCACATCCTGAAAATACCCCACTTGCCGTGCACTCTGGGTGTTCACATGCAGAAGTTACTAATCTCAAGAAGCCATATTTCTGCTGCCATTTTTACCTCTCCCCACATAGCAGACACATTTTGGCATCACTTGCAGAAACTGTTATAGAGCATTCAAGTGCCATAAAAGACCAGCAAAGCCTGGGCAACTGACCCTTCTCCAGCCTTGGGAACAAACTGAGAATTTTTACACTGAGGGTTCAGACCCAAAAGCAACTTAAAATTGTACTGCTGGCTTCTGCTTTGGATTGCAGAGTTTCAAAAGGTGTTGTATGACTGCTGCTTGGGCATTTATTGCAGCAAATATTTTAAAAAATAGCTTGAATAGCTCCTAATTAAATGGATTTGTATTGTGCTGTGTAAGGGTGTGTCCCATCCTGGCTGGCAAAGCAAAACAAAACAGGTAAAGGCCAAAGCAGTAACTAACACCGAAATACAGGGAGGGGTGGAGGAATCTGCACACCCCAGGACTTAAAACTCTCTTCAACCTTTGGTCTTGTTCTCAACACAAACAAAAAGCAAGAGAGAAGGTTCCACTGGAGTTTATAAAGAAGCTGTTTAGCATTAAAAGCTGATCTACAGGCAGCAGACAAAAGGACAATAGCTCTGCCGAAATGCTACACGGGGTTGAGGTTCTGTAAGGAATAATTTCAAGTCAAGAGTGGAAAAGATCAAATAGCAGCTGGAAAGCAAGAATATACGATGGAGGAGGGGAGAAAGGAGCCACACTGCTTCAGCACAAGCAGATGAAAATACAGAATAAAAAATACATGTTACTGGGCAGCTCTTTTCCATTGTTAACTCCATTTCCATCGTTAAATAAACCAGAAATTTTCCCTTTTAACTTTCTCATCTTAGTACAATTTTGCCAATTTGCATAACTACACTCCCTCTCTTATGAGGTTTTACTGAAGCTTAGATCCACAATGGTACTGAGACACCACTGAAGTAAATGGAATCAGACACCTCAATGCTTTTGTCAGTGTGACCCTCTGACCACACTGGATATCTGCAGTTGCACAAGGAGAGATACATACCAACACAATTGCATTAGTTTAAATAAACACCTTAGAATATAACTGAATTGGTTTTCCTCTATGTGCAAGTGGGATGCCAATGTCACAAATACAATTCAACTTCTGCCTGTTTCTGCAGTTCTCATTGAAGTTCCAGCCATAGATTACAGTGCACAACATCACTAACTGTCCTAGAAGTTACAGCACAAGGATGTATAAAGTTTAAGTCATGCTAAAACTCCCACTTATCCAAAAGTTCCTTTCGTGGATCTAAAACTTTAGAAAGTCTAATCAAACCTCTTGCCTCCACTTATTACACCTTGATTTTATTAGGTAGTTTCAGCATAGCCTGATTTCTGGTCTGTTTAGAGTTCAGGCACTTACAAACTGTATTTTAGCCCTATATCTTCAATTTCCTTTGTTTAAAGTAGGCATGATGCATGTTTTTTTTTCATGAAGATGAAAGGATCAGTCAACAGGTGAACTCGTTTCTCCAGAGCTCTCCACAACTGCAAAGTATTGTTATGAATTTGAGTTTAGATTTAGGCATAAGTCATAGGTGTATCTTTAAACTTTGTGGAAAGGGTTTGCAGTGGACAAGTTCACCCAAATTCGTGTTCCAGCACAAAAAGCTTGAAAAACAGCAAATAAAACTGGAGAGGTAATATATAGTGCATAAGAATACTCATTAAAAAGATAACTCTATGATAAATTATTACGGCAGAAAAAAACAACCCCTATGAATTAAAGAAGAATAGCTGTCATCAACAAAAACAGATAATACTTTATGTGCTTTGACTGATCATTTAAAATGGGGCCTCAGCTCTCCAAAGCTTATGTGATTTCAATCGTGGTCAGCAATGTTTGCTGTTCTAATGTGATTCTTCACTTTCCCGCTGTTTCTCATTTCAGATGCAATTCAGTAGATGTTAATTAACACCTGTGATAGCTAATATATTACCTAGAGGCATTTTCATATCTACTCTTAGCCAGCTGAGAACCGAGCCAGGAACAAGCCATAGCTTCCAACCCTTCAGGAAGAAATAACCTACCTTTAAATACCCGGTGTAATATCTAGTCATTGATTTGTCTCTTCCTCAAATGTATGACAATGTAAAATGCTGCCCTTGTATACTCTGTACATCTGCCTACTTCATAAATTCTGCTTCTCTAGCTGTTTTAGTGTCCTGCAAGGAGTTTGTTACAACACTGGTATACCAAAGAAAGAACCCAAGAATAGAGAAGCCAGAAAATGCTTTTTTTTCCTCCTGCTCACAGAGAGGTCTGAGCCATAGCATTTCAAGGAAGTACAGTTGGCAGGATTACTCATTGAAGTTTACACCATGCTCCTAGACCTGAACCCAATGATGTTAAACAGGACTGGTAAACCAACTCTGATTTTTGCAAACTTGTCACTGAAAGCATATGCCAAGATAAACACAACCCAGAATGCACAGGCAATGAATCTCCTTCTCTTTCCCAAGTAACCATAGTTCCAGCATAAAGACTAAGGCTTGTTTCTTCTCCTTTTCATAAAAGTGAGTGGGAATGAGTCCAGAAATGGATCTTTCATTTTACCTTGGCCACTGAAGTGCTGCCCACTGTCCTGTCGCTGAGCAGCTCTTGTGAGATCAGAAGATGGTTTATCTGCTTAAACATTTACAGAGTGAGGATAAAACAAAGACCTGGAAAGCAAAATGAACTTAAGTAAACCACAAAAAACACAAGTGAGTCACCGAAGTTCAAGTGCACAGTACCTCTAATTTTCACTTCAACAGGCATACAAAGGTATGGTTCTTATTTCCAGTAACAGGGAGTGTCATGCTTTTTACCTCCTCAGTGTAAAAGCAACTAACATGATGAACAGTAACTTTGGATCAGGGGAAAGACCTGAGGTATTGCAAACAGGCAGCAGAAGATTTAGAGTACATATAGGCCTGACAATCAAGCCTATTTTACACATCCCAAAACATCTGACAATCTGGTAACTAATACCCTGAAAAAAAATATTCTAACTCATTTTACTCACATGAAACATGATGTTTAGATCTGATGAGGATTACTCACCAGAGTAAATTTTTCACTTAAAATCATGCCTTACAGCTATCAAGGAAAGCTATTTGCTATTCCCAAAACATGTATTATCCGATGTTATCCTGCTTTATCTAAAGTGGGCAGTAAATCAAATTCATAAGCTGCAGCTGCTAATCAATATGCTTCAGTTGAAGACTACATCCAAATACTGATTCTTAGAACTATTTGTGAATTTCAGACGTGTCACTAAGCATAAAACTGATAAACTACTTTGCTGCTTCTGATGTCTACAAAATTGAGCAACTTTATCTCGTTTTATTCTGAAATGGAAAATCACAGCCAGCAGGCTTCCCATCTTATTTACTATAAATTAGTGATGAAGGGGAAAAGTTTATTTTTCAAAAGGGTGTAATTATGTCATCTCAAATGTCATTCTATAACAACTCTCTCTCACCCCAGCTTTTAAAAGACATCTTAGAAAATATCAGGTTTGGGTTTCTTTGTTTTGCCATTCCAGATAGAATCCCAAAAGGCAGCAAAATGAGCTTTCAGTTTGTACCTGGACTTGAAACAGCTTGTCTTCCAATTAGATATCAGCTGTTTAAATGAGCCAAATTAAACATGGGCTTTAAGGTGGAGCATCCAGCTGTGCTGGCCAGGCCAAGGCTGGGAGTTCTCTCTTTCAGCTTTTAGTCTGCATGAGGTTATCCTGCTAATGGAAAACAGACTTGGTATTTCAAATATAAAATTATCATTGCTGACACTACGGTGAAGAGAGAACTACAAAACACCAAACGAACAAACAAAACTCCTCCCCAAAAAAACCCAAACAGTAGGGCACTGTCTCCATTCTTTCCATTCTGTTAAAGTCATTTCCTCACATAACATCTGAGGTTAGAAGTCTTGAGGCTTTCAAGGCATTTATTCCAGTGTTTCCAATTTAGGACCATTTTCTGCAGGTGCTCCCTATAATCTTTGTTGAGGTCCAGACTGACCAGCCTACAATAGCAGGGAATGATTACCAGGCAAGTACTCAGAGATTTATTTTTAGTTTTGGCAAAAGCAGAAATAAGCAAACATATACTTTGCAAGTTTATTTGAAAAGTTCACTCTATTTGCGAAGTATTTATTTTTTGGCCCCAAATCTGCAACCCTTACTATCTGGGATAACATTAAGAAAACTGCACTACAACTGACACAGAGGTTCACCTCATCTGCTTATTTCCATTTATTTTGTCAATATGTCAATGTCTGTTTTTAAAAATAAACAGCAAGTACTCTTTCAGTCACTCTATTTCCTACACTTAATTTCTGATGCGCGATCTTTATAAAGAAGATGAAGAAAATACCTATATTAAGAATGCAGATTGCTTTTTAATAATCCAATGCACAGAAATCCATTATTGTTATAACAGATCAAGTATTCTCCAACACGTAAGAAAGGCTGAACTTTCACCACTGTAAGGGTTAACAAAAGAATTAATTCAGGTGCTCCATAAAATGCTGGGGTTTTTCTTCTGTACCAACTTAATTCATTTACATGTGTTTAGATTACTTAAGCTTTATCTGATGCTCAGGCAGAGAAACAAGAAGACTGTTTCTGTGCTAAGGGTTGGTTAAGGCCACAGGACTCGTCCCTCCTCACCACAGTACACAGGTCAGCACTAACCTGAAGATACTGCTGTGCAGCCGGTACGCTGAGGGCGGGGAAAGTGAGACGAGGCAGTCAGCCCGTTTTCTCATGGATCTAGTTTTTCAGTGGCTGCTATCAAATTCATTGAAGCAAGGATTTGACTGAGCAGGAAGATAGAATTACGTCTCCTTCCCACAGCTCAAGGTCAGGATAAAGATGGAGGAGGACTGTGAGGCACTTTATGTGCATGTATTGACTTTGCATTCTAACTGAATTTCCAAGCTGAAAGTACCATACAAAAGGATTAAGACATGGCTAATATTTAGTCACATATTAACCAGCATTGATACTGACTCTTAGCAGCAGCCATATGAGCAGCATACCAGACTTCCCAAATAAAACCCAAACTGGAGATTTCTTGTGTCCAGGTGAAGACTTTCAACTTGGAGGCAGGTTGGAGGTACAGAAGAGAGGAGGGAACTGTAATTCTACAACTGTGCAAAGACTAAAAATGCAAAAAACCATTTGCACAAGATGTATAAAACACTAGTCTGCATCCATTTTCCAGCCTTTGGACAGTTCTGAGGATCTGAATCTCATAGAATTCACACTAATGTAGGAATAAGAAATGCACCAGTGCAGTATCTGCTTACTTGTTCTTCCATTTTGGACATACAAATACAAAAAAAGTTTCTTTGGACTCTAGAATACATAAATACAGACAGATTATTTTAGCCTGCAATAAACATGAACACGCTGCCTTCCAAAAGTAGTACGACAATCCTGGCCAAAAAGCCACCCCCTCTGTCTCCTTTCCCCCCATCCCAGCCTAACTGTATTGAAGAACACTTCATCTGTCTCTCCATTCCCAGCTTTTAAACATTCCTCCTTTTCTCTCACACCCTTTTTCCAAGACAAGGTTTGCTCCAATTGCTTCTTATTGAGAGAAGGATTTCAGATGTCCCTTGACTGAACAGTCCTCACTAAAAAAACATTTTTGAGGAGAAACTTTTCAGAGCTTGCCTCACAACCCTCCCAACTCTTTGCTTGGTCAGCATACAGTTGGCAACATAAAAAGGCAGTCCAAACCCAGTAGCCTGTAGCTTTACTAGATGAAATTAAAAAACCCCAACCAATCAACACAAACCACCCCCCCCCAAAAAAAAAAAAAAAAAAAAACAACCCAGCATATATCTAAACACTGGGTGGGAAAAAAAGATTCCATGGAAATAGATTTGATGTTTCAGTCCCTTTGTTCTTGAGTTTCAGAGTCTGAAGGAGAGCAGCTGAGTGAAGGACCAGTGAGCACCTCAGCAGCTATGTTGTCTGAGTTTATTGCACAGAGGCTTTCAAAGTTCATTATATATTATTACACATATTGAACCTCGGGGCACTTGCCCAGCATCTAGTGCATCATTTCAGCAATTGTCAGTGACTGGTTTAAACCATATATTCACCAGGATCTCAGCTCTTGTTTCCTTTCTGGTCATTTTTAGTTGACCTTAAATGATTAGTTATAACCAAACAAAAGCATAACTGCATAATTCTTGACTCCTAGAAAATAATTTTCAGTCCTCATAACTATGTAATATCTCACATTCAGAAAAAGTCTAAAATCATTTTAACAATATAAAGTATATTGCAAATGCATTTAAAATAAATAAATCAGTTGTTGCTACATCACCTATTATCAAGAAATGTGAAATTGCAAAGTATTTTTAGCTGAGTTTGCTCTGTAAGGCACACCACCAGTACAAATCTGGCTTATATTTACTTTGTCCAGAAATCCAGGAGCTGTTAGAGGGAACAGACAGCTGCTCCAGTTAAAGCACATTATCTTGCTATCAAAAGAAATCCTGCGACACTTCACCTTGCTTCACAAGCCTTGGACATGGTAAACAATGAAGAAAATTTCCAGTGGTGCCCAAGCTTATTTCACCTTAGGAATGCAACCCTGCTTGTGCTCTCCAGGGCTGGTCTCATCTCCCAAAAGAGTGTTTACATTTTATTACACAATTTCTTCACTGGAGCTTCATTATGTCAGTTATCACCAATTATGCAAAAATCATGCATCCCCTGGGTAAACAGTGCAAATTGCTAGACAACACAGGCCTCCCCCTGTAACAGAACTATGAAAGATCAGCCTGTGAAACACTTGCTTATCACTACACAGTAAGAAGGAGAAAACCAGCATGGTCCTGCCTTTTGCATATTTGAATACAATGTGATGTGGGGCATGGGTGAATGCAAGAGCTGGCCTCTCACAGTACCTCTCTTTTGACCCCTCAGGGGAAGGAGGATGGATTCCCTGTGTGCTGGCTGGAGAAGGGCAGGAGCATCTACGGCACCGCCGGAGGTCCATGGCCCTGAAATTAGATAAGAGCACTTTGTTCCCCCCTTCCTTCGATAAGACAGCATGTGAGATGAAAGCAGCAAAGCAACTCCTCGGCATGAGAGCCAAAAGGAGCTGGGTCATAGGCCTGAGAAGTCAGTGTGTTGGCTCCTGGCAAGGGCTGGGGGAAGGTTCAGAGACCCCAGCGTCGGCCCTGGGATAGCACCTTCGAGTCCGCTCACCACAGTACAGGGAGTGGGGTATTTATTTGTGTTAAATTTTTTAAGACAATCACATCGTCTCATTATCAAGGGGTTTGGTCTTGGCGGTGTTCATGTAACACAGCACACGATTCCCTCGTCTGGCGGAGGTGTCGGACTCCCCGCAGCGTCCGGTCGGGGCTGGGAGGCCGCTGCCACACCGCCCCTGTGTCGTTCGTGGGACCAAGTCCAAGCTGTGGGGCAGTCACTGGCTCCGGCCACCTGACCCGCCAGTCCTCCGGTCACCCGTCCGGCGGCAGCTTCTCAGCAAGGGCCGGCAGGGCTACTCGCTCCCTTGGGCGGCACGGCCTGCGGCGCCGCCGCCGTCGAAGACCTCGGGGCTGTCGCCAAGCAGCGAGGTGCGCACCTTCCGCCTCTCTTTGAAGCGGCCCGAGTGTGACACTCGGAGGCTCCTCCGGTTGCCGACGCCTGTCCCCGCGGTGTCGCCGCTGCCGAAGGGGGGCGGCTGCTCCTCCCGGCCGTCGGGGCTGGCGGGGCTGGCGGGGTCGAAGGAAGTCTCGCTGGCGGTGGGAGGCGGCGGGGCTGCAGTCGCGTCCTTGTGCTTCTTCTTGCCGCTCAGCGACTTCCACCAGGACCCCGCCGAGCCGCCCTTCACAGCGGTGCGGGGAGCGGCGGTGGCCGCGGCGCTGTCCGCCATCTCGGGCTCCTGCGGGGACGAAGCGGGGGAGCGCGGGTTGGCAGCCGGGCACGCTGCCACCCCACCGGGACCCCTCTTCCCCAGCCCTGGGGGGCGGGCAGCGCTGCTGCAGAGAGAAGCCCAGCACCCCAGGAGCTGCCCGCC
>VXAU01003367.1:883101-927269 GCA_013399695.1 Formicarius rufipectus
GGTCCGGTACCTCGGCGCTGCTGCCTCCCCGCCTGGACGGGACCGGCAGCCTGGCGCGTCCCGGGGTTCCTGCGATGGAGCGCCGCTCCCGCTCCCTCTCCCTCCCGGCCTCGCCGGCTCCCGGCGCAACAGGTACGGGAGGCGACACTGACCTGCGGCGGCCGCTGCGGGAGCGCCCTCCGGCTCCACGGGGAGATGCTGCCGGGAAGCCGCGGAGCGGTGCGGAGNGCTCCCGGCGGGGGGGGGCGGGCACGGCTCCGGGGGGCGGGGAAAGGTCGGTGTCCTCTGCAGGAGCGGAGAGACGGTGTGGGGGTAGAGGAGGAGAAGGTAGGAGCCTCAGACCAGGTGATGCAGCACCATGAGCGAGTAATGAAATCCGAGGGTGGATGGCCGCGGTATTGCGTGGATGGATGAAACAAAGTATCACTGCTTTTTGTTTGTGCACGTGATGGATGTGCGTGGCTGTGTAGCCTTGAAGAAAACAGTATTGAGTTTAACTGCCCGTCTTAAAAAAAGGAATGGCGCTCTGGGTTAGACCATGCAGTCTGATATTTGTATTTGAACTGGTTCAATATCGAGACTTTGAATTTCTTTGTGACGGTGCATATATGGCCATAGAAATGGCCTTACCATACAAAGAAAAAGTAGAAAATGAGGAAAAAAAAATGTTTTCTTGTGCCATGCCATGTATTAAAAGTGATTATTTGTTCTTGGGAGAACTATGCGATGTAATACACATTTGAGCTATAGTAGCCTTCCCATCAGCTACACAGTCAAGATTGACTATGATGATGTGGAGGAGTTTGTAAAGCATTGTATTTCAGCCTCATCTTTTGCAGATCAGCTTCTGCTACTTGCAGCTTTCCTGAGAAGCCCATAAAGATAAGAGAAGAGGTATGGAAATTGGTGAATGCAGGTTACTGAGGAAGAGGAGCCTGGGGCATGCACTTTACTCTGTGGATTGCCCTCTTCAAACCCAAAGGCTTTGGGGTAGGGAAGCATAACTGCACACACACTTGAAAGTACTCCAAACTGTCTATCATACTAACTAATATCAGCAGCAAAAAATTTCTCCTATAAAATAAAACAGTAACAAAAGATGGCCTTTACATTCCCTCCTAAGTAAGCAACTAACATTTTCTAAGATGCATAGCACCAGCACATCAGGTTCTCTTGGGCCAAGGACAGCAACAGATCATAGGGTCAAGTTTCCCCATGTGAATATGACCTACTGCTTTGCTACTCACTTGTATGTGTAGAGAAAGAGAACACCAGCATCTTTCCTCATCTTGTGTCTCAGGGAAGTGCCTCAGAAAAATGGAATTTATGTTGAAAAATAGATAGGTTTTATTTTTAAAATCCCTTTTCACAAAAATATTACTGGTTGTCATTTATAGCTTCCACTCCACAAATAAGCTTACACAAACCATTTATTATTTGTTTATATTATTTTGACTACCTGACCTCTGAGGTCACAAAATGCCCAACTTACATCAAATCAGTGCAGTTTTTTTTCAGTTAAATCCATTTTAAAGACTCCTACAAAGGAAGAGATTTGTCCTTTTTGACACCAGTGAAAGCCAGGTCTGCTGAAAACAGAGAGGCAGGTTGGAAAGCTTTGTAAGAGACGTGTGAGCGGGAAGGCGCAGCCGGCATGCTTATGTGGTGGCACAGGAGGACAGCAAAACCTGCTCTGCTTTTGAAAGTCACAACATGCTGTTCCACAAGATTGTCACTAAGATTAGTGTTTATATGAAAACAACTCTGACACGAAAATGTATGCGCTCTCCCTTTCTCACTGGAACAGTAGTTGCATTCCTTCCATATTTACAGCACTGATTGAAAAGGGAAAGTAAAATACCCTATCGCCTCTTTCAATGCATGGAAGTTAGATAGTGTATTCATTTAATAAGACTTTTTCAGTTAAATTCTGTCCTGTCTTTACAGGAGGCTGTAATAAAAAATAGTGGGGTTTTGGAGTCCCAGCTAGGGTAGATATGCAGGATTCTAGCAGATGCCCCAGTACTCTTCAAAATAAAACTGTAGGGCCTTTCCTCCATATTGTAAAATGATCCTTTTATGTACAATTGGACCATACTGACATCAAGTTTATTCATAATTCTGCAGACTCTCCAAATTTCAGAAATACCCTGGTATTTTCAAGACTTAGATTCTCAAAGACTAATGTCAGCTCTCAAACTAATCTTACTTACAACCCCTAATTATTACTGCAATGAAAGAAAAAAGAAAGTAGTGCTTATTGCAGTTCCCACTCTCTTTTTTCCAAACTTTGCAGACCTTACTGTGCTGTATTGAAACTGGGTTCTGGAAACCTTAGATTGCCAAACCACACTCTTACCTAACTGTGTTAAGGGGACCCATCTCTACTGGCAGGAGAAGAGAGGCACTGTCCACTTCAGGCATCAGCCTTCCCAGCTCCATGGAACCTTTTGATTTCCAAAACTCTGATATTAAATGCAGTTATGGAATGCCCTCAGAAGCATAAAGTGTGCTAGTGAATATTATTCTAGAACTCTTATTTACCTCAAAACCCCACACCATCCAGCCAATATACTGGACGTTTGAAACCTAGGTTGCTCAAATGCTAACCTTAAGGCCAGGAACACATTCAAGCCAAATGTAGAAAAGAGCATATGGCACTGGCACTTATAAAGAGCAGACCTCTGCTTATGTCCATATTCCCAGCAATATTCAACATATTTGGTTCTTCAAGTTTCAATTCTTAAACTTTTAACCCTGCCCTGACGTAAAATTAAGCAATTGCCTCATAGAAAATTGCACCATGGATACCTGCTGGCACGTTAGTCTTTTAGCATTCAGCAGGTCTTGGAACTCTTAGATCTCAGAGACTAAATGGCATTTTAATTTAAACCAAGGGATCTCCATGTACAGGGAATGACCACACAAAGAATCGATTCCCATCTGCATCAGGCTGTCTGCTCAGGAGAAGCCAGCAGCAACATCTAAGCGTTAGCAGCATCTCAAGTCTTAGCCTTTACCATAATAACAACAGAAAAGACTCCAACAATTTTATAATGGGGAAGAACATTTTTCCTGTTGACACCAGGCTGCTGCTCAAGGCTGTGGGACTGCAGCATTCATTCCCAGGCTACATGTGTCCTGACAAAAGACAAAAAAAAAAAAAAAAGGAAAAAGAAGAGCTCGGACATAGGTTTGAACCCTGCAACTGGTAAATTTAGCCTATTAGTGGTTACTGCCTGGCACAATTTTGAATTTTGGCCTGTCAGTGTATGTGTTAAGGGGACTGATCAGGTATGGTTTCAAGGCAGTGAGAGCAAGGAATCATTTCCCTCAGGGAGAATGGATGCAAGTACACAAGTGTGTCCACCCCCAACTTGTTTGCGCTCTCAAACACTTCAGTACACAGACACTCCTCATGTAACAGTCATGCATTGCACCATCTCAGCCTCTGAGCATGAAAACACCAGTCTGATGGCTGAAACACAGCCTTCGCAGCATTTTTGAATCAGCGCCCATAGGAAAAAAGTTACTCTCAAAGGTCAAAGGTTGGCCACTAGAGGACCTCAGCTAAATACAATGTAACATGGGCAAGGCAGGACTGCATTGACTCCATGTTACCGACGTAGTCTTCAATTAATTATCCAATCCTACCTCTATTGCTAGCGCCGACAATATCCTTACTTACATGGGCCCTAACAGTAGCTCTGTGACGGAAACTAGTCCTGTCATGGAATGCAAGACATTTCCTTAGTGCCAGTGCTCATCCTCATTAAATGGGAAGTCCAGCTGCATGAATAAATCTGTCTCAGAACACAACAGATTCTAAGACTTTACCTAAAACTCCCATAACTATAAGGAAGGCTGACAATTTCATCAAAACATACTATAAACACAGCTTCTGAAACTTTCAGTTCCCAGTCAGTTGCCAGTCCTTCCTTGTATCCCATGAATTAATCCCCACAGGAGAAGCAAACAGAAAATTGTAGGACTCTGACATCAGCCCTTTTCTTATGTTTGTACATCCAGCAGCAAACTCAATCTGATTCTTTGAATCCAAAACTCTACAGCTTGTCTTCTCTTTTATCCTTCACAGAATTACAGAATATTCTGGGTTGGAAGGGACCCACACAAATCAAGTCCAACTCTTAAATGAATGGGCCATAAGGGATTGAACCCACAACCTTGTCATTATTAACACCGTGTTTGAACCAGTTGAGTATCTGAAGATAAACCCAAACAGATATTTGTGACTATTGACACAGTACCCTTCCTAGCTCTGCAGGCCTTGAAAAAAACTCTGTTCATCCAATAGTCCTATTAACCAGAAAACCCACACGTTCAGCAGAAGGACAGTGTTTGTTGACACAAACATGCTGCAGCTTTTGCACGTTCAGTAACAACTCAGTTCTTTAGGCTTCAGATTTCCAAAATCTCCCTAATTCCTACTTAAATTGCAACTGTGAGGCTCATATCTATAAAACATGCCTCCTCCCCAATAACTGTCCCTTATTGACATTATAATACTGAGGTCTGTGCAGCATGCAGTAACAATACTGGTTTCTCAGCATTTGGATTCCTAACTCAACCTTAAGTATCACCTTGTTATGAATGCCTATGGACTCCAGCCTCCTAAAGTTCTTGGGCAGCAGCATGTGGTAAATAATACGGATCTTCTTGCACAATGGCCATACCCATATGTGCCCTACAGTAGAACAGAAAATAAGGTATCTTCAGTATAAATGTCAGCAATTTATCTTCAAAATCTACAGTTCCAAACCTTATGGCTAACTCTAATCATTCTAGCCTGCATTTTAGTGCTAACAAATGGCCCATGCTTTCAAGAAAAGAGAATACTTTGACCCTCCACTTTTTCATGCCCTGCAGAGCCCTGCAATGAAAGCAGTGTCAGTGGCAAGCTTGGCTTGTACCATTTCAAGTCCACTGCAAACCGAATCCCGACAGTCTCTCTACTTGCAACAAGCTGTTCGTATCTGTTGTAGCATACAAAGCATTTGCTCCAACTGACACAAGCTTTCTTCCTAATTGCAGTCCTTATGACATCCTGCAATAATCCATGTCCTTCAGGCTTTGAACTCCCAATCCTAGCTCTAGCTGTAGCATCAGCATAATTATATCCAGAATACCATGCCTTCAGAGAAAGATGATGTAAAGTGTGGCCCCCACTGATGTCCTGAATCTGCAAGCCCTAGAGCATTCAGCAATAATCATAGTTCCCTGAGGTTCAGATTTCTGAATCTTAACCATTATCTTTACTTTAATCAAGGAATTAATCTCTACAGCTGAAGAACATAAATCGTATTGATGCTCTCATTCTTTATCTCTATGAGTCCTACAGTCTCCTCATTCCCTTTAGATAGCTGTAGGGGTCATAGCAGTATAATTCTACTTTGAAGATCCAGTCAGATGGCATTCTTCTGTAAGTGTTCATGAATTACCTTCCTACTCAGAGTTTTCATAGTTTCAGTCCCTGGTTATGGGCAGAGGGTCTGTTGACACTGGAATCTTCTTCCTCCCTTCACTGCAGACCTTGAATCCATAAAGTCAATAAATAAGTAAGGTGTCCAGACAGGCTGATGCAGCTTGTGCCTTTGAGCAAAGCTTGGGGAGAATGCAGCATCAGGGCCAATTGTCATAGTCTCTCCAGCTGCTGCAACTTAGAGGAGCTTGAAAAGCTAGAGAAGTGCCCACTTGTGAACCCCACTGTGAATCTTCCTCCCAGCCCCATCTTTTTCTGCCCTCTCCAGCCTCTCCTCAGACAGCAGGGCAGCACAACCCAGCCATCAGCAGGATCAGACTCTGATCAGTACTTTGTGTGAGGGAGCATGATACTGGCAGCAGCTGAAGAGGCTGTTGCTGTCTACCATCTCCACATGGGAAGAAGGGGAGACAGCAGCAGCCTGGCTGGATTAGGAAATGCTCTCCCTCCAGACATGTGAGTCCAGGCAGGGCCTTCCTTGAGCAGTTAATCATTTCAAAGTATCTCATTTGCACAGATGTGCATTTGTGCAGTGTTTGAGCTTATCATAAATGACACAGTTACTCCATGTGCTCTGCAAACTGCTTTCAGCACCTACCTTCACTTTTGCCTCGTCACAACAGGACTTAAAACCTCCCCATCCCTAGAAATGTTCAGGGTCAGGTTGGACAGGGCTCTGAGCAACCCGATCTAGTTGAAGATGCCACTGCTCATTGCAGGGGAGCTGGGCAACATAACCTTCCAACCCAAAAGGTCCTATGATTCAACCCCATTTATTACCCCTGGCACCTCTCCAATATCTCCCGAAGACCAGAGTTTAGCCCAATACCACACCTGCAATCCCTCCTCCCTCCTATATACTGAATTTAACAGTAATACAAAGCTCAGGTGTTCCAAAAAACCTTGTTTCAGAAGAGATCCCAGACCTGGTACTTTCCTTTGCAGAGTCTTAGGCCAAGTGCCCCTGCAGCACTGTCTCCATCAATTAATCTCAAATGTTGTATGAGTTTTGAGAATGCTAAATGTGGGAGAAAGTGCAGTTTTACCTCTTCTTTGTAACTTAAAAAAAAATAAATTTATACACTTTCTCTTTTTTTCCCCTGCAAATTCTTCTTCCTAAGTAACTTCTGCATAATTTGTTCAATTTCAGTAGTATTTGACTGTGTGAATGAGATAAAGAAGTTCAAGACAACTAGTCTCTGAGTAGAGGACCTCCAAATCTGTGTCTCAGTTGAGGAAACTCTTCAAGAGTTCCAGTGCCCTTTCAGTATATGTGTGCTTTGGAGTCAGACACAGAGCATGCTGCCTCGTCTCCAGTGCAGTGTTATCAGAAAACAATTCCTTTGCTCCTTTCAAATCTGGCAGGTTTCAAATATTTAAACCTGACAGCAATGAGTCCTGCAAAGACAGGGGTATAAAGAGGAGATTTCAACTGTTCCACAGAACTTTGGAAAGCTACCCCCTTACCCACCATTAACATAACTCAATGTAATGTTTTACTAATTGTATCTAAGACTTCTGCTTTATGGAAGGCAAGTTGTCTCACCATGATAGCTGTGAGGGGGTACAGAGTGGCACCCGTGACACCAGAAGATGAGTGGCATATAAGAATCAGGAGCGGATGGCTGAAGGAGGAGACTGCTGCTTCACCAAGGGCCTTCTCCAATAGCTGGAGAGGAACAAGGTTCCTGCTGAACACCTGGCTGCATGCAGACACCGGTACGTCACTTGCTTCCAGAGGTGTAGAACTGTCTTCCACTCAAGATGAAATGACCCAGCAGGGAAGTTACATCAGCTCAAACATATCCTCATGAAGCATCTTTCAAACAACTCCTGCTGCTCTCTAGTAGTGCCTCATGTGAGATGAACTGTTGTGCTATTTCTTAATGCTTTGAAGCAAAGAGAACGATTTACTGTAATCCAGTCAAACTAATTTTTTTTTCAGTGTACTGGGGTATTTGTTTTCATTAAAGGTAAACATGATTTTTCTACTGTTTTAGCAGTCAGTTTTGCAGAGGAAAGTCTGCTGCCTTTTTAACTTCCTCAAATGGTGAATGTGAAACAGCAACCTTCCAATCCCAGCGGTGCAGCTCAGCCCCAGGTGCAGCAGTGATGGCCACGGCAAGTCAGACATAAGAGATGAAGCAGGTGCAGCACCAGGTGGCACTAATGAGGTGTGGAGGGGAGAGGGTCCTTTTACATGTGTGCTCAATAAACCTCTGAGGATGCTGGATGTGAGGTGACCAGTTAGCCAAGAGAAACATTGACAATTCATTAGACATTTGTGTTTGAAGGTGTGGAATCATACTTATCCCTATGTCCAAGAGATTGGAAACTTATGCTCTCCAGACACTAAGCATGAGTCTTTCTAAGCACACTGCCTTGTACTGTCATCAAATCCTTCAGATGGGGTATGTGTTGAAGACTCCAGACAGTGAGACATGCTAAAGTCAAATACCTGTATTCATGACAGTGGAAAAGTGCTTTGATGGCATTGATTCTTAGATATTAATTGGACTGATATTGTGATACGTTGCTTGCTTGAAGTTTTGCACAGAGGTGGTTCAGGGAGGTCTCAGAAAACAAATCTTTGCATGGGCTTGAGTGTGGTAGTACGGGCATCCAAGTGCCAACCCAAAAGTGCTGACATTCAGTAAAACTGTTTTAAATTTTTGAGTAGGAAAGTTTCCAGTGATGTCAGGATGGTAATTAGTGATTGATTTTAACTTGGCAGCTTGCCATGCAGAAGTGACAGACACCAGAACTCTTTTAACACATTTAATGGGATTTTCCCTTCCATTTACACTATCATAAATTACAAAGCATATTTCACTTCACAAAATAAAACCATTTCCAGATCATTTTTATGACAGTATTAAGTAGTACGTAACCTACAACAAATAGTCCTGTACAGGGCAGGAAGATCTATGGAAGTATTGGGAACTCAGACTATTTAGCATTTGCTCTGCAATCTGGATTAATCTATCTAGCCCTTAGTTATTTCTCTAGAAGACAACAAATTTACAGTCATACCCTCTGCCTCCTTTCATTATCATAGTTACACATATTTTTCAACTTGAATAGAAACGTGCTCCCTGAAATAATTCAGGAAACTGCACTGAATTACCAAGTGTATGATACAAATGATCAAGATGAGGGAGTATTAGAATTTTTTTTTGTTTTGAAAACTCAGTTTGGTAGTAAAGTATGTTGATTTTCTATGCTTGCAGAAACATCTCATACCGAGAAACAGTTTTAACATTAGGAATAAGTTGCAGTTAGACTATGAACTCTGTAGGTCAATGTTTGTGAGGGGAGAAAAAATATTAAAATTAGGTAATAATTAAATTTACCAGCTCCCACATGTCCTACACATTTTTTCTTCCTTTTTTCTTTTTTTTTTTTCTTTTTTTAACAAACCATTGGGCAACACATTCAAGATAAATACCTACAGTTTTAGCAGATTTACTGTACATTTATAAATACAGAAACATGACAAAACATAACCCAATTTTTACAGAAAAACCAAATCCTTCATCATTCACTGAAAAAAGTGCTGACTTTTCAACAAGGCCAGAAAATATCCAGTGTCCCAGCTTCACTTAACTTACATATTACTGTGATCCAAGAAAAATCTAGCATGTGAAATTGATACTACCACCAGGACTTTTGAAAAATTCTCAAGACTGTATTTTACATGGGAGAAAAAAATACAGAAAATACTATGTTTTGGGAAACAGAAATGGCTAAAAGTGTACAATCTTAGGATGCAAGTGCCTAAATACAAAGAAACCTAAGGAAATCTGAAATACGCACATGAAAATTATTCTCCTTTAAAATACTGGCAATGAAAGAGGTATGTCAAGATAATACTGCATTAGTGGCAACTGTTTTCAATATATCATAGCAAAAATGCAGGAAAGAATTATGTGGAAAATAATCAATGCACTGCATTGACTTATAGTTTGCTAAAATAAAATGCCATTCTTTCAGCTAGGTAAAGTAAAAATATCTTTTTAATATAGGTTCTGTTTCACAATTGACATATATAATTATGTCTCATGAAGAAGGAAATGTATAGGCGTATACAAGTAACACTGATTCAGTACCTTTTTGCTTTTTTAGCCATATTAAAATATGTTTTGTGTTTCTTAATAAGTTAATAATAAAATTGTTTGAAACTTCTGGAAACAAATATACATCTGAGGGAAGGCAAAAGACACAAGGTAAGAGGATTTTTTCTGACCTTTTTCCCTTCTACACAGAGGCATATGTCTATGAGACATAGGCTTTCCCTAAACATTTTGGCATCCATCTGCAACTTTGCAGAAATCGAAGTGCAGTCAAGGAACTCTTCCTCTCTTTTTAAAAAAATTAAAGAAATGTTGTTTTTCCTTCAAACTAATTATTTAAAATCAAATGGCTTTGAAGATATGCCTCTCTGTTTAAAAGAGAACATCTTCATTTTCTATTAAAATCTGCACAATTAACTTCTGGTACCGCATGTCATTCAGTGTAGCAAGGGTACTGTCCTCTGGAGGTCTCATTAAAGTAGGTCCAAACACTATTCCGAGGTTTTCAGCATTCATAAAATTCTCCTTTTCATGCAAGGTAACCCTAAAATAGAAACAAGGAAAAAGTAATTAGTTGCTTACTTCCCAGAAGAAAAGAATATCTGCATCTTTATCTGTAGTTTTGCTTCACATCAAGCATTGGTGGATAATGACATTTTTCAGTAACAATTTTTACATTTACTCAAAATAGTAACTGTTTGCCCAGTTACTATTTTTTGCACAAAAAATAAAATGCAGTACCATGGGATTGTGACTTCTAGCACCTTTGAACAACTCCCCTGTAACTCTTCAGTGATTTTTCCACTTCACTACCTATTAGGGCATAAGAATTAGTGGCAATTGCTTTTTTAAAAGCACAATCATGATTTAAAAGGTGATGTATGGACAGTCCTCTACAGTTCTGTGGCACATTGTGCATCACACCAGCAGTGGGGGTGCACTCCACAAATACAAACCTGGATTTTCTTTAGACTGCCAACACTTCCAGAGATGCTTCCATTCTGCAGGAACCCACTCCTTCACATGTATTTGATGTGCTGGCTGCTTCAGGCCAACCAACAGCTCACTGATTCCTATTACTTGTTATACTTCAGGAGCAGGCTGAATCCTGGAGCAGCCTGGAGAGGCAGCTTGCTAAAATCAGGTTGCTATAAACACCATAAACTCTGACAGAGAACAGAGCCACTTCTAGTAAGGAGCCCAGGATATTTTGTTCACTGACACAGGTCGTATAATATAAATACAAGAAGAGATGGACTATTTGTGGCTGGAACAAAGACCACCAAGGCTGGCAAAGCTGCAGAGAAGTCAAGCCTTGACACTGGAAAATCAGTCAGACTAGCTGGAAAATGCAAGCTATGCTCAAGGTTTTCCTCCAGGTAGTAGAGCTGGATCACACAAGTGTCATTCTGTTTGAGTGGCATACTGAGTTCAGCCCTGAGAGTGCTCTTGCACTGCAGTGTAGGACAGCCACAGACCCTTGATCTGTCACAGACCCTCATGGACCAGACATTTATTGTGGTATGCACAGCATGGATGAAGTTTCACATCTCCTTCATATAAATCTTCTGCCAGAGTGGAGCACATCTGGTTTTGGAGACAGCTCTCCTGGCAACAGCTGAGACCTTCCCTAGCCATGGCAATTCCCAGCTGGGCATTGTGAGTGGATTCATTCATGTCATCAAGGAGCACAAAGCGGCTGAAACCAGAAGTAGTTTGGTTTTCCCTTGTTTGCGAGGTACTCATAAGACTCAGTTTTGCTTCTACTATTGTCTCTCTGCAAAGAAAGGCTCTGTCACAGAAAAGTGGCATTCCTCTTTGCTTCCAGTGTCCCTACTCACAGACACAGCCTCATCTTCTAGCACAGATATGTTAGCTGTGCTTTGCAAGGAGCAAATACAGACCAAGGCTGTGTAGACCAAGCCACCTCTGTGCAAGTGCACATCCAACACTGCTTTCTCTCTGTATGTATGCTGCACAGCCTGGGGTGAACAGAGAGAAGACTCACAGCTTCACTGCAATGTCAGCATGGATGGAGTTGTATATATTTCACCACATGGGGGACTGCTCAAGCTATTGCATTTCCTCCAATTTTGAGAAAAAGTTACCAGAAAGATAACTGAAAAAAATTTAATTGACAAACTCATTTTTTCTTGCTGACATTGGCCTCTGCTGGATTTTTCTGTGCTTTTAAGAACAACTCAGTGCAGTTTTGTTTTGTTTTTTTTTTTCAGTTGAGAAAAAGCAGCGGTGTAGAGGCTGTGATCCTGCAGTCTTGACATAGACTCCCTTATACTGATGCATGTTTTGTCCATGCAGGAAGAGTCCTAGAGTGTTGAAGTTGGAACTCTGTGTTTAATCTACAGAACAGCATAGTCTGTACCTAAAGGATTCTTTCCTCCTTCACATTCAGATCTCTCTAGTGGATTCTCCATAGAAACTGACATGAACTTCATTTCCATGCAGATGCCAAAAGCCATGATTTGGGAAAGGAGATGAAATTCATTATGTGACTTGCAGGTATTTGAGAGAGAGAGCTTTATCAGCTCTTTGGGCTATTTTTGTCTCATTGTAGTTCAGCTCAACAGTTGAACCAAAGCCTGGACTGCAGTTCAGGAGAAGAAGGAAGGTGAGTCAATACATGTCTATTAAAATTTGTTGCCAGGATGTGAAGGTACTGATTCCACGTGTAGCTCACTTGCCCACAGCCTCCACAGGCCTTCTTGAAAGCCAGTTTGGTGCATTGTTAGTTGTCCATGCATATGTGCTGATAAGGGTGGATATTTACACATCTCATTTCTGCAGAGCCTAAAGAAGCTCTTGCGTGCCCAGGTAATGTCTCATCAAAGGGAAAAATTACTCATTTGTAATTACCTGAGCTGAATCAAAATGAGGAAAAGTCTCTGCATAATGAGAACCTGACTGAGCGTGAAATGTACTTCAGACAGGTTTTCTGATGCAATTTTATGTGAGTTGAGGTACTTTTATTTTTTTGGTTGGCATTAATAGTGCAGAATAGTACAGATCAAACAGAGAAAATACTCCACATTTGTAGCTGTGTTGCAAGAAGTGGGATATCTAAGAAGAGTTCAATGTTCTGCTTTATAAAAGGTTGATAGCTTTATTCCTCCCTTATCCCCTTTTCTGTTGTTTCCAAGTAGCAAACTTTAGCCACAAAACAGGAATATGTTGGGCAATGTACCCATAAATGAAAGTGTGCTTTGAGATTACAGTGCCAGTCTGTAATCAGCCTCAGTTTTTAAATACACAGATAGAAGACTTCCTGAGACGTGTTAAATACTAAAAGCAGCAAAGGGGGGTTAGCATGATTTTGAAAGTTTTTTCAAGTTTTACTTGAAATCAGTGGAAGTGAGGCACCCTCTTTAGCGAATTAGTTTTCATAGACACCTAGATGAAAACTTGGCAAACTTGGCAGTACACTCCCAAGTAACTTTCAAAAATGACATGTTGGCACCTTTGAAAGTTTATATGCCTTATGAGGCTTTATGTTTGCCTTATGAAGCCTCCTGAGTATGTCTTTTATATGCCAAAAGAAGCTTTGGAAAGCAAATGAGGCAGAGTGTGTTTAAAACCAAAGGAGATATAACTGGGGACTGTATTGCTTTTACCAGTCATATAAAAATAGGCCCTGCTTGATTCTTGGCTTACTCTGATGTAAGCAAACAACTCATAAGAGACAGCGCTTTCCTTTTAGGGTTATTGTTCAAGAAGACAGATCAGGAGGTAATGGGAGGCAGAAAAAAGGCATGATCAACTGCCTTACAGCAGCAGCGCATCATCTAGCACATCTCTGAAGTACCTACCATTCTGTATTTTTCAGATATTATCTGCTTCAGAAAAGTGAGACAAATTTCAATTAACTCTTCAAAGGTTTGCAATAATACGCCAGCAAAAAGGTCTATGCTATATACGTGCATAGCTTGTATGTATTTATATAAACAGCTTGTCTGCTTATCTGTGATATTTTTGGTTTAGTAGCAGTGCCCTAATGGAAGCTTTATTGGTAGTTCTGTAATATTTCTCTCTCAAAGCAGAAAATTGTTAAGCTCTTTAAGAATTATCCTGCATGTCAATTAACTCACTTTTTGAGATGAATCATTAGGTATCTAAGTGTCTCGTAGTGAGCAGCAGGGAGTAGCATCAACACTTCATGTATTGCTTCTAGTCGTTCATCAGGATTGGAGATTTCTGTAGAAACACCAAACAGGATTAATGTTAATAGGGCTTTCCATGTGTAAACAGCAATAAATCAGGAAGATAACTTATTATTATGGAATCATTTATTATGGAATCATTTACAAGTCCCTGACTGTGCTTGGAGGGATAAATATTAAACTCATAAATGTGGAGTTTATCAGCAACATCTGCATCCTGAAAAAAACCAGCTTTACAAAGAAATCAGCAACAAAGACCAGCCAGGAGTTATCTCCATGGTCTGCAGCACTATCTACAGGTCTGTATAGGTACAGTACCTGAGCTTTGTTAAGTGCTTCATAATACTGCTCTGCCCAGGACTGTCTCACTAAAATCTTACATAAGATTACTTCCATTAGCCTTCAAAATCAGTCGGGAATGTGGATATATGCCTTTAGAGACTATGCTTGAATATGTAAGGATAGCTAGAAGTTGAAGTGGCATGGAATTACTTTGAGATTTCTGAACATATTTAAATAAGTAGGTATCAGTGTTACCAACACATACTGAGGATCATCACTCATTTAAAACTGTTTGGCAAGCTCTCTAAAAGTCTGAGTAGGATTCACGTATTTTACATGAAAAGTATAGTCTCCCAAGCTGTGAACTAAGCCAGTCGTATTTGCTGCATAACTTTTCATTCAAATGGCACCAGAAGTCCAAGATATTAGAAGATTAAGAATCTCTACATCCTGCTTTTAAGAGAAGCATGGATTGGAACTGCTTCCTCTGGGCATGTTCTTCACAAGCAAGAAAAACTCTGCCAAGGAGGAAGAGGAGAATGCAGAAGGTATCTGCAGTTGCTTGGGCAGTGCAAGCTGGGGTAAGCCAGAGGGAAAGGGAAGGCAGCACAATCACGTAGACAGATCACTCTTCCTGGTGCTTATCAATATACATTATGGATGGGAAATGTAATTAAAGATTGGTTCGAATTATTATGAAATACTTACTTGCTGCCTCTATGAATTTGGAATAGGTGTCGTAGGTGATCACGGGAATTGGTAAGTCTCTAAAGTACAGCTTCAGTGCTCCGGCAATGATGTTTATGTCTGGATAAATACTGGCAGAAATATCAGCCTTGTCACCATCTAGAAAAGGAGGAAGAATCTTTTTGAAACCACACTGCTTCTAGTGTGGATAGACTTCTAGTTCAGATTTATTGTGTGCAACTCGACAAGAAAAAGCAACCTGAAAGCATTTGGAAGGCTTAAATGAGGATATTTTGCTACCAACTTTACAATATATGAATGAGGATTGGCAGTTTCTATATGTTTTAGTAAACAATGTATTTACTTTTGGAGGGCCTGGTGACTACATCATCCATATCTGCAGTGTACCATCTCAAGCATACTGTTTTAATGTTGGATAAAAACCCATATTAATAATATATTTCTTGCACCTGGCCCACATATTCACTGAAAATAAGCTATTAATAACTTGCTGTGATGTCTTATTTTCTATCTGCAGATAAGTGCCCAGGAGTATGAACCATTTTTTCATTTCAACTTGGGGAAACAGAGGAACAGAGAAATAACATCATTATCCAATGACCATCAGGAGACCAGTAGGAAAAATCAGAGTAAATATCCAAATGTATTTGTAGTGATTAGCAAGCAAGGAAGCTGCATTATTGTCTGGATAACCTCTCATGTCTTAATATTTGACTTATTTATAGCAAAGATCTGAATTAAATAGGCATGCTAAGTCACTTAGCTGTACAATTTATTCTGAAATGTGGATCGCAATTTGTTAAATGAATATGGATACTTGTAATGAATGAACAGCTAAACAGATGAATTATGCAACTGAAATGACACACATTTTGTTTGCCACATTTTAACACAGTTAGTCAGAACTCTATTTACAGAGCACTTTTAAACACATGAGCTTAAAGTTTACAAGTGTTACTGGGAAGTCCTTGACTAATGCATGCCTTGCAGTGAGAGAAATTCTAAGAACTAGGAGCGAGGCTGGAGCACTATAATTTTTCAACTTCAAATGACATCTGTTCTGGACTACCTGGTACCCTCATACACACATTTTTCTCCACACCGAGAAATCCTGCTTTCTTTCCTTCCTGGGACCTATCTTTGGTAGTCTTCCAATAGAAAGATGGGTAGGACATTGGTCAAGTAGCTGTGGCTCTCTGGGTTTAACCCTCAGCTTTCCCTCAGGCTTCTCTGAGATTAGCTATAACCCATAGTCCTTATTTCCCACCATTCAGCTAAGGATACCAGTGCTCCCTCACAGCAGGTGGTAAAGATTAGGACCATACTGTGTGTGGGGTGATGCAGGGTTATGCTTTCTTCCACAGCAGAGAGGAGTTTGCTTGTGTCTGCCAGGATGTGCAAGCACAAGCTTGGACTGCTACCACTGAGGCACTGACATGTTGTAAAGCCATTGCTTTGCCTGTCTCACAACAAGTGCTTGTAGATACGCCCTCATACAGACAGATGAGTGGGTGTACTTGATACATGGCATTTAAGATGGAGATAAAAGCTTTCACAGCAGAGTAAAAGAGTTTATATTGATTGTAGATATTTTATACAAACCTATGGCATTAATCTTGCAGGAATACGTCCTGTCCAATGTATGCACATAATTCTCATTAAGACTAATAGCACTACATGTTCTCATCAAGAGGAGATTATATGCTTAAGTGTTTAAAACAAACAGCCTTTCTTGATGCAGCTGAACATTCTGAATACATTCATCAGCATTTAATTTAATACAGCATCAATAAGCCCTAGGAGGATGTTTACACTGCCCCAATCTTTTGTTTAATCCACACGTTTCAGGCACGGTAGCATTAGTCTTGTAAAGCTTTGTGTGGAGAGCTCTATTTAATTGATGGACATTGAGCACTCAAAATGCTCCACTGAAAACAGATACCTCCAAGGAGCCAGCAGCTGCATCAGAACAGATA
Source organism: Formicarius rufipectus (assembly GCA_013399695.1). Lineage (NCBI taxonomy): Eukaryota > Metazoa > Chordata > Aves > Passeriformes > Formicariidae > Formicarius > Formicarius rufipectus. Next base: position 899,816 of record VXAU01003367.1, read on the forward strand.
CAGCAAAGCAGAAGCTTACATCTATTATCCAGGTCACCAGTACACTAAATGGAAGTGTTATTTATTTAGCACTTTTTCAAAGCAGCCCAGCAAACTTCTTTAAAGGGGCACTTCAGTTTGAGGTACTTCAAACTACAATGTACTTCAAACATACCTCTATATTTGCTTATTGTAGGAAAAATGCATGAATTCCTGAGTCAAAGATTTTTCTCTTCACTTCAGAGATAAATACTTTTCCATTATAAATGCACTGAAGTTTATTTTAAAGTAAGCACATTGGTGCTTACCAATACATTGTAATACATTGGTTACAATATACCCTACACACTTCTGCAGTGGATATGTAGAGGAAGGTGGATTTTTAATTTCCTTTTGTAGATTTGGATTTTTTCCCCCCCTTTCAGTTTCAGCAACTGAGGGCCCTTGGCAACATGCACATATTTCTTATTCTTACCAAACTCCTGGATTTGTATTTTTTTTTAAACACACTTAAAATTCAAAGCATTAAGAAAGAGAAGTTAATTCACTGCTGGAAAAGTCATGACACGTATTTCACAGAGGATCCTGTGCAGTAGCACACTGTATGAACTATATGTGGTTTATGTTACCTTCTGCATTACCAAAATAAATTCTTTTTCACTTTTCAATACAGGAATTTTCATCAGATTGCAGTGGCCATACATTAATATGGTATTTTTAAAATAAATTTTGAATTACAAGCACATAATTCATTTCAGCTGTACAAACTTAACCCTGCCCAAACCCCTTCATTTATCTTTCCTTGTTCCTTTGACTCTCAATGTATTTTGTTGCATTATGTTGAAGTTTGGATATCTCAAGACAAAGAAAGTATTTATTCTTTTCCTTAAAAGTTTCAGCTGACTTTGGATGCCATAGAAGTATATCAATAGTTCATTAGAGAATGAAATAGAATAAGCATTACATTCTTAAAGCCTCAGCTATTCCCTCTGAATACTGAATTAGATTTTTCTGAAGTTCCTTTTTCCTAAAGGCGTTGTTTTATTGCACAGCCTTTACCATGCTAGCATGCTTCTTTGTGGTTTTGTTTGTTTGTTTGTTTGTTTGTTTGTTTAATTTGGATTTGGCATTTGACAGGTTTTCATCTACACTGGCAAAAGGGTGAGTATGAATTAGGATGCCTCTAAATACTCATGTAATATTTAACAGCATAGTATTTTTAGCAAGTGTATTGTACCAGCCAGTCATATAAACAAGTGGGAGGACAGAATGCAGTGGTGACAATGGCAGCTCTGTGGATAAAATGTACAATGGGTGTTTTCTGGATGCCACAACACCACAGCTCAACAATGCTGACAGAGAGCAACTGTCATTCTATAGCACCAACATTCACCGGCTTAAATAAATCCACATTATTCCCCTCCTTCTCATTACAAAAATCACTAAAATGGAACATTGTCAGTGCCTCAGAGAGTCTAATGCTAATTTACAGTAGGGGTATTTACACTGCTTTGGCTTTGGAAGGCAGTCAGGCAGTCAGTTTAAATCAGATAAGGACCAACTTCACCCTGTTTTAAAACCAACTATCACTGTTTCATTGAGCCCAAGTAATATTATGTGGGATGCTATTCTCTTCCCAAGATGTTAACTTTGCAAACTTGCCTTTGCTTTTCTGCTCTTGCTATAATTCTTTGGAAGCAACAAGTGAGTGTCTCTTTGTCAAAGCAGAATTAGTCAGAGGGAGGTTCTGGCTTCTTGTCATTGCACCCCTTCAGCTGCACAAGAGATCAGCAGGAGAGGTACCCTACAGCCAAGTCAGCCCCGCTGCCTCATCTCTGAATCACACTGTCTTCTGGCCCCTGTGGCTTGATAAAAAGCTTGGGAACCAGAAAGCTCAATGGCATTATTTCAAGGATGCATCCTGTGCATTAGAATGGCCTGTCTATTTTCAAACTCATTTATTAAAAGCTGTATTTTTTGGAGATGCAAAAGTGTACTGGTATTTTAGCCAGGTACCTGGGGACTGACTCAGAAATGATCGGCAGGGAGTGTCCTCTGTAATGACTGAGTGTAGTGTTCTGCTACTGCAGGCACCATGCCATATAACCCTTCTGGCAAACCCTGCAACTTTCACTTTTAAAACTAGTTAAGGTTTTTTTATCCCTGCTCTTACAAGAAGGTTGTTTAAAAGCCTTGCTTTCAGATGGTTAAAAAATGGTCTTTAAATTGGCAAACAAAATTTACTCCTGGCCAGGAGTAATCTGTGTCAAGACTTAAGAACTCACTGGTTCGTACCTATGCACTCAGCATCTCCTTTGACTATCCCAAGCTACTTTAAAACACATTAACCTTATGCTATACAGTCTGCTCCAGAGATGTCTGATAGTTACGTGACCAGATATGTCTGTTTCTCCTGCAACATCTCTCTATTAACCAGAATGGATCGGGAATTTTCCATTTTATACTTCAGACTCAAATTTTTTCTTTTTTTTCCTTTTTCTTTTTTTTTTTTTTTAAAAATAATTTCCTGTAGTGAAAGGGGAAATAAAAATTCTGTTAAACTCCCACAAACTTCACTTTCTGGGCAGAAAATTAAATTTGAACAAAAAACTTCCAGGTGGTGTTGTTGGCAAGATGTGTCCTTGACTCTCAGCAACTTTCTCTCCCAGCTCTTCACCTGGGACAGAGATCTGGGATATTCCTCATCCTTGGGATAGTTCACTCCATGCTGCTCTGGCTTCTACTGCTAATCAGGGGTAACAGGGCATCAGAAAAGCAATGTTCCCACCCATGGGGCTGGGATATAAAGAGAGGGTGGTGTTCTGTCTCTGTAAACTTCGATCTGACAGGTAAGTAAGCTCTGAGCTGTCAGGTTGGAAGCATCTTGCCAATTCAAACTTCTGCCAGCTTCCAGCTGCACAGCCCATGAGTCAGAACAAAGAGAAATCTATTTTTCATTTAAATCCTTTCCTGAAAAGAACTCAACTCCTCCTACTTTTCCATCTCAGTTCAGGGAGAAAACATTTTCAAACTTGTAAAGTTTTGAAAGTTCTCAACTTCTGGTCTTCAAAATACTCTAATCCTACAATTCTCGTAACAAGCTTTTATTCATCTTTTTACTGCTTTTAATCATGCATTTTTTACTCATGGCGACACTCCCTCTTTCCTTTCTTAGCCCTTTCCCCTCATGAAACTGTTAAAAAAAATGCAGACACAGATTTTTATCAATTTGTGCCCAGCGGTCTACCCCATAGCCTTTCTTTCTTGCCTTCTCTGCTTCTATGTTTATCCATTTTTTTTACCTTTGGAAATCTAAAACTGTTAGTCACCTCACTCTTGCTGTTTCTAGGTGCTGCTGCCTTTGCCAGTAAATCACACTTTCTTCCCTTCTAATTCAAGTGTGTCTTGCCATCAATTATGCTGTGAACATAGGCAATAAATAGGCAATAAACTGAAGTGGCTCCAGTGGTTCAAAGCATTTGCAAAGGAACTGCAGCTCCAGCAGTGTTGAAGTCATGCTCAGACATAAATTTAAATTTGTCTTCTTCCAACTCTACAACCTGTGCCTCTCCTTCTGAGTTTCATTCAGGTTGGTACACTTCGAGGAGAATTACACACAGAACAAAAGGGTTTGCCAGGCCAGATCTACCTGCAGGGAGCAGAATGGGACTTGTGAGGACTGTGATCCTCTCAGTAGCATCGTGTCCTGTGACATGTCTGCAACAGTATCTTCCTGGGGTAGCAGTCATATCACCGTGTATCTCTCTTGCTCAAATAATGGCTGACCTATGTCTGTATATGCACAGGTTCACACCTGCCATCCAACATATCTTAAAATACATGTTATTTTAAAAGGATATTCCAGCATGAAAACATTCAATTTGGAAATTGGTGGTTGGACTTCCTTTATAATGATATCTGCATGACAAACTGCCTCCAAACAGAGTGTCCAGGCACAGTAAGACGTGACACCCTCAGACCTTGCCGACCTGTGCAGCCTCCCTGGAGCCCCAACACCTCCTGCCCATGGGCCCCTAGTCCCTCCCTGAGTGACATCCTAGGTGTCTCCAGCTGTGTCATGGCCATGCCAGTGTGTGCCCATGCACCATTCAGGTCACTGCCCTGAGCACAGGCTGACTTTCTGACTTAACCTGGACCCACCTTGTCCCCCATGGGCTTTTGATCACTGGGCTGCGTCCGACCCTATTCTCTAACATAACAGAGGTAATACCTGAAAAAATTAAGTAGGAAGGAAAACACTATTTATGGGAAAGGAGAAGAATATTTATGTAACTTCTTAAATGTACTTGAAAAGGAATTTCCTATTGATGAAGGTCGTATCCTGCACTCACATAGCACTTTAAATTTAGTCCTCCGTGCAAAGACCATGCACAACCAGAACCAGCGTAATCAGCTCAGTCAATTCAGAATGGCTACAAGGATGGTCATCAGGTAGTGTTTTAATTATTAATTTTTCAATATGCTGTACAACCAATCTCCTCAATGCTCCTCTAATATGTTGTGCAGATGCAATCAACATGCACAGTGGTGCAATGCTTTCTACAAGGACACATGCTGAATGACCTCCCAGTGAAGTTCCTGGTCTTTAACTCATACACAGATTAAGTACTGAGTCTGTTAAAGAGAGGACTAAGAATGCTCCCCTGGTACCATCTAGGCTCATACTTGAACTAATGGCCCAGGCTGTGCTGCCAGGTCGAGCAATCATCCAGTCACCCACTTAGCCTCCTATCCACCTATTCTTAGTGCTTAATTATTCCTTCCAACTATGAAACATGTTTTCTTCTTATGAACAGGACTACAGGTCAATTTAAGGTCTCAGAAAAGGTAGATTGCTTTCTGTACTTCTGCTTATATCTCAATTTCTTTACCATGGTACCCATATAAACCCCAAAAGAACTGAAAGGTCCTAGAACTGAAAACTTAAATTAAAATTGTACAAGATTAAAAAATGGTGTACCTCGATCAAAGGCCATTTTCACATCTTCAATGTGTTCAGTGAAGCCTGAGACTCTGTAGAGGCCCTCAGACTTCAAACCTGAAAAAAAAAAATTCTTGTTTTAACTTAGCTTCAGTAACCAACAAATATTTAGGCTTAAAAACAATAAAGCAAGAACAAGACACCTATTAAATGTAGCAAAATGTTATTTGTAATGTGAAACTCTGGAGCATTTAAGGAAAGATGATGATGGTAAATTGTTTTTTTAAAGGATTAAAGAATTTTAGTATTTATACTTTCTGATTTTTTTAGGTACATTGTTGATTTCATTATGTTAGAGGAAAATACTGCAATTTGCTAATGGTGAAGTATGTGATGTTACTACAATTTATTCATTTTATGTAGGAGATTTTCCTGGATTTGACTATAATTAATAAAGCTTTAGAGGTCTCCTTTCCTTTCACCAGTTGTTTAATGATAAATAGCAATTCAAGTAAAAGACTGCCTTTCCCTATGAACACATTTCTTTCCCCTTTTGCTGTCAGCTTTTACTTACACACAGCTGAAAGACGTGATAGATACAGTTGTTTTCCCCATCAGTACAACCCTTCTATACTTCTTTCACACAAGAGATCTGCTCAGTTGCACAACCCTCCCTTCATTGCTCCACACCAACATGAAATGCAGGGCAGCCCAGCAGAGCACACTGAGTTACATGTTACTTATTTTAATCCTACAATTTCTTATTGTAACTATGCACTATGTTAACTTACTTATAAGTTCCAATACACTTTATTGTCTTAAGAACAAAATCAGAATCTTTTGTAGTTCTATGGCAATTAAATAAAGAAATATAAAGATGTTGAAAAACAGAGAACAGGCAGCAGATTTTATCTTAATGAATAAATGTACAAGTAAGTGATTAACCCTAAACGCAATGTAGCTTCCTGATATATCATTAGAGTAAAGCTCTTCTGTCTTAGTGCATACTATTCTTTCTATTTGTCCCTGCAATGTCTATATAATCCTGGTAGAGCTTTACGGAGCAGTGCAGGGGATTTACTAGTAAGTCTTTGATTCAATTCAGTAGATGATGCGTGGCTTTGAAATCCCTATGGTTAGTATCAGTGTGTTGCTATGCAGATTACTGGGATGCCATGAGTTCAACATTATGAGATTCCTGTGCTGAAGCTGTGACTAAAGGAAAATTTGGCTTATTGGGCAGCACAACCTACATTTGCTATCTGAAGTGAAAACACATGATTATTACAGAGGGGACACTTGATTATTGGAAGGAACATGTTTTTCTTCAATCTGGTACATATCTGTTTACCAAAAAGCTGTCACAAGCTTGAGTTTTGCCTGTGACATGCTGCCTGTGCCACAGGATCAATCAGTCAGTAACCAAGCATTATGTGAAACCCTCTGCAGTTTGTGTCCTTCTACAAAACACCACAGACTGTGACTTCACTTGTCTGAGTCATTTTCTGTCACTTGTGTTCTCTTGCCCACAGTGTCCATAAAGGTTATTAATAATGGGTTTGATTTAAACCGATTACTCCGGAATTGGATGTGTCCCCTAGGTATGTTAAAATAAAATAATGAAAAAAGACACATAAATATGAACTTAAAGTTCACTTTAAAGTTCACCCCTTTCAGAAGTGTAATGTAATACATGTTTAGACATGTTTTCAGAGAGCATTTCAGGAAATTGCATTAAGAAATGCCATGATTTAATTTTGCTAGCTATTGCAAAGCAATATCACCTACACTAAAAAAACCCTTCTCTCATCCTGTCCTCAGTGTGCATGAGCACACTACCTTGTTTGAGCTTGGCACATAATTCAAGTCATCTTCATTTCATTGTGTCTGCTGGTTTCCTAAGCACACAAACCTCTTGCTTCGATCTCCCGAATGCATGAATCCACAACCATGGGCCTCTGGGTGTTGTGGGCTTTCACAAGTGTGGTGAGATCGCAGCAGTAGACTCGCTTTATCCTCTTGAGGTCTGGTTGGCAGTCGTTGGGCACGTATTTGGAGCACTGCTTATGCACATTCAACCCGCAGTCTGTAAGCAAAGTTAGTCAGGTTATTAATTAATACTAATGCTGATAGGTCTTGTCTAACTATGTATTTCCTTGGTCCATGTGAAGGAAGGGGCACAACTTCTCCATCAGTCAGCAAAGAATGAAAAGGATGGAGATGAGAAAGATGAGCATGGAAATGTGTAAAACTCGGAGTGGCAGAAGTGAACTCTAGCAGAGTTGCTAAAGAGCTATAAAAATTCTGGATGTCCCTCACACCCCTCTGAGCTGTAGCTGACTCCTGGTGCAGTCTGGATCAGTTCATTACTGGACACATAGCTCAAGATGTTGCATTTTAATACATGAAACTTAACTTCTGGTATTTTAGATTAGTCTTCAACAAAATTGGCACAGTAATGACAATCTTCTGCTGGCTGTCTTGTGGCTTAGCACTGGTCACAGTTGAATAACCTAAGATTCACCTGAGCACTCAAACTGGGACAGTGCTTTGAGCTAGCATGCCTCATTCCCCCTTCTACATTCCTACATAGTCATATTTTGGCTCACTCTGCCACATCAGCAGACTCTCCATTCCTGGCTCATCATTTTACTGGTGACTAAAGTCTCCCCTGTGTTTAGTCTGTAAGTCAGTTTAGGCATACAAAATGCTGTGAAAGGCACAATGTAAAAAAGTGATCCATTTTGCAAACAGCTCCTGGTGCCTTACTCCAGAGCCAAATCTTACTCTCAGTTGCACAGGTGAGTTTCTACTAACTCAAACATCACTGCTTCATCTCCACAAATTCAATTTTTCTAACAGACTCAAATATTCAGTCAAATTAATTTATAAGCTTCAGTAAATACCACCATTGTGAATTGCATTATCTCACATAACTCTGATTCCTGTTTTAATGCTTTCCCAGTCACGCCCATCACTGACGGTACCCTTTCAGTTAACTTAACATAAGCTATTAAAAAGGTAAACATGACTCTATTAACTTGCATTGTATTTCAGTATTACACTCTATAAAATATTAATCAAGCAAAATTATATACAAACACATCTAAACTTTCACTGGAATTGAGTGGGGTTTTGTGTGTTTCTCCATGCAGTTATTACTGCATAATACATTGTTGTTCTGTGAAATTTAAACAAATGTGACCAGCTACAGTTAGAATCTTTCCTGCATTGTTTCCAGTGCTGTTCTCCAAACATGTGAAGTTAAATCCAAATACATCTGTCTACTTAAATATTGGTAATTTAATGAGGGGGTGTATTATGTTTCATATGAAATAAATAAGCCTTTTCATAAGTTTAATATTTTGTGTATTTGAACAAATACAGCACTATGCATTACTGAGGTCAGGTTCTGCACACTTGTGTTTAAGAAAAGCAGAACTAATATTCCTCTTTTAATGTCCTTCTCATATTCTTCGTGTTACCCTTACTCATCTGCAGGCAGACAAAATGTAGCAGTAGCTGAGAACGCACTTATTAAAACTGCATTGGTGAAAGGTATTGTGATCCTTCAAACTGCAGTCTAAATTTTAGGTAACCACCACCTCCTCCATCCATGGAACGCAGATGTCAGGGCTGGATGTGTTTGGTGCCAGAGATCAGGAGGGCAGGGCAGGGAGAGGTAAGACAGAGATAAGACAAACAACTTTTGGAAGTGATTGCAGATCTGGAGAGAGAAGTTACAAAACCCCATTTGCAATGCACCAAATACAACTGCTACTAAAAAAACCTCATAATGAGTATTGCATTTTCCCAAGATTATTTTTTCCCCACAAAAGAACAAACAAATTTAAAATAATTAAGGCACTATTAAAATGCTAATTCACCTACAAAGGTACCAGAAAACTAATCCCTCTTGGAAAACAAAGGTTGTATTTTTTGGCTTTATCTTGAGGTGAGGTACTTCAGCAATACATGGCATTTTTGTGGAAAACTAGTGGCAGTCTTTTTTGCAGACAAGGGCACTCACCAGCAGTTGGTGGCAAAAAGAGGAGTTATGAAGCCTAAGTACTGGCTGGATTTGCCACTTCCAGTGTTTGTTTCTTAAGACATAAAAGGGATAATTTTATCATAAATAACAAGTTTTAATGTACACACCAAGGCACAGACAGGACCAAGGTGCTACCAAAAGGATGTCATTATCAGCAGCCAAGGGTTGATGGTTTCATTTCTAAACCAGCTAATGAGGCAAATGAAAATGCTCTAACTTCTGCAGGAGTTCTTGCCTTGTTCTATAAAGATATCCTGGTCCCCACTCCTGCAGGGAGTGCAGGCTGGGGTGGGACAAATGTCTGAGCATTTCAAGAGAATGACAGAAAATGGTGAAGAACTACCTGAACACCTCACTCCCTGAGCGATGAGACCCCACATGAAGTTGGCGCAGTATTCACACCAGTGTGGACCTCGAAACGTATGGACCTGTAATACAAATGGGGGTGGGAGAAAGAAATGGGGTCATTGGGAAGCAGATGGTCTGACAGATGGAACAACTGAAATGGATAAACAACAGAAGACTCAGTAGGAGTAAATCTTTAGCACACAGTGCCCACATCCTTCCGAAATCTAGATGAAATAAACCATGGGAACCGAAATTTGCTTTGATCTTGCAGTTTATCTTTCAGTAGGATGAACATTAAAGAGAACTGGGCTGTGTACAACACTGAAAACAAATAATTTTTGCTAGCTGACATTCTAGTTATAGCAGAGGGGAGGAACCCAGGAGTAAAAAAGTAAAACTAATAATCCAAGGAGCTGCAGATGAAAGCAAATGGCACCCTTCCCCACTCTAGTTAGTAAATTGAACTCACATAGGGACAAGACAGCAATAGACTCCTTTTCAGCAGACCAAACTTTGTTTTGCTACAGTCCACACATGAGTGAAAGAGGAAGAATAAAATGACCTGTGTGCTGACAAGATCCCACAGCCAGGTTTTGCACACCACCACTGCTTCCAACACTGCTTTCCTAAAGGCTACAGTGGAAGACCCTTTTATTTAAGATGCATGTTATGCTAAAATAAGCATTTCATTTTAATTGAAACAAAGAATAAATAGTGAGGTCTGTACCCGTGTGAATGGACATGGTATAAGCTAGTTTTGGCCAGAGACTCAGTTGAGCCTAACAAAATATAAATCATGCACACACTGGCTGCTAATGTGTCCTTTTCCTTTCTCTTTGCTCTTGTTTACCCATTGGGTGGATGGCTGAAGGGCTGATTCCACCCATGGGGATGGGGAAAGCTGGTCTTTGCTTTTCATAGAGTGAAAAAATGGTCATTGCCCTTTTCAGATAAACTGTGAAGTTTTAGGCTCAGCATTTGGCTTGCTAATGTTTTTGCCCCATTTGTTTGCAGGATCACACTTAACACAAGTCTGTATTCTTGAGTCCAGGAAGATGAAGTATTGTGATTTTAATACAGACATCTCCTTCTGATTTCAAGATAAAACTGTAAGCCTGAGTACAAATGGCTCCTGACTAACTACTCAATCAAATGATTGTGTGAAGAAACCAAAAGCAATAGTAATTCTTCCTCCCTTTTACAGTGAACGTTCAAAACTGGAAAGTCTGACTGGTCATAATTATTTCTTGAAATGGTATTTTACCTCTCAGGAAAATGTGTATCTCTGTGAAATGAGACTTTGCAATGACGTTTGAGATAGATATATTAAGAGATATAGCCGCATACTTCTTTCTCATTTTATTTTATTTTGCAGAGGGGATAGCATGAATTTCAGACATGGCTTTTTGTGGGGATAAACAGCTGTATGTAACATTAAACTGGTGACTTGAGTTTCAGTCATATGCACTGTGTGACCTTCAGTGGATACAAAACTACAGATACAACTAATTATACCTGCATCTTTACCATTTTTAGACTGAAAGCCACATAATTAGTAGGCCTGCACCTGCACTTAATTGTGCGTGAAAATCATCTGCTGTGGTAAGATAGCTTAGTGCGTATTCTGCTTTGCAGCACTTTACAAAAGCTAACCTTGTGAGAAGGGGCTGTAAAAGCTCAGTCAGGACTTTTAAAAACATACCATTACACATATAAAGCCCGTTGTAGTTGCTAGGATATTTGAGGCCTACTTCCTCACTTTACATAAAGCTTATTTGAGCTGATCTTGCTGTGGTGTATTTTGAAAATGGTAGCTGATTATTCCTTGATCTCTCCTGCCATTAATTGGAAAGTCATCAATGTTGGCTGAGGGCTCCATTTGAGAAGTGCTGACAGCGCACCGTTCCCTTGTTCCGTTCAGCTTGGTGGCCCCTCAAAGGTTGAGTTCTCTTTATTCATTCACTTCAGTTTTTCACGGATCTGCATTTTAGCTCAAATGGCAAGTCTCCAGCTGAATTACCCTGTGAAAAGCTAGTCTTGGTGGTTTCTAGCCAAGTTGAAACAGGGAAACAATCCTTAACTGAAAAAAAAGGACATCTTCAAAACTTTCTAGATTAAGGTGCAAAAAGTCTCTTAAGGTGCAGTTTTGAAGTAAGTCTCTTATAGCTTGACATTAATTTTAAAGAAATAACAGAGGAATTCTGTTCTTAAAACCATTTTTGAATGGTACATGGAAATTTTGCCTGCAAGATCTATCTTTTTTTAAACAGGGAAAGGTAACAGCAGGTCTCAGGTTTTTGAGATGGGATTTTAGGTTTTGCCCCACTCTCTGTAACCGCATCATTACAAATGGATTGGGCTTAGATTTTTTTGAAATATGATCAGAATTTATTTATTGCTGGTCCCTACGCCATCCTGCCATCTCAGGAGACCTCTCTGTGTACACATAGCATAGGTTTGGGCTAGAGTTGACACATTATTCCAAGAATTTACAAGGAATTATTTATTCAAATAAGTCAAGCCCATGAAGCTTCAGACTATATACTGCAATTTTCTGTCTCTTTCAATGAAAAGTCATTCCTTACATTCATTGTCTCTCTGCTGGATAATCTCACACAACACTACACTGCATGTCTCTTCTTGTTGCCTTCTGCTCTCACCTTCACCCCTTTGGTGCCTTTTCTTTCAAATGGCAGAATTCTCCTGTGGGTGCTACCTTATTCACTTCTAGTTTGTGTCTGAGTTGTCTTCACAGAGGGAGAAACTGAGACCAAATTTAAGGAGTGCCAGTACAGTAGCAAAACAAAATAATGCCTTAAGCAATATTGCAGGAAGGGACAAAAAACCACCCTGAATTGAAACACTTTTTTTTAAAATCGGTATTATATAATGTTGTTTCTGAGACAATTTTATTGTTTTTGTGACTGGATTTGAAGATTTTTCTGTTTGCCTCCTAAGAAAATAATGCTGTTTTACAGACTTTTGACTGAACACAGACACAACTATACTGTCCTGCGGACTCTAGCTGAACCTGAGCAGGGAAGAAAAACTGACTCTGTTGTAATTTTTGTTTAAAAGAATACACATAATCTTCATGATGTCTGCAAAAAATGTGTATCCCAAACCCTTTGTCTCCCAGAAGCAGGATTATCTGCAGTGCTTAACACAAGTAATTTACCCCAGAGCCTCCTATCTCCCAGCAGATATGACTTGTCTGTAATGAGCTGCCTATACTCCACTAGCCTGCCTGCAAATGGGATTTGCCCATCCTGCGGTGGCAAACAGGCACAGTATTGTGATAAATGCACATTATTCAGCTGTATTTGCTCATTTTAAGCAGCACAGAAGCCCTCTCATGAATTCCCAGCCTAGAACAAAGAGCGTGGAGCATCCTCAAACTCTACACTGCTGCCCTGAGGCACGAGGTTGACCTCACCAGCAGCTGGGACTCCAGTGAGGCTGGCAGGTAAAGCGCATCTGAAAGAGCCTCCAGGATCCTAATGCCAAGAAGACTTCATGATCCAGTTAGGCAGACACCCACATAGCTAGAGAAATACCTTTGTCTTTTTCTAAACGGGACTTCAGAGATTTATTCTCTTTCCTGAATTACAATATGACTACACTGGCTTATACAAAATTGTCCCGCCAGACAGACGCCAGCTCCAAACCTAAATTCACGTGATTGCATGGTGTGCTCAGCTTAACAAATCAGACTGGATACTAAATCTTTTTTTGTCCATTTGCCTTGAGTGTCTTGAAATTTGGAGGAGAGGTTGCATGAGAAAGCATGGATGCTCAGAAAGGCATAATCTGGTGCCCTCATGCTCCAAACTTCAACACTACTTTTTAATTTTTGTATTAGCTTGGCAAGGATGGAGGGAGGGACTGTGACTTTGTGCCTTGAGTCTATCTCTTCCTCTTGTTCCTTCTCTCTTTCAGTTAGATCTCTGGTGTAAGACCTACAAAAATCTCATCAGCTTTGCTGAAAATGTGCCCTTCATTTTTAGGATTCTTCACAACTAAAGGACAAGAGCTGAAGAGTACCTGTTTGGTCATGAAGAATTGTCTATGACAAGATTATGAGGGACAGTGTAACACAAAACTTTTATCCCTAGGAACTGAGATGAATGATACATTTCAGTATTCACCTAAAAATGAAAAAGACAACTTTTTAAATGTCTGCAAAATAGCATTGTCCTTCAGATAAATCCCATATCATCATGGCCCAAGTGCTGTCAAAAGGCATTAAGAATTTTGCTCTAAGATCCATAAAGCCATTATTTTCCAAATAATTTCTTAAGCTTTTTATGTAACGAATGTGGAATATATAAAAGATATTAGCCTTGAATTTAGACGTATTTTAAATCTAAATATTCTATTCCAAGTACACTATCCACATTTTTTTTTCAATAACTAGAAATGTTCTAATATATTCCTTTGGAAAGATAACTGTATTTGCATAGTGAACATATTTGTTCATTAAGTAAACGTAGCACTTTTGATTGACTTTTCTGAACAAGTATTTTAAAAATGTTTGTTCCCTAAGGTTAGTTTTTCCCTTTAGTAGGATAAACAAATAATTTTCTGCTGTCAAGCATTTGAATACATATCTATTTTAATCATGTGATTTTCCAGTTAAACTATGACTCTTTCGAAACAGGAACAGAGACTGTACAACTGTTAGACTGTGCAAATGCAAAGTTAACTGGGCATATGTCCAATTACAAATCAAAGCCAAAACAAGGGAAATTTTGAAAAGGAAAGAATGCATGGGTCAAAGTGAAAAAAAGTCTCAGTCATGAGAAAATATTTTCCAGTTAAACTAAAATAGTTTTGATATTAAAATGATGAGGGCAAAATCCAGAAATAATGAAAGCTGGCTTAATCAAGCAAGAAAACACAGAATATTTCCTTCAGTGTTGATCAGAGATAAATACTGACTTTTCTGTAACCTGGGTCAAGGAATGAGAATGAGAAAAGGGATGCTATTATTTGTTTTGCTCACTAATATTAAATTATTGATTTGCCAACTACAGCAGAAGCACTGCAGAGGAGAGCAATGTCTGCAGAGCAGAATATGTAGAAAAATAAGAAGTGAAAGTATTTTGCTAACTGAATTAATTTTAATCAGTGTTTCTCCTTTTTTGACAAGCCCTAGATAAATATCAGAAAATTCTTGTTTTGCTAATGAGTTGAACTATTCTGACAGTGACCCAGATGAGCATCTTCAAGGAACTTTAATGAAACTGAGGTTTCAAAGCTGAGATACATTCCTTTCTTGTCTTGTTACTGCTTTCTATTCTGGATGCTTATTCCGATAGGCATCAAACCGCAATTTGACAGCATTAGATACGGTAACTGCCTGGCATACTCTGAAACCAGCACATTCCTTTTGGCAAAACATTTTAATACAAGCTGCCTGGAAGGTCCGCTTCAAAAGCTGAGTCACTTCCCTGCTGCAGTCTGCCAGAGACAGCACTCGGGGAAGAAAAATCCCTAAGAATCTGATTTTTTTTATGTGTAAGACAGCAAAAAGATGATCCTTTTAAACATCCCCGTATTTGTGCACCAACTTGTTTTCGTTTGACAAGAAAATACAAGCTCACATCCCATAGCTCAGTGGGACTCTGAGAGCATTTTCTTGGCATATGGTGGTGGAACAAAAGCTGTGAGACAATACCGACTGCTGTGTTTTGCTTCATTGTTAGGAGCACCCAAGCTCCCTCAACTTCTGAAAACAGAAATGGTCCAAAATGTTTTTTGGTAAAATGCTACTGGCTTCTGATAATAGCTAGATTCTGAAAAGGGGCCTTTTTCTTATTTAAAAGTATGTACACTTAAGATAAAGACAATCAATATGAAGTACTCTGTTTCTGAATAAAAAAGAAAACTGTATCTGGGAAAAGAGCTAAACTGCCAGTCAAGTAGTGTGGTGAGCAGCAAAACTATTATTTGGATTAAGTGCCTATGTAACAGCATACTAAGAACGCAGTTAAGGGAACATAAAGTAGAAAGAAAAATGTATTTTTTAACACTTTTCTTCCAGCTAGTATAAATTGATGCATGCAAACCTCATCATAGCAAAATCCAAAATGTGAGGTATCTCAACAGAACTTTTTAGCTGAAAATAATAGAAAGTCATGCTTACCTTAAAATTGTGTGCTTTTTCATAGTTGAAGTGGTTGTCATTTTGAGTTAAGGCTGCTCTTCTGACCAAGGAGGTGATCTGTGAATAGGCAAAGAGTTTCAGAGGTTGCCACAAAAGTGCCCCCTTTACTCCCACCTTCACCCCCAGGGCCACGGCCAGGAGCTCTTGGCGCTTCCTTCCTCGCTTCGCTTTGTGAACAACAGCACAGTTTTTCTCATTTTCCAGCCACAGATCCTCTGAGAACATAGCGCTGGGATCCCAAATCTTTTCCCTGTCTTCGTCAGTGCCGGGGAGCCTGACTGTAGTCAGCACAGTACAGTTTGTCCAAGTGCTTCTGATGTTAGACAGCAGATTTGAAGCAGCTGCAGCCCATTCTGCTGAGACCTCTGGCATGTGACTTGAATGGGCCGTCTTGTGGGACGGAAGGAGCTTCTGCATCTGAATAAGTAACGGGCTGTGCCGTGTGATTTCTTAGGGCAGATGCGTGCCTTGAACAATAGCACGGATTCATGCACGGAGCAGCCTCCCCGCTGCCCTCCCCGGGCAGTGGGATCCAGCTAGGTGCTGCCAAAATACCCACCCTGGGGGACACTGTTACAGCTTCACCCCCAGAGGCATTTCCAGGGACTGATCGCTTCAACTCTGCAGTGTGTTAAAAAATGAACAAACAAACAAAAAGCCCCTAGAAAGCCCACACAGCTGAATCCAATGCTGCATCCAATTACACTCAGACTCAGAGACTTATCAGCCAGCAGTCTGCATGCCAGCAGATTAAGCCCTTAAAACCATGATGATTGTATAATCTTACAGGGCAAAAAAACGTCTTTTTTTTTTTTCCTTTTTGCATTCTCTACAAGGGGAAAAATCCAGCAGCACTCCAAGCATTAATAGCACTTTTATGCTATGTTTTAAACTACGCACTTCGTCAGCATGCACTTGGTAGCACTGAGGTAAATCACTGCCAGGTAAAGTTGAAAGCCCAGCTGGGACTACGAAGGCTTGGAAACCCTGGAGCCCTGTGGCTTGAGTGAATGCAGTAGGAGAACTTCACTTGGATGTAGGAAGTCCATATGCACAGCCCTGTTTGTAGATCAGGGTCTGCAAGGTAGCAAGAACAGTCATCCTTTTCTCTGGTTACCTGCATCTGTAGATTTTGAGGGGAACTGATTTCTAATCAAAGCCCAGGGACAGGAGGTATTGGGACCCTGACCAGTCTGTACTACAGCTTTCAGTGTTACTTTGTACAAATGGTCCACTTCTTTACAGGTCGGTAGTTCCCTGTTCCAGGACACATATGTGTAATATTGAGAAGTCCCTGGGAAGCACATTCAGTGCCTCCTCCCCACAAGAGGAGGATAGGAGTTACCTACTTGGCAGAGCACTGTGAGGTTCAATTCTCTAATATGTGCCTAACACTCAAGGTGCTGCGACAGAGCAAACTGCGGGGATACCAGGGCTACTGGGCAAACTGCCTTTTTGAATCAGAGATACTGAAGAGCACCTCAGCCTTTCACAGTCTGCCCCACTTCAACTAACCCAGAAAATATGAGAAATTAAAATATTTAATTCACTTACATTAACTTGCGAAGTTGACCTTGCATCTATTTTTTCAGTCTGCTTTTACCTCATGCTGAAAAGCCAGAGAGTTAATCCAATTAATTTACTAAACCCTCCACCATACAGACTGCCCGCTTTTGGTAAAAGTGATGCTCTCCTGATTTGAAAGCCCATGGGGACAGATGGTCATCCGTTGTACCATCAGGCTGTGCAATTTCAGATAGTACCCTACTTAGGGTTTTCAGGAAGTTGTGCAACCTGCAAAATCTGCTTCTCAGTTATAAACTGATGCACTTACTTCTATGTATAGCATATTTCCTTTCTTTTCCAGGTAACTCACAACACCTTTTTACATTTGCCCATACTCCAAAGCTTCTGCCCCCTAGGAGGGAGGATTTCCATACAGTCTTTGCTCCCTGAACAGTTGTTGCCCATTCAGCCTTTTCCCAGGGCCTGGCACTGTTACCTGACCACTGGTGACAACTGGCTGTGATGCATGTACGAACATTGCTCTGCCTGCAGAAAAACCCTGCTGCTCTTCCATATGTCTTCCTGCTAGTGAGTCTCAGTTTCTGCTAGCCCAGACCCTTTATCTGCTTTCCAACAGACAGACAGACTACAGTTCCCCAGCTCACTTTCCACCTATTTCAAGAGGTAAGAAGCACTGGGTTTCGGGACATCTCTGACCCCACCAACAGCAATGGCTTAAGTTCGAGCTATCATGAAGGAAACCTTGGAGCTGCTCAAAGTTCATATGACACTCCAGTTTCTTTCCTCAGTGACATTTAAAATGTATTTACATTTTTCTGGAAGAACCCCTCCAAACTAACTCTGAGTTGTGAGACACCTCTGAAGCCACAGCATCTAAATCCCCATATATACATAAGCTACTTTTTCTCTGACTTCCAGTGTAATATATCCAAAGTCAGAGAGGTCGGTTTCCTAATAATGCTCTAATATTTGCATTTATGTCATTAGACTGATAAAAATCCCATTATATAACCAATATTTTTTACATAACATGGCAGATTTGATATTCAAGTGACAGGCTTATGATGATACATCTTGGAATTCCAATTTATTAAACTATTTTTGGAATATCAGAGTGCCAGCCTGGGATCAGACATACAGGCATATTTAATGGAAACTCTGAGTGTTCACACAGAAGCATTAAACTTAACAGACTTGGGGGACAATAACTCAGGCAAGCCAGTTCATATGACTAAGACAGAGCAGGATTTACTGCTTATCATAAATTAAATTTTATTTATGCCCTGGGTATCTACCTTGCTTGGCCCCTGTTTAGACAGTTGTTTAGTGGGAGCCCTTGCAAACACAGAATGTGTACAGAAGCTCAACAGTGAGTGCATCCTCTTAAGAAGCTTAATCATACAAAGCCCTGACAGGTTTGGTGTCTAAAATGGCTATGTAAAACTGAGATGAGCTGGACAACATATACCACCTCTTCCCTCTCTAAATACAATGCAAACCTTAGCAATGACAAATTCTCAGCAGCAATCAGTTCCAATGTACTGATACCACAGACTCACCCCAGTGCTCTCTTTTATCTGTTTTCTTTTCTTTAATACATAATTTACTCCATATGGTATCAACTCATTTAAGGAGGAGATCTTGATCAGTGAGTTAGCCTGAGGCTGAAGAGGAGAATGCCAGTGGCTAAAACTACTATTGCTGGTTGTCACTCAATGTCTAAGCTAGTGAGGGTTGAAAGGCAAATATGGGTTATCTGTGTTTTCAGACCAAGGAATTTTAGCATAATATATAATTCTAGTTTACTAGTCCCCAGTAAATTTGGCATTTACAGCAAAATAAATGTCACTGAAACAGAATAATAAAATTAAGGGAGGGTCTGGGGGGTACAGGGAGACTCAGATGTTGTGTCATTTCTGCAGCATAAGCTGAACCACACCATTGTCTCTCCACTTAGACTGGTGTCTTGTTTGCTGACAAAGGCCTTGGGAGTATGTAAGAACAAACTGCAGTATGAAAAGTTTTTGGTTTTGTACATGTGGCATGATTCCTGCTGTAGTCATGTGGGCAGTGCAGAGGACTTGCTGGAAGCCAGTGGTGGGGGAACTCTGCATGCTGCCCGACTCCTCCTTGCCAGCTCCAGTGCAGTAGGAAGAGACGCCGTGGGAATGATGACTCCTCTCCCTGAGCTGCCACCATGCCTGTCCATGGCTGGCAGGGAGGAGCTATCAAATGGCAGGTCCTTGGCTCCCCACTTTGCCTGCTGATGTACACAGCTATGAGGAAGAGAGGAGAAGCACAGGCATGTCTCCTTGGACAACACCACAAGTGAAAAAGAGATTTCTCCCTGATGAGGAACTATGACAAATCCATGACTGATCTCTAACTAAATACACTTAGCACTGCACATAAATACAGTCATAGGTGAAAGAGAGGCCTGTTTCCTTGCAGGCACTGTGTCCTCAGTAATCTGCCAGATAGACTATTGCTCAATTGTAGACACGTGGTGGAGATGACACACAGTGCAAGAATCTTGCAGCTATTGGGCTTTTCCTAGTTTTTACCCACAGAGCTCTTCCCACGACGTGCTCAGAACACGTCGAAGAAGCAATCTCTTAGCAAGACAAAGGGCACAGAGGGGAAACAGTGGTGGAGGCTACTCAGTCATACCACAGTGCTGCCAGTCCATGCTTCCCACTGCCATGGCACTGCAAGCTGCCATTAAAAGGCTTCTGCGCTGCTGAAGCAGTGGCAGGAAATAGGCTTCAAGCAGAAAACACTCTGAATACAAAGCCAAGCACAATGCCTGCAGAGTGGTGCTTGCCAACCTGATCTTGTAAAACCCACTCTCCTAAGAAACTCTCCCTCTGTTGGGAAGGCTCCTGATGCCAGTTAGATGAGCAGAGGCTGCAGAGGTGAGCAGGGCTAGGAAGACTCACTGCATGAGGCCAAGAGCTGGGGAGTGAGTCAGACCACAGAGCAACTGAGCTGCTGCTGCTGCTCTCTGATTTGCTTTTGAGGCAGACACCATTAACAATTAATTGGTTGCCAAACTCCTCTGTTCAACAGGGCTCTAAAGGCAACTGCTGAGGGCTTCCCCCAAATGCAGATCTATTGGGGCTCCTCAAGGGTGCCTCTTGCTCACCTAAAATCCAAGATTGACTTGTTTCCAACATAAAACTTCCTTTCAGGTGAGCTATCGCTGAATAAACTGGACACTGTTACTAAAGAAACAAAGTACCACCTTTTTTTTTTTTTTTNTTGTTTTTTCCCCCAATAACCACCAATAACTCTGTGAATTATGACTGAGCAGCTGTCAACAACATGCATGTTTATTGCAGTGGATTATCCACACTGGGCTGCTGTTCTGAAGAGCCTGCTTTCATTTTCATCACCACCAATCACACCTACCTTTTGCAGATAACCCAGTTCAGGGCAAAAGGCACTGCTCATTTAGGAGGACTCCTGTAGTACATGCTCTGATGTTAAAATATTAAAATTGTAGTATTTACACCTCTTCTAAATGAATGTGATTGATTATTTATTAGCATTACAGCAACCAGTTGTCATTTATATGCACTTCTTTTTGACAGGGTATTCAATCCCATACCCTACACACATAAGACATAATTTATCTACAGCAAATGGAAATATAATCTCTCCTAAACTTCTCCTTTTAAATCCTCTTCAAACAGAATCCTTTGTATTCATTCTGATTATTTTTCTCAAAACAATGTAGTCAGCCAAACAATACAACAGCCAAAGGTGAAATACTGTAGAATAAGGAAGGCACTAGTGAGACTATTATTAAAAATAATAGCTGCTGTAAGCCTCTTACAGAGCAATAATACAATAATCTATTGCCTATTTTGAAACAACAACTGGAGGTCATGTTAAGTAATATGCAATTACATAGTCATCTTCAATTAAAAAATAGTGAGTGGACTGAAAGCTCTTATGTTGTCAGGCAATTGCATCACTTAATTAGTTAAGTCATGTATTTCCCATCCACCATCATATCCAATATATCTGAAATTGTTGTAAACTGTAATAAATGCACATTGTGTTCCATGTACAATGTCAATATCAAGGAAGAAATACTGCAGAAATAAGGAAAGGATCTAGGTATAGTATGAGCTAATACAGCAATTCCCTTGAATAACCCTGTAGAGATTAACATGGTAACAGCAGGTCTAGCCTATTTATTGTCTCAACATCCTTTCCTCCCACTCTCTCCTTTATCCTTCTCAATCCATCTCCATACTTGTCAAGGTTATTAGCAATGCTTTCCTGGCCAAGTTCATGATTCTCTCCTCTGTGCTTAACATTCATGGCCAAAATGGTAGCAGAGGGATGAATGAGGGGAGGCATGCGGGCTAAGTGGGGAAGATGAGAGCAGGGCTGGACACCACTGGCATTGCTACTGCCATGGAAAAAGAAGAACACTAGGTGCCCCACAATGGGGCTGGCAGGAGCTGCTTCATCTGCAAACAGGGATTTCTCAGGGAAACTGCACTGAATTGATTTCTGAATTACTTCTTGTTCACTGTGTGGATATAACACATGACTGACTGAATCTGGCTGCCTGCAATGTAAGTGACTGAGTTCTGTTATCACACCTATAAATTAAAGTGTCTCTATGATAACATCTGGTCTGTAGGCAAACAAAACTTCAAACATAATATTAAACCTGATTTTTGTAAAAAATCTGCAGTGATCCTTTCATTGTCAGTGATGATGGGTTTTTTTGGACAACATAACTAACAGAGTATTGTTCTAACGAATAAACACTTAAGAATAGGATGGATGGATGGATGGATGGATGGATGGATGGATGGATGGATGGATGGATGGATGGATGGATGCATGGCAGGCGTCTAATCTAAAACAATAACCTGTTCTTGCTTTATAAACAAGGAAAAAAGCAGAATCCTCCAGACAGTGATTCACCCTCTTCTATGACAGGCCAAGTCAAAAATGGTTAAGCTTGAACTGCCTTCTTGCAGCACATTTATGGATCATATAAGAAAATTCAATGACTCAGGTAGAAGCAGATAGTTTAAGAGATTGAAAATTAGGTATAATTATTATCTCTTTGAACTATTTTCTACATCTATTCAATTTTAGAATAAATTAAATAAGGAATTAAATAATAAATTAAATAAGGAATAATTTATTTTACCAGCCTCAACCCTATCTATAAAATAATAATTGTACTTTGTGTTGGCTATCAACACTTCCCATAATTTAGTTTGGCTAAGACTCATGCTCTGGAAATGTATCATTTGTTACACAGCTGCATGCACCTTTACAGGTTTATCTGGACTCATTGAATGAACTTTTTCAAGAAGTATAACTGTAGAGAGATCAGTCTGTAATTGATACAGATTCCTAATGCCGACTATATAGGTAGGCAGTATTTTGACATCTTGCCCACAGAGGAAACAGCCTAGCAACATAATCAACTTAATACGACACACAATGGCCTCTATGAGTTAAGAAGGAAGTGACTCATGCTGTCTCCAATATATGGGACTATTAGTTAAGAGACAGAGATTTAAAAAATAGCCTAAACTTTATAGTTTTTATCCAGACCCCCAGTGGATGCTGGCTCAGCACCATATAAATACACTTCTATGACCTGCTCATATTTTCACTACGAAGCGCTTGCTTTCTGAAGAAACAGCACTTTGTTTAGGAAAGCTAACTTGATTAAAACTGTCCCTGCCCCGTAAGAAGACTGCAGAGCCTGAACAGGAGCCAAACCCACTGAGCTGCCACAAAGAGAAGTGGAGAAGTTAACACACTTACTTCCCTGTCTGGGGAGAGAGAGGGAGACAAGAACCTTTCTGAGAAAGGTGACTCCTGTGACTGTGGCACAGTGACCTTGAAAGGATGTGATTAGAGGAAAAGCAAAATAGGGCAAAAGAGATGGAGGCACTGAAGGCAACAGTGGTCCTTCCCTTGGGGCCCATTTGGCTTGCTCATGAGAGGTTGTCATTAACCATAACTGCTTGTTATTAACCAAAACTGCTTGAAGGAGCTGGTTGGATGTCATGCTCAATCACAGGGTTACACTGAGGACCCTTTTTTGTGAGACTGCATTAAATCTTTTTAATGTCAGTTTGATAATAAATCCTCACGCTCTACAAGCTACTGTGTTGCGTGGAAGTTTGACCATATGCCTCATTGCACACTGAAATGTATACACAGCACTCTACACGAACACCTCTACACTCACTTTTGGGATAATTGCAATTTCTCTGTCTACTACACCCTACAGTCAGGTATTACCTCAAGGTAGCACAATAATTTGCTATCATCTCCATACACAGTAAAACCTAACACAACAAAAATAAACACAATATAAAAAATAAAAGTCAGAAAGTTCTTCTGTTTCTGATACTAGATGCTGGTGAGAACAAACTCCTCTCAGAATAAGGCCAACTCAGCCTTGCAACACACACTAGGCTGAGTCGTATAGACTACAGTCAAAGCAATTGTTCGTATGGAAGAGAAAAATCAGCCTCTCCTGGGATTATGATAAAATGTGGAGGAAAACAGGCTTCAGGAAAGTTTCCCAGAAAGAGCAGAGTCAGACAGCAATGGCATTTATGTCCGGAGCCACTAACCGCTCGGCAGAGCCCACTGATCTCTGGAGGAGCTGTAAAGTGACGCCAACAGAGCTGACAGAATGTAAAGTATTCTTTACATTTAAAGTAAATGCTGACACACAAAACATCACAAACAGCAGCATCCTAAGTTTCTCCCTAGCTAAAGACAGCTTAAAATAAGAGATTTTATTGTAGGTTACATAGAGATTTATCTAAAGTTGAACAAGAACAAATAATATGTGAACGAGTAACCCATGAATTGGTGATCATCTTGTCTAAAAAACTGGCAATCTGTAAAATTCTTCCTGGATAGTAACAGTTCAGGAGTGAATTCTCAATGGTGTGTTGCTGTGCTCATTTAGCACTCACAGGGAGATGGGAATAATAAGCAATTTGCAGAGAGGACACTGCCAGCATCAGAAGAAGCAAACAGGATTTTCTCTAGTTTTAGCAGTTTCTTGGTGGCACAAAAGAACTCTAAAGCTTCAATCTTAAACTTAATTTGCATGACCACAGCACACTGCTTCTCAGCAGTCACTATGCCTTCAGATAAACTACCCAGTACAATGACCTATAAATGTAGTCCTGTGTTTTCCATCATTACTAACATTTCTGTCCTGTTCTACTGCAGCATCTTGTGACTTCTTCCCATAAAAAGGCATAAAATAGGTAGACAATATGAGGTGAAGGGACTTATTCATGCCAATTAGGAAACAAAGCAGGCAATTAGCAAATAAGAACACAACATGTTTTTGGGTTGAAAAAATACTTTTTAACAAGCCTGAACCAGCAGCCCTTAACTACAACAAAGGGGAGAAATGCTAGCATTATAAAAATTCTGTGCTTTATGACTGAACCTTTATTTTAGTATCCTTTATGAAATGCACTGCAAAAAAGACATAGTGGCCAATAGGGTATCATCTTCCATGTCCATAAGTGGAACTGTGGCATGGAAGGGATGACTGGTTTTGGTGATGGTCCAGCCACAGCTGTCTTAGAGGTTGCCAACACGTTCCCCTGAGATGGGAGCATACAGTGTTTATAGCTTATGCATTTGTGAAATATATGTACCTATCCCATCAACTTCAAGGAATGTCACCCTGTTAATGACAGACAGGGTCAAATTCTGGACTGTCATCCCAAAAGAAGTGATAAGATTGTATGACCCATGGTATATCTGGCTTCAAAACATATGTTTGCTTAGAAACAGAGCAGGAATTCATGCAGAAAAAAAGTGATGAGGGGTTAAAGAAAGGACAAAAGGCTTGGTACTTTTTTAGGTTCATTTATCTATTTCATTATATGCCTGGACTTTACCCCATTTTTACATTCCTCCTTGTTATATAAGAAGGGTTCCTATAGCTTGCACCTGTACCAGCTTCTGTTCTGAAATGGACCCAGCACAGAGAGAGTAGTTGGGTTAGGATTAGAAGTAGCACCACATATTGAAAATTAGAAAGGCACATGCAGGAATGGGCCATTTCATTCTGTTGAGTATGTACCCTCCTCTAGCTCCTTCCAGCTCACCCTGCAGAAAAAATCCCTCAAAACATAACCAACTTGTTCTTCCCCTGAATGAGGATTCTGAGCAGCTTGGCCCTCACTCAGCTTCCTTTTTCCCACAAAGCAGAAAGGGAACTCCTGTGCTGCAGACTGCACATGAAAAGTGCTGCTCACTGTGCTTTTATAAGGGCACGTTATAGGACACGCAAACCACTTGAGATCAAGGTCTTTGAACTTGCATAAAGTACAAGAATGTATCCAAGCTGCTTTATTTTCCCTTCAAAATAATTGTTTTGTGTCACGTTTGCTTTGTCCCCTGCTTGAAGCTGGCTTTGTTCCTTGATTAGTCTGAGGGTAAGTAGTGGTGCAGCTATCCTTGAAAACACATACACGTTCCCATGGCCATTAGAGAAACATAGAGACAAAGAATGACTGCACTTCCGTGTTAGTGAATAAAAGCCACATAATCCTTGTTTTATTTTTCTGTACAGGTGTCATTTGACCCTGATATCCTTATAACTCCCTTTGACCTGCAGCCCACTGCCCACTGGTATGAAGTAGAGGCTTTTGTTCCTGATGGCACACCATGCACAGCTGCTTCCGTCATTGTCTGGAGTGGGACAGATGGCTGCTCTCTGCACAAAAAGGAGATTAAAAAAGAACTGAGGGAATGACATCACTCCTCAGCCTGGGATTTAATTCATGGGTCTTGCATGGCTACCACTGTCATGAACTTAGACTGCCCAAGGAAAGGAAAAAGTTGTATTTTGCAGAGTGAAAGACATTTCTTTTGAAGTATATAGGTGCCATCACTCTAACACTTAAATTCTTCAACAATTGTTTAGTTAATCTGAATAGATACTGTACTATCAGCAGCAGCACTTCTACAGCACTCCAAAAGCAAGACTGATACTGTACCCTACCTCTATCTATGCCTGTTGTTCAACTGTAGTAACTTGACTCCAAGCTTATTAATTTTATTTCACTTGTGATGAAGAATTCACAAAATAAAGCTGGGGAAATATAAAACAGAGTAAATTATTTTCACTATTAGGACCAATCCTGCTATGACATTTTGTAGGTAAAAGATTTCACCCATATCTCATAGCCCCACTTAAGTCAATTGAACAAAACAAAACAAAAAACACACAAAACTTTAGTTCTGAAAGTAGTTAGCTTTGTGGTCAATTTTCTGCCTTGAATTCAGCTCCGTATCTGTGAAATCACTGAATTCTCTTCTTGTTGTTATCACTGGACACCAAAGGTGTTTATCTGAATCTATATTCAGGTATTCAGAATATTAAGTACATTACCTGATTATTGTTTGGGACAGGGGGATTTGGCCTCTCTGCATGTGTGGTGCTTGGTGCCATCTGTATCATTGTTTTTTTGCAGAGCAGAGATTTTGGGTTGCAACAGATGTCTCATTGACGACATTCATCAAAGTGGCCACGTAGCTGGTACCACCCTCTTTATATTACTGGCAGGCACTAGATGTGCAGGAAGGCTGCTGCATGAAGACGAAGCCATTCCACAAAGAATAATACAAAGAAATAAAGAGCTCCTTCCAAGTGTATCTTTTTTTCCCCAAAAGGAAAAAAAGCAAGCAATTTCTTCTTTCCTTGAGTATCTGGGAACAGCAGAGACACAATCCACACAGCCTGAGATGGGGCTGAGACCCACCACCCCACAGTGCCCCAGTGAAGCTCCTGTCCCAGCCCCAGCAGCTGAACCACACTCAGTGTGGTTTTACACTTAAGTGTAGATCAGCAGACATAGAAGATGTCACTATCTGTTTGTGGTTTTGCCCAAAGAACCAAGTGGACCCTTTTCTTCTGGCATAAAACCATGCAGACTAAGGTTGAGATTATGCCCTTGGGCACAGCTGTACAAACCAGTTCTATCTGGGAGACTTCTGGAGCAGACCTGTGGCTTTCAGTTGGTCTGCACAGCTGTGGCCAGCGAACACTTCTACTGTCTCAGCAATGATGATGGCAACACCAGCATAAAGTGGAAGGCCTCAAACCTGCATTATGCTGCACATCTTCCACTGCCACTGATTCAGAGCTGAAGGCATTCAGCAAACCATAAAGTTAGACCAGATGTGATGATTAAAAAGAGTGATGACTCATTTTCTTTATAAAGTACTATCATGTTTTATTTGCTAATCTGGAGAGTAGAACATCTTATCAGTCAGTATGCTTGAACCTGGGGTTGGATTTTTCAGGGAAATACTTTGTTGCAGAATATGTGACTCATCAGTCGGGGAACTTTGCACAGGGAAGTTCCGACCAAGACCCAAATTACTTTTTTTTTTTTTT
>VXAU01003367.1:927306-1050652 GCA_013399695.1 Formicarius rufipectus
CGCAGTGTCAACGAAAACCCAAATTTCTTTTTTTTTTTTTTTTCTTTTTTTTTTTTAATGTGGAAACATTTAAGTTTGAAATATTTTCAAAAGCAATTTCCTGCTTCCAGTTTGAAACATTTTGTTAAAAGCAGTTAATAAAACATTAAAAGTAGGTGGAACAGTTTCAGTCAATCTAACTTTTATCCTGTTTCCTCAGTGTTTGCTCATGAAGGTTGAGCATTTCACTTTTATCACAATTCAGGAGAAAGTAAAAACAAAAGAGTAGAAATTAGCCAGTACTGCTATAACCCTCCGCTGTGGTGTTTTGATAAAATGCTAGTTTTGAAAGCGATCCTCTAACCCTGACTGCCAGGCAAGTTGTATTGTCCCATACGAGCTCAATACAGAGACACAAGGGTTTTACATTAATTTTCTTTCTGTTAATCAGTTGTTCCCCTGGGCTCTTTTAATCTGTTGTGACAGCCTCAGCCCCACCAAGAATGCCTTTTCTGATATAAAAACAAAAGGCACATCTTTAAATACTTTATAATTTAAAGCAGAAAAGAATCTCATTCTCTGGTTAAAGAAAGCACAGCAAAAGACTTGTGTCCTAGAAGGCTGATGTGAATCATGGCCATTTTCTGCTTTCCTTTTTGCTCTCTCGGGATTTCAGCTGAAATATGGACTTAACCTAGCCAGCGAGGGAAGGAGCCACACCACAGCGATGCCCTTGTGAAAGCTGATGGATGAGGAGTGCCCCGAAGGAATGTCTTAGAAAGGCTCTCAGCTGTTTGCAAAGTATTGCACTTCAGCCCTTGTGGTGGGGACAGACACACTTAATATAGAAGGCATTAATGAAGAACTTACTCAGCCAGGAGCAGATACTGTAGCATTTTAAACTTTGTGTTTACACAAACCAGTCAAAAACTTGCCAGAGCACAAGACAACAACTAAAATCAGACTTCTCTGCACTGAGAGAAAATCACAGCTCCATGCATGTTTTTTTGGGTGGTACATTTTCACACTACACTAATTGCCTCCATTTATGTTACAATAATTTCCAAATTGTACAAAACTTTAATATATTTTTAATAGCAACACTAAAACCAGCTTTATGGTTCCTCATTTTGAAAAATAAGCTGAGCACTGTACTGTCCATTCAAACAAAGTAAGTTAATTTATCACTTAAATGCAATTTCACTCCATTTAAAAACCATTTAATTTGCTTTGAGAAGTTTAACAAGTTGGTTTACTATTGCTGTAATACTGGTAGATTTCATTAAATAACCTGCCAACTTCTATCAGCATCAGCATGATTGCATGCTGCCCTTGTTTTATTTTAATTTATAGCAATTTTTTGCTACTTGCCAACATGAGTTCTTAGTAATGTCACAGAAGCACAGGAACGGCATCGAAAGTAAGCTAGTTGCTTCCATTTCCCCTCTGCTCCACATTTCATTTGTATCCCAGTTTTACATCCTTCTGTGCTGCACAGTACTTGCAGGGCACCAGAGCTGGAGACCTCCCTGATGTGCAGAAAAAGTTCTTCCCAATTGGGCTTTTTTTTTTTTTTCTTTCTTACTAATATTCTTCATTAAATTCAGCGGTGGTAAAATGTTGCAAAGAGAAAGATTACCTCCATAGGCAACAACTCACAAACCGCCTCAACCTTTATAGGTTTAAGCCTTTTAAGCCTTAACATCCTAAATTTGTCTGCAAACCAACAGGCAAAATGTGCCTTAGAGCACGTGTACCACTTGCTCTGCGATGCATAAGCCACTGAAGGAGGCTGGTGCTCTAACACCAGTTTCTAACTTGCTTTTAGGAATAAGCAGCTTGTAGCAGCAGTGGGGCAGTTTGTGGTGGCAATGAGTGTTTCCAAAAGGAACCACTGCAATTTCCAGTTAGATAAAGGGTAAACAAAGAAGTGGCTTTCTCTGCCTATAAATGCTGAAGAGCAGCGGAGGGTGCAACAATACCCCCAGCTGCAGGCCCTAGTAACACACTACAGGAAAACACCAGGACTTGAAGGAGCAGTTGT
This sequence comes from Formicarius rufipectus, assembly GCA_013399695.1. Classification (NCBI taxonomy): domain Eukaryota; kingdom Metazoa; phylum Chordata; class Aves; order Passeriformes; family Formicariidae; genus Formicarius; species Formicarius rufipectus. Next base: position 929,330 of record VXAU01003367.1, read on the forward strand.
AATCCCCAATAGACTTTCATGTGGCCTCATCACATCCCCCAGATTCAGCTCCAAGTTATCTACAACTGTGCCTGTACCACTGAATTCCACATTGCCGCCTCCATCTAGAAGATCCAAATCAACCAGTCATGGGTGAAATAAAGCCCTACATCTCTGTACTGCTGCAGCTGCATGGGCTCTGCAGGGCAGACACTAGGGGGAACATCTGTCCCAGGAAGCCCCTGGGGCAAAGAACCAACACCTGTAAAATGAACAAGTAGTTGTTCTCAGCTAACAACAAAGCCACTAAAAAGCAATTTTGGCTGTTCCCCCAGCTGTTTACATGGACAGTCTGAGCAATTATGGTCTCAGCAGTGTGAAAAACATACATGTTTACTGATAAGGGGAAGAGTTAGGAACCGTCCAGATAGCACCTCTTTACACCCAGACAGTAAGGGCCAGGTACCAGGTTTTGGCACATCGTGTCCAAAGGAAAGGGACAAGGGTGGGGAAGCACCACTTAAAAAGCACCAAATTGGGTCATAAAGAAGCTTGGAGATCAATCAGTGATAAGGAGATTAGCTTCCTGGTTTCCTACAGACTAATGTCGCAGGAAGTTCAACCTACAAGTGGAGAACAGTGGCGATTCTGGAAGATTTTTCCATATCAGAAAAACACCATCTAGACAATCAGAAAGTTGTTCTGAGTAGACAGAGCAATGTCTGAAATACTACTCCTCCAAAAGTAGAATATCAAAGATAACTTAAAACAACAGTTCTTTTATTTCTTACTTTTGAATGATAAAAAGTTCCACTTGGAAGGGAGACGAATTCAGCAAATGTTCAGTTGAGACTCTTCTGTAGTTCAGCACCACGTTTAAACAGTGATCTCTGCCATCTCATTATGACAAATTTTTACCTTGTAGGTTTCACACCTTCTGCTTCTTGTCCTTGTGTAATTGTCTGTCTCACATCAGAAATGGACCATCCATCCTACTTGATGCATTTGGACCACTCTTCTCAATGCAGTTTGACATATGCTATCCACACTATCAGTATTCCCACAATTAATATTCAGCTGAGATGACTCTGGTCCCAAAACCACAAGAAGCATCGAATGACAAAAAAAAATATACTTACTGAGCTAATTTAGCTCATAAAGTTTCATTTTTATTCTCTGTCTGGAATCACTATTACATACGAACTCATTGCCCAGAAAAACTTATTTTTTTAGAAATAAAAGAGAAATGCCCTCTACGGTTACCTATATGGTAATTCACGTAGTGAATTGAATTATTAGATGCTCTGCATTTACAGAAGTACTTCATGGTATGCTTTAACAACACTGCAGTTTACAGTGATTTATACTCATAGGAGCCCTTTAGGGCAGGAGCAGACACTAGGAATTTTCCTTTGTTTGGTAAATCTGTACAGTCTCACTATTTATTGTTAACAAGAAATGTCATCATATTTATCACCAGCAAATCATCTAAAGTCTGCAAATTATCAAGTAGCTGCACGGCTAATTTATAAAACTCATTCTGTTTTAAATTGTCACTACATGCTAAAGAACCCATAATGGAGAGCATTGATTTTGACACTTAATTTCCCTCCGTTCATACTTAGGTAAGACTCCAATTGACTGAACAGACTCTGTTTTTCAGTAATGTTTATTATTTGTATTGCAATAGTGCACAGGATCTTAAGCCTTTGACCAGGTCAAGGCAATAGCGATGTACCAACGTGGAGTGAGAGCCCATTCCCTGCCCAGAAGAGCTTACACTCTAGAGAGCTGCCCCACTTTCATAACAAGGACTTTTTTCACACAAGAAAAAATATGAAATGAAACATAACCAAAACAGATTTAAGGCTGTAATGAAGAATTTTCAAATATCAGAGCAAGGACCCAATAGTAAATAACTAGAGTATTTTAAAAGTTCACTATATGTTATACCCCAAGTAATAAAGTTCCTGTCTCTGCTTTAGTGCTGCATTCCTGATTAACTTGCAAATGAAGCAGAGAACAGAAGTAGAAATCCCATTTGAATTCAAAGGTTTTTCTCCTTTCTGTCCCTGTTTTGCCCAGAATAACCAGATCCCTTATTTCTTCAGAGAATAAAGTAGCAGTTTCAAGAGAAAAATGCGCAGAATGAAGGCCAGTCAATGTATTCAGTACTTAAAGGAATCTAGAGTTCTCCTTCAGTATTATCATGGGATGCAGATCATTTTATAACCTGATACTCCATTTTGTAATTCTTAACCAACCGCAATCTACCCAAGAACTAACCCTTGTTATTGCAAAACTCTGCAGTCCACATCACATAAACAACTAAGATATTTTTAGAACATCTAGTTTAGTTCTTAGACTTTCCATTAAAACACATCTTTAAAATAACTTTTCAACTTTATAAATAGACTGCAAACTGAAACATTTAGGAGCTAAGAAATACCAAAGCCAAGAACTATCTGAAGAATTCCCTCCCTGCCCTTCTGGGCACAACAGAAATCTACCTACTTACAGACCACATACTTTGTCTCATTTGTGTATGTATCTATATAAATACACACAAACATATATATGTATGTATGTATTTATAGAGTCTGTCATTCCATGAACATAATAGAAAAAGGCAAATATTAATATAAAGTCATTGTGGGTTAACATGATGATTTATCAGTGCGAGTGGACTAGACTTGACTAAAAGGCAAGAGGTTTGTTCTGTGTAAAATTTCATGTCTTTTTTTTTTCCCCAAAATTTCAAACCCTTGGGGAAATGGTGGCAAAAACGGTCTAGTTTCAGGTCTGCTGTTCCTGGGGAAGATCTGCCATTAAGACTGTGGTTTCAGTTCTCAGCTTAATGGCAGACTACCTCAGGCACAGGGATCATTAACTTTCAATATAATTAGCCCATCTATCAAGCAGATTAAACTGAGACTGAGGACACCCAAAGAAATCCAAGGAAGTCATGAGGTGTGAATGCTGAGGGTGGAGGTGTAAATACATATGGTCACTGGGACTCAGTAAAATATTTTTTTTTCTTTTGAATGAAACATTTCAGGCTCATACATACATTTTCTGAAGAATAGAAAAGAAAAAAAAAAACCCTAGGTGTTGCTGGATAACTTCCAAATATCTCTAATCTGAACTCCTGCTGAAGAAGATAGATTGTGCTTACTGGATGAATGAGAACTAAGTTAATGAGCAGTGGGTCAACTTTTTCAGCAATGAAGATAAAAATAAATATTGAAGCAGCTGCCTACTTCACTATTCAGCAGACATAGGCTTTAATCCATTTGATGGACTATAAATCTGCAAGGAAACCAAAGAACAGTGAGAGTATTTTGTATTAATGAATCTATTATGTATGTGTAATATAACATTAAATATTTGTCTTTAGTATGTGCAAAGGCATATATCTTTTGAAATGCTGTGCACATACTATATATGCATATAATATGAATATCAATATAGAAAAATCTCTATATTTAATTAGTTGTCCATATTTGAAAAAATGTATTAAAGACAAAAGAAAGACTTGGCAGGTCAACCAGAGCCATGCACAGCAAATATCACCCTCACATATCCACAGTCTATCTCTAAACCAGACATTATTGAGCTAAATTGTGTACAGGTAAAATATAATTATCATCATGTTTTCATCAGAAATATGCAAATATTTAGACTTTTGGACTCCCAATTCTGCATATCACAGTCTCACACAGCTGTATTCTGAAGTAGTGGATATAAAGGGAAAGAGTACGGCAGTTAGAAAGACTGAATACATTTTTTTCGTATTGTTCTAAGTTCATAGTCAGATCAAAAGAAAGTTTTTTGTTGTTTTTTTTTTTTTTTTTTTAGCAAAACATGTCACCTATTTTTCCTGAATACTTTTCAAATGTTATTGTTTAAAAGACTGCGCTAGGAAGTATACTACAAAAATAGCAATCTTGAGCAGCTGTGTCAGCAAGTGTGCTCAGTAAATAAGAACTTAAGCTGTCTACCCAAGGAAGATAAATCGTCCTTCCCTAAAATGGTATCAGCAATTAGCAGAATTTATCAGAGCTAGTATTCCTCAGCCATCAGGGAAGAATAGTGTCTTACATAATTTAAAATGCAAATGAGGATGTGATTTTTTTCTCTTATGTAGACTTTGCAAGAGACTTTCTTATTTTACCACCTTCAGGGTGAAAGAACTTCCACACCATTTGTTTATGAGCAAACCTGGAGCATTCACCAGAGGCTCTCCAGGACAGGCTGTAGCTACCAACCTTCTCGGTGGGGATGGGATGCTCAGAGCACCCAGCATCTGTGCAGGGCTCTCTGTGATTCACTCCTTCCCAATGGTTCTCCATCAGCACTGGGAACTTTGCTTCTTCCACTTCCTTCTAACATGCACATTTGGCAGGCTATAGAAGCATTTACTTGGACAGGTTTCTGAGATTGTCAGATTTTGGTGGGTGAATGTCAAGAAAAAAAAACAGGTGAGACTGATCTATCAACATTTTTTTTTTCCTCCCAGGAAATTCCAGCTGCAGGTCAACCTTGGATTCTGCAGTGGATCACCTGCTACATTTTTAGATTTTGTTAAACAAGACCTGTCACAGCTGGGCATAAAAGATAAATTGTTACAAGCAATAGATAAATAAGTACAGCTCAGATAGATTCATTTTACCCTACTTCAGGCAGACCCCAATTGATTGCAAGTTTCTAGGAAATATAACTGGCTTCCTTATTTGTATGTAAAGTGCCTAGTACACACCAGTGCTTGTAGAGAAAAGAAATATTAATAAGAAGAGAGAATATTAATAGTAATCCTCAGGCTATCTATGAGATGAGCAGAAACTTGCTTCTGGGTGATGGGAAGTAAGCGACAAAATGAGGGCGTGAGCATGGTCTGGGATAAACCCTCAAAACATTTTCTGAAAGCACTGGTTTGTTTTCCTTTCTTTTTCTTACAATATTCTGACTAAAAATTTTTGCATATAGCAATCACAAAGCTGGCAGACCACTGCCTTACCCTTTAGTGGTAAAAAACACTACTCAGCCACATTATGCTCTTAAAAAACACTAAACATTCTCTGTGTCATTTGTTTAATTTGTTTCTTCCCATGACTTTATGGAGCAAACCGGTGGCTATTTTTCCATCACAGTGACTTGCAATCAGCAAACAGCTGATTACTCCCTGTCATGTATGTAAATCTTTGAAGTGAAAAGCAAAGAAGAGAACTTCTCTATTTATCTCTAAAGTGAAATCTCAGCATCCAGCAGAATTTTAAAACTGATTTTTCTAGGACAATTCTTCTTTCATCCTTCCAACACTAAATATTAAATAAGAGATATCTGTCTTAATTCATGCTGTGCTATGAACCTTGAAGTCTTATGATGCTGTCCGTGTTTTGAGGGCAGACTATTTTTTCCCGAGATAGCTCACATCACGCACATTCCTCTCAAACTCTTCTGAATCCTGAATGTTGATGACCCTCCCTTGCCTCCTGGCTCAATGGGAATTGGGAAGCTGTGGAGTCTGGATGTTTCACAACAGTTTTCATGAAAAGGCTGGTATTATTCCTGTTTCATTGACAAGACGTTGACTCTATATTAATCTTTTCTCATTTTTGGCACCTAATTGAAATTGTGGCTTGCATTTTTAAAATAACATTTAATAGCGCATATTATTTTCTATATTTAGATAACAGATCCCATTAGTTTCACCTGCATTTACTCAATACTTCTGCAGAATCTAATTTGTGCACTCAGTAACAGAAGTAGCCTCATTAGCCTCTGAACATGTTTGAGCTACTTGCCAACACAAAATGAGGGCTCTGGGCAGGCATGTAATCCAGCCCATTGTGCAACTTTCAACCAATTTCATCACTGCAGTAGACTTTTTTTTTCCTTTCCATCACATGCCTTTCACTTCCATAAATAGCAATGCAAAGCTGCTCACCCACAGCCACCCACTCACTCACAGTCATGACTTAACAGTGATCAAGAAGTCAAAACAGTAGAAATAGCACTCAGCTATGGTTGTGGCATTCAGAGGATGGCAAAATTTGGAAATTCTTCTTGGTTTTAAACTACTTACATCCATTCCAAGGACTACAGCATGTTTAACTGCTTTAGCTGAGCAAAGGTTCCCCAGTGCACTGAGCAAAGCAGGAAGCCCACATGAAAGAAATGAGCTCCTGTAACCAAAACCTCTACCATAATGTAAACATACAGCTGAGATTGTACTGGTGACCCTCTGGCATTCTGTAACTTAATTTTGTGCCTTCGAAGTTCTTTTAATGTTCACTCTTTTATCTAATTTATTTGGACTGCTGCAACAATGTGAACCCTTTTCCTGAGCTGAAAACACGAATTGGGGAACCCCAATATGGTTAACAGTCCAGACTGGACCAAAGCTTAAAAAAACAAGGACAGACATCTGTAGTACAAGCCAGCACAGCTGAGCAAGGAGCAGGTAATAACTTTGTGGACAAGTGAATCATTGGAACAGCATGAAGGCATCAATGAATTTTCACAAAATTGTTTTTTTTTTTTGCCGACAGTCGGAAAATGATGAGACTCCAGGACCCAGAATTTTTAAGCCTTATAAAGGACAGAGTTGTGGGGTACAAATACCACCCTGTTGGGCATCAGCTGGAGTCTGGCCTCTTTGACCTTGTGTTCCTTAAAGTGAGCAATTTGGTGGAACTGAAACTCCTCCACAAGGAGTCCGCCTTTTCCAACAGAAAAATGCTGTGTAGAAAAATTCCCAATGAACTAAATTAGCTGGAATCTTCTATGTGCTGTCAAAACTTGCACTTTTTCTCAACCTCATCTGTGCAGTTTTCTGCAGTCAGAGAAGAAAAGCCAGCTTGACACATAACGTGGAAACCTCCTAGCCAAATGGCTGAGGCTGAGCAGAAGCACTTTTCCAATGGAGAAAACCAGGCATTTATTCCTCTACACAACCAAGACACTAACTCACTGGGAGAACAGTCTCATTAAAGAAGAGGACGAAGCTCAATCTATCTTGAAATCAGAGTGGTCAGAAAAAGGGAGAACAAGTGTCTAACTGGAAATTTAAAGCAAAGCAATCTAGAGGCAATTAGTGCAGATTTTTGTGAGAGATTTTTTTTTGCACAGCTGAGCACATGGAACTTTGAACACAATTAGGGAAAGTGGATGTTACAAACTGTTTCAAAGCACATTGTCCTGACTTGCAGTGCCTACTCAGTACAAAGACAAGACCTACTCTGGAGCCCCTTCTTATGGTTGTTGTGAGGATGTAAAGTGTGGTCCTTAGCTAGTGACCCAACTCCATCGTAGAAGTGTGATGCCTCTTCTACCCAGAGCCCCCATTTTGAGGGAGGGAGGTAAAATTGAAAAGTTTCTCAGAGATCTCTCATAGAGAAGGAAAAGAAAGGAGATTCCCTCAATTTTATTCTCTGTCAGTAAACATAAGGGCTCTTTGTCCCTTCCAAAGGTGCTGTTCCCAGGTGCTAAAGGCAAGAGCAATTGCTCTCTTTCTTTCAACCCACTGGAAAAGAGAGGAGGAATTTGGGAGCCCTATGTTACTCAACAGCATGAAGAACAGCTAGGATAAAACCTCTTTTTTTCCCTTTCATCCCATATAAAAACACCAGCCACTTTTTGGAGAGGAAGGAATCACCCACATCACAATTTCAAATGAGCAGGTCTCAGACAGTTAGTGAGGGGCTCAGCTCACCACAGCACATTTTCTCCCAGCAGCTATCAAGTAGTGAAATTTGCAGTCAGCAACAGCTGTGGTATTCAGGGAAAGGCAAAATTTTGGATTTTTTTTTTCTTTTTTCACTTTAAGCCACCTGAAGCCAGTCTGTGGGATATAATAACCTGGCAAGTCACAAATACCCAGAAGTAGGCTGTGTGGCACTGGCAGAAACCACTTGAGCCCCTGCAGCCAGGCACTTTGCAGACTGAAGTCTGTTTACAAAGATCGGGTAGGAAAAGAGGTAGAGGTGTATTTTGTCACTACACTTATATTTTCAGGAAGGTAAAAAATATGCCTGGAAACTGTACCTATGGAGCTTAAAAAAATTATTATTAAAACTAAGAAGTAATATCAGCCACAAATCAGCCAGGTTACCTTAGAAGTGTGATTGCAGTGTATATCAATCTCTTCGGCTACTTGCTCTATCTTTTGAACCTGCTGACTGATTCTAGCTGAATTTGATGGAGCAAGGGTATAAGTACCATGAAATTTGGTAGCTTGGCTGAGGCAAGAGATGCAGTCTCAGCTGCTGTTCTTTCTCTCCCCTCACCAGCTTGGCAGCAATGTCTTCTGCCTCCTTTGCAGGTAGTAAAAAGGAAGTAAGGGGAGAAGAGGGTAAAGGAGGAGAAATGGAGGTGAGGAATAGATGTGTGAAAGATCTGGAGGGTTGGCTGGGCTTACTGAGGTGGGAGTAAGCTGTGTAGAAAGTCAGAGCACAATAAGTGAATAGGGAACTAGGCATCACTAGTTCCAGGGTTCACAGAAAAAACCCCTCTATATAACTGGCTCCAAGTGTTTTGTGTCAACCAGAAATATCTGGAATTTCAGAGATTTGTTCTATTATGTATTTATAGATTTTAGTGCTTAAAATTTCAAGGCATTGCATATCTTTGCTATGGGACTCCCTTTAACCCCTTTGCTGCTGGTCCTTCTTGCATCTTCTGTGCTGCGGCAGAAGGTGACTGTTTTCCTTTGTTGTGCCGGTGCTCCATAGGTAGAAGCCAGGGTATCTGTGTTGGGGTTTCTGAAGCATAAAGTGGGAAAAAGCCAAAAGAAAGACTTTTTCTTGTCCTGGGAAGGCAAGAGGGGAAACAATGAGGAAAACTAAAGGTGACATAGAGAGTTTTTTATGGTGATAGCTTAATTAAAAGAAATAAAAATGGTCAAAGGAAAAACCACAAGTGGACATAAAAGAGCATGCCTATTCATACGCATCTGCTTCAGGGAAGGAGACCCAGTGATGTACTGGGCTAAAATACCTTTCATATGCCTTTCATGGGCATCCTACTCTCCACATTCTCAGGAAAGCTCCCATTTCCACTTTGACTTCTGAAACCAGGCAGCAAGGGCTGAGCAATCATGTAGAGACTGCCTGTTCTGATGTTGCTCTGATTAATCCTGCTATGACCAACACATTGTGATGCCAATAATTCTCTTGGTTAAATAAGAGAAATGCTGTGATTGCCACACAGCTAACATAAGATACTAAAATACTCCCCAATGAGAGTTTTCCACAACGAGCCTGGATGGCCTTTTTAAGGAAGTTAAAAAAGGGCAATGACACCATTGCCAATACATTTTTCCCCCTCTCTTTGTGTACATGAACACACACTTCAGAAAAAAAGTGCTGTTTTCTAGAAAAAAGAGAAACATTATGGACATAGAATTCCTTAAAAGCTATTGTAAAAACTAAAAAGTTGTATATATACCACAAAAATAATGCTTCCAATTCTGGAATGTCTGTTTTTGGCAGGCAGATCATACACCAGCCTCTAGCTGATGGAAGCTGTTAGAGAACCAGCTCCAAGAGTTTCTTCATCCAGAATTTCTTTTGCTTCTAGTAATTTTCACATTCATGTATTAGTAATATTCAATATCCAAATAATAGTTATGGTATACATTTGTGGCCAAAAGTAATTAGTTATATTTCTTAATAATCTTGTTTCTTTAAATGATGGTAAGCACAGCATTTATCAACATTCTCAGATATTTCAAAGGGCTGTTACTGAAAATAAATATTGTAGCCTAGTATTACATATTAACTGGATCCAACCTTTATTATATATTATGTTTCTATCTGTAAGATAAGGTCATTTTGTTTTGAATTTTGAAGACTTCTTTCCATTTGCTGCTGTGCCTTCAATATCACTTAAGACTAAAGACAGATAAGAAGGCCATTTCTATAAATCCACCAATAATTCACATGCTTGTTCCTTGATGCTTTGTTTAGAAATGTGTCTACGTTGCTTAAACAAAAAGAGATGTCAATAGACACTAAGATCTGGCCAGATATTTATTTCATATTTTTCATGTTCACTTTTTCTCTTATTGCTGCTCTGAAAGTGACGTCACTTGTCAGAAGTTATTAATGCTGTTCCTTAGTAGCATCAACAGGAAGTCACATTTCTGATCATGTGCTTCTCTTTGCAACAGACTCTGGATAAACCTTGAGTCCCATTCGTGCCAAATTTATGTGTCATTCTATCCCGTGTGAGAGAGTCATGTTGCACAAGAGGGACTGAGGCTGATTTCCTGCCCTTCATGGTGGTACCCCTAAACAGTGGGAAAGATTTGCAAATATCCAATGGGAAGAGGTATAAATAAGAGCTGGTGCTATAGCCTCTTTCTTCTGTGGGGTTGGGCTAGACACCGCTATGAATTCTATTAAGTTTGGTCATCCCATGGACAAGCAAAGGATGGGACGGTATGTCAGAGCTTGGTGTTGCCTCTTCCCAAGGTACAGACACCTGAATTTCCTCTTCTAAGTATCAGCGATGGCCAATTGTTGGCCATCTGATGGGTGGCAATGGAAGTAACTCAATGTCTCATATCCTGGGGCAAACTGATGGTGACTCTTTGTAGCAGTTAGTATATGGGGCTTCCTCAAAACTCAGTGGTTTAATATTCCTGTTGCTCATCAGCTCACAAGTGCAGACAGGCTGGTTACAGAGCAGCAGAACTTGCCCCAAAGTGACAGTACAGCACTTACATTTTTAAAAGGATTTAAAATAGACAAAAAATTGATTACTGAGGTGGGACATATACAGACCACATGTTCAGATTCGACAATAGTGCCTTGTTTTGAAGTGTCTACTTCAGAAGATGTGGAATCTAACCAGATTCATGTTTTTCTTTTTTTTTTTTTTTTTTTAAGAGACTGTATTTCAAAACCATTCTCCTCAGCTTCTAGCTTGGACAGTCTCCTTTGCCAGAAAAAGTTCCCTGGACTCCTTTATTGCACCACCAGAAGTTCTCAAGCTTGATATTGAGAGAGAAAAGTAAAGTCCTGTAAAAGCAAGTAATCAGATTGAACAGAAGGGCCCAAAGCTAAGGAAGGTAAAGCTCAAAGCACCATTGCCGGAGATACACCCATGAGGCCTTTGCAAAGTCATAGGTAAGAAAGCTGCAAAATATTTAACTAGAAAAAGGACACTCTACTTAATAAGACCCTCCTAAGCACACACTGTGAAATCTTAGAGTTGCAAAGCTGATGTAGTGGGACCTGTTGAACCAAGGGATAAACTCAGAGCCAAAAGCTGATATGTTCAAGTCTGTGATTTGCTCCTATCTCACTGTCCACAGTCAATGGCTCACCACCTCCCTGTGTTGCTATACTTTGATGCAAATCACATAGTTATCTACTTCATCATTAATGAAGGAAGATTCATTAAAGTCAGGGAAAACTGGAAATTTATGTTTTGGCAACTAAATCTGATGAAATGTCCAGCACTATCTTTTCTGTATTTGTTTTACTTAAACAGATCTTAAAGAAATCCTGTAGTTTTTAGATCCAGAGGTCTCAACTATCATGACCTCTATAAAAGTGTAATTAAGGAAAAATGCTTTGAGTTTGACATTGTGCCAAAAAAGAATGTTCAAGGAAAAATAGCTGATGATGGAGAAGAGTAAGCAATTTTTAAAAATTTAATAATTTTTAATACCATTTCAGCTATTGTTTCTGTCTCATGGCTCTCTAGTTTCTTCCCAGTAGCTGTCTTTACTCTGTTTGCCACTGAGATCAATAAAGAGATGTTAATTAAAGGAAAATCTGCTGGAGGTTGTACTTTTCTGTTGGGATTTGTCCCAGGCTTTGGCTGTAACACCTCGCTGGCCCTGACTACTATGCCAAAATAGGCCTGATCTTGTCTTGTCATGGACACATGCTTGGGTACAATCCTGACCTTCAGTGACAGTTCCACTAGCACAGGTGTGCCCCTTATCATCCTCCCACCACACCCTCTCCTCCACAAACTGACTTCTGAATGCAGTTAGGTATACAAAATACACTGTGCATCGATATTACTATTCCAAATAAGCCATCAGAAGACCATATTAACAAAACAAACCTAATTGCCACAGCCACTGACGCATCACTCTCAAACAGGACAGATCAGTGTTTCTATCCTAAAGTCACTGTTGGTGCATCTTTGCCTTACTTTCTGTGAATTGAAGAAAGTGTACACATGTAAAGCCATTTAGGCAATGGCAGAGGAGATAGAACTCAGTGGCAGCCAGGAGAAGGGACCTTACCAACTGTTGAGATAAAGACATTAATCTATCTGGGTACAGCATTTAACCCAACAGTTGTGAAAGGCAGAAGGTGAAGAACTTCCCACTATTTTGCCTATCAAATGCCAAACACAACAACACAAGATTTTCAAAACACAAAGCAACAGGACCATGGATGGACCAGGTAGGTTTTATAAAAATGGCGAGGGGGACAACGAGCTCAATAACATGGATCCAAGTTCAAAAGGATATGTATCAGTACTGTAAGAAAAAAGGCATCCTCTGATGCTTTATGTGACGGTTATTTTCATTAGGTTCAGTAAAAGCAAGCAAAAAAAAAAATTAGGCAACTTGCTGGAAATAAAATAGATAGTTCAGTGCTTGTTATTGTGCATTTTGCTGGCACCTATGTGTGGGCTGAGAATCCTTTTTACTAAGTCTCTTGCTTTTTAAATATATCACCAACACACACATAGGCAAAACATGAGGCATAGACCTGTCAGATGGCAAACTAATGTCAGCACTTTGGCCTCCTGGCTGTCAGCTCTGATTCCAAAAAACCTTCTGTCTTCTTGTTCCAGCTACTAAATTACAGATCAAGTGAAAAATGTAATTATACCCCAGAAGGCCATGGATACCATCTTGAAATACACTGAATTGTGAACAGAACAACAATAATAAAAAGATAAGCCAGTATTACCTGTGGTGCATAGCTAATTCAAAATGCTCCACAGTCCCATATGAGTTATTATAGAAATGTTTCCTACTTGCCGATTTCTCTCTTGCAGGGAGAAAAGTATCCCCCCCAACTCCCATTTTCTTGGATCTTTTCAAAGCCTTGTGAAAAATACGTTTTCCCTGTTGCAATAAATACTCAGTTATACTGTTACTGAATTCTACTGTATTTGTCTTTTTTCCCTGAAGATGATGCAGAACTTGCATTCTTTAAAGTAATATGAAGATGAGAATATCAAGACTTATTTTCTATGCACACATTTATCTGCTAGTTTTTTATCAAAGAAAAAAATTATCAAAAATCTATAGGAATATATTATTTTCTCAATTAGCTCTGAGTATGTTATGATTCAAGGCTATCTAGTACCATATTAACTTGTTTTGGCATTGTTTTTATTTGAACATTAAATATTCAAGGACATTTCCTGGATTCTTGCATACATCTCTAAAAATACAACTATTCAAAAACCTAAATTATTCGCAGCAGCACCTGACAAGATAAAAGTAGGTGGTGGTGTTAGAGTACAAACCTCCACAACTATTAACCCAATTTACACACATTCAGAAAGGCTGCTGACAGGTGAAATATTTAACTGTCTCTTTCTTATTAATATAATGATTCTTATCTTTTTCAAGTATTTGAACTCATGTTTTAAAAGGAAAATAGGCAATAAAATGGAAAATTGCTAACACTTCAGTCACTGTCCCTTTATTTGCAGTCTTCTACCTCAAATATAATTTGCAGAAGAATCAAGCTCACCATCTCCATCTGTTAGCGCCAAAGAGGGCCATTGTGAGTTTGAGAAGATACAAATATTTATTACTCCATAGATAACTCAGGCACTAGCAGATACAGCAATTCATTCCCAAGTTCAGTCTTGAATTTTGCTGTGAGTGAGATGTTCTGCTTGTGTACTAGAAACTCCAGATAGTAAACCGAACTAAATGGACTGATTTATTCCCATTACAAAATTCTACTTAAAAGACACAGCAGGTAGATATCTGAACTCCATCTCTACGCTCATGTGCAGCGTTTTAATCTCTCCATGACTGTCATCCAGTAAGACACCTCTGCCAAGATCTCCAGGTAACCTGGTCAGAGCACTAACCCACATGCTCTGTGAACTGCACTTGAGTTGATGTCTTGAACAAACCACCTGGAACGGCCATACAAGCTGCCTACACTGTCCCTGCTCAGCTGGCTGGCTCACCACAGCCCCACAGCACTGGACTCTGTGGATGTATGTCACAACACACTTGCCCCCATTTTCAGTTCCTGGCAGCTCTGATGGGACAGCAATGTGCCTTGGCCCATGGCTATGCAGGCTTGCTCTCATTTCAACGGGGGAAGTATCACACCTTTGTTGGAGAGCACACACGTGACCTGCAAAGGAGAAAATGCTACATGTATCCTAGCTGCCTTTATTTATTTATTTTAAATTTGCAACATAAAATTTAGTGACAAATAGAACAAAGAAATTACAGAAGGTTTCGTATTTTCTCGCAAAATTCAGTGTCTATAGGTGGATGATACAGGGCTTGTGCACTGCTCACATGCAGAGAAGGAAACAAGCCACTGAATTGAGAGCTCATTAAAAACCCACACATGGAAAAATTCCCTACAAAATATCATGTTGAAGTTATATGAAATCCAGCATTGCACGCAGTGTCTCATAAAGACCAAGTTATATCACATGACAACTTGACTTTATTCCACTGGGATTCTGTCAGCCCACAAGAAACCACAATCCAGACTTTTCCCTTAATTCCTAGTACTTTGAGGTCTACAAGAAACCAAATCATATGAACAATGTCCTTGAAAACACACTCTCTGTAGTCCAATCTCTGGCAGTATACTTCATTTTCAGCCATTCTGGAAGTGCCTTAAGCTGTTTGTAAATTCACTTGGCCTCACATTTGTAAATGCATTATAGACCAGATGGATTTATGAAAGTGCACTGACTGGATTGATCAAATTAAAGGGAGAGAAAGAGGGAAATAAAGGAAAATTATTTTTCCTCTACTTCCTAAAATTTGTCAATAAATAGAATGAATTTATTTGAAAGAGTTGCCCAGATGTTTCTCTATATAGGTTGTAAACCACAGCTTTGTGACTGCAGCCTGCCAGCAACCAGGGATCCAGCCCCTGTATGCAGAGTAGCAGGTCACTGTCCAAACTACATGCTTGTTCATTAGTATTTTTCTGAGAGCTGCAAAAATGACAGATGTAGAAACCTTAGAGAATATGGGCATCAAAACAACCGAAAATGAAAATAGGCATAAATTCATCTTTGTGGTACAAACCTGACCAGACTCTCCTGATGCCAGAGCACAGATGATATGGACACAGTTTTGATGCCCTAAGGCAAATTGTTTAAATCATAGAATCACAAAATCAGAGAATGGTTTGGGTTGGAGGGGACCTTGAAAACCATCTAGTTCCAAGCCCCCTGCCATGGGCAGGGACACCTAGCCCAGGCTGCTCAGAGCTGCATCCAATCCAGCCTCGAACACTTCAAGGGATGCAGCAGACACAACTTGTCTTGGCAATCTTTGTCAGTGTCTCAACACTCTCAAAGTAAAGAATTTCTTCCTAATATCTAATTTAACCCTACTTTCTTTCAGTCTGAAACCATTCCTCCTTGTCCTGTCACTACATGCCTTGGAAGTAGTCTCTCTCCATCTTTCTTGTCAGATCTCTTCAGGTATTGGAAGGCTGCAACTTGGTCCAGCTTTTGCGCCTACCACATTCCCTCCCATCACATACTGCAATAGCTTCAGACTGTTTATTGTGGGTGAGGAGAGGATGGAAAAGTTTTATCTTTGAAGATGTCTGGGACACCACTAATGTTAGGCAAGGAAAGGATATATCCCCATAATCCTGTTCCCATGGCAATGTCTATTTTCCACATTCCTCACTGCTAGCATAATGAGCACACCTTGGTTCAAACCTATATATTTAAGTCCCCTTGTTACATGGTCAACTTTGTAAGAGCTCACACCGAACAGCTATAGCTAGTTCTGTCAAATTAGAGGGCCATACCTGTGTTATGGCAGAGCAGGATAACAGATAACAGGATTCATCCCAGAATTACAGCCAGTGGGGGATGTGGGTCAGTGACCTACAACTCCATTCCAGGGAGTGCAACCAGCAATATGGGTATCTCCTGCACTAAGGAAGTTTATCTTCACAGCATCTGCAGTTAATCCAAAGTATCTATTCATCTTCTTA
Source organism: Formicarius rufipectus (assembly GCA_013399695.1). NCBI lineage: Eukaryota > Metazoa > Chordata > Aves > Passeriformes > Formicariidae > Formicarius > Formicarius rufipectus. The sequence goes on from VXAU01003367.1 coordinate 945,523, forward strand.
AAATAGCCATAGCAAGAAATAATTTTTAGAGCAGACATACTAAACATGGGATTATTTTTTCTGGTAGAGCTTAAGTGCTCTGTGCTGGTGATGGCTGTGGCTTTGCTCAGGAATGAACTGTGTGAAAAGGCATTTCTTAACAAAACAAAATATAGCTGCATTTATTCTTTCACCAATAAAGAAGCGACAGTATACACAAAATTGCAGCAAGTGTCACATAGACATGCAGAATATAGGCATATTTTCTGCCAATGAGTATTTAGCCCAAACCACTGGATGCCATTACCTTAAAACACCAGCTCTGAAATCAAAAGCTGTGTTTTTCATTCACATAAGGATAAAAGTTAGGTTTCCTTAGTCTGAAATGTAAATGTGTTATATATTCCTACATTCAGCCTTTCAGACAAGCAAAACAAGTAAATCATCCTATGTCTTTGCATATTAACACCTCTCACTGTTTAAACAAGTACTTTCTTGGACCTTTCTGTCAGACTGTTGCCATGTACACACATTCCCTACCACACATTTCATAATCTGTGTTTAAAACAAAAGTGCCTTTGAGAAGCTAAAGACTAACTCTAAGGCTGGAGCAATCAATGGCGTCTTTGTGTCAAGATTTTAAGAACAAGATAAACGCTTGCTGTTAAAAATACCATCAGGCAGTCATGTTCCCATGAAACCACTCATTGCACAAGAGCAAATGGGTGTCAGCACTGTAAGATACCCTAATTCATTCCCCAGAAACTCTTAAGTAAATATGCCACCTAGTGTTTAATTGGGACATTTTCATCCATAAATCATCTTGATTGATTCCTCCCAAGCTGTTCCCTGCAAGTCTAGGTTGTAGAGAGTCTAGCAGTTATGTAGAGATGCTTTCTCCAAATTTGCCCTTCTTCTTCCCTCCCCAAAAGCCCCATCTCAACTTCTTGTTGAGGGACTGTTTTGCTACTGATGTACTCTGACAAAGGGCCAAGCTACACTCCCAGCCCCTCTCTCTTTTTTGAGGAGCCCACAGCTCAGACTGCCATAAGAAATGCAGAAGGCACTGAAAATTGACCTTGGAGAGTCACCTCTGCTGTCAAGGTCCCAAACAAGCCTTGCTTCAGAAAAGCTTCCTTGTACCACCAGCCAAATGGCACCTGGCCTGGGCTTTCACTTCTTCCTGCATACAGATACTGAGCAAAATTAACCTGGACAGGTGAAACTCTGTTTCTGGCTTACAGCTTGCCAAAAGGGGATGAGTTACCACAGCAATAGGTATTGTTTTGATGGATGAATGAACAAGCTGAAAATCAGAGAAAGAGGCTTTCAAAGTGTAACATCTCCAAAAGCAGTGGAGACAATTTCTCCTGAAGCTATGGCAATATTCTCCTTTGTCATCTCCAGCTCCTGTTTAATAGTGACAAACCAGGCTTAAATGCAAACAGCCCTCTCCAAAGAATAGTTACTGCAGATAGGTAGCTTGGCTCCTTTCTACATGTTCAAAACATGCCAAAGTGTCTTATTGAAACAAATTCTAATTGACATTCTCTTGATATTTCTGTCATAGACACTCATTATGTTCCTAGGGATTAAATTCTTGCACTGAGTGACATCAGAATCCAAACCATCCTGAGTTTTTGGTAATGTCTTGTTTGTGCTTTCTCCGGATCAAAAAAAATCTTAAATGAAACTCCTGTCTCTGCAGTACATCATCAGCCATCTTTCCCCAGCTTATAAAGTTGCTGTCTATCTCTATTCTTTGCTTGAAATTCCTCTACCTACTTTTGGTCCATGAAACCATGTTCATGAGCCAACCAATCTGAATTAATGTCAAGAGTGCAATTTCATGAGACATTGTACTTCTTTGCTAAAAATCCAATTATTCGGCATCTGCTGTATTCTTTTCATTCAGTACTTTTGTAAATCTACCAAAAAGGCAATCAAGCTCTACTGGCAGTATTCATTCTTTATAACCCATGCTGACGACTGTGCGCAGTCCCGCTGTTTTCCAGGGAGTGAGAATACATTACAAGAAAGACCCACTACAGCATCCTTTTTTCCAAATATGAGCAGTTATAAAAACTACTGGTTCCTGACCTTTGTAGTCAAAACTCAGCTGAGAACAGTCAACAGCACGTGCTTCACTGTGGCCAGTACCAGTTGTCATTCTGCCTGGTCTGCTGCCTTCTCCTGTCTGGCAGTGCTGTCGAGCTCTACCAGCTGAGACTGTGCTCAACCAACAGCTGCAGTCACAGCCCAAAGGTGACCAGGGAGACACCTGCACCTGGATTCCCAGTAGCCCAGTGTGGGTGCAGGCTGCTAACCTGGCTCTCTGTGGTGAGAGCCCAGATGAAAAGAGGCCATCCGCTGGGATTCTGCACCTGACATCAGTCAAGTACCCACATGCACTGGGGATATGAAAGAAGACATTCAGTGGATATGATATATACATTTTATGATCAGAAAGGATATTATCTAGGGCATGATGGGACAAGTAGTGGTCAGCTCAGAGGGCCCTTAGAAAACCAGGCTTTTCTTGGCAGGTCTGGTGAAGGTGAAGAGGAGGAACTCAGTGTATGATGGGTAGCATTAAGCATTTTATGGAAGCCTTGGACATTAGGCTGCAGTTAATTCCCCTCTAGTGCAGTGGAAATTCTGAACTGAAGATGGAATATACCCTCCTCACATTGGAAGGAATCAAATAACTGCTCCTTAGCTACATTAGTAAGATGTCTTCATCTAGCCAAGATGAATCAGAGCCTAAATAATATATTTTCAGATCTAGAAATTCACAGAGAAAAGGACGAGGAGACACTGTAGGAAGTTTTTCCACCTGCCTGCCTCAGGTACACATCCTCCCAGATGTTTTTTAACATGTTTCTATGCCTTATGATGAGGGAGATTTTGTGACGCCCCCACTCCCACTCAGGCACTCTATCCCAGTATTTCACTGTTTTGTTTCCCCCTTAATAGCTAACCTGCAATGTTCATCACTATATTTCAGTCCTATCATCTTTTGTCATGTCCCAAATGAACAAAGAGAACAGGTTATTTTTTTCCTTATAATTAGCCAAGCAAATGTATGACAAAAACATGCACATTATTAAACATTTTCTAATCAAAATATAAAGAAAAATACTAGTCACTATTTAAATACCTTCCTTTTGATACTAATTTCATGTCCCCCAGTAAGGGAAATTAATCTCTTTTATACTTAAGAAGTGAAACACTTGTCTTCCAAGATAAAAACATGAGCTTTTAAAGGTGTTTGAAAAATTTTAGTGTCTAATCCTATACAGCATCTCAAGATTCATGCAAGATAATAAAGTATAGATTTTTACTTAAAAAATGCCTTTTCATTTTCCAGTGGCTAGACAAATGAAGTGTTTATGCTGAAGGCTCCATCCCAATCCCTATGGAAGTTTGTTTATATGAATTTAATGTCACCAAACTGTGTAAAGAATATAAATGCCAAGATAAAGTAACCTCATGTAAGCTTTTATTTTTAATACATTGAACTAAGCTCAGGTTTTAGACAATAAACATATAGCTTTGGTAGAATTATGAACATGCTCATAACAGGAAAATACCCAGGAGAAAAAGATTAATGTATGAGAGCCTAATTTAACAGAGCCTAGCTGCTGATATAGTACTGTACTTGAAGAGGAAAGTGGCATTTGCCTTAGGACCACTATAGGCACTTCTAGCCTATCAAATAATTTTTAGCACTAAACCGACATTCTCATTTGTGAAAATTTCAATCTACAGTTGTGGTATTCAGATATTAAGGTTTTGCATCACTTCCATGTGGCTGCCTTTCAAAAATTCTGGATTGGAAAGCATTTTGATGGCAAAAAACTTCATATTTACCTTTGCTCCATATGCTTAGCAGTGCCCTGAACTGCTCCAAGACTCAGTGAAATCCTTGGGGGTCTTCCCCTTAATTCAGTAACATTTGGATCAGATTATACCCATTGAATCATGTCATTTGAGTAAATCAGGATTGTCTCCAACTTACAAGCTCTCTTCAGGCATAATCATATCACTTATACGCTTAAGGCAAAAATTAATCTAAGCTGAGAGTAATAACATAACATAAACCAGGAACCTGGAGAGATGTTAACAGTTCATGGAAGCAGAGTAAGCAAATACTTTGCAATGGAACTTCTCTCTTGATTCCCTCAATTTCCTCTGCTGTTAAAATTAATCCAAATTATTCCTTTCAAAAAACCTTAATAAGGCAAAATATTAGGTAATAGTTAGGAGTGCCACAGTCAACTACAAAGCACTGTCCCTTATACTATGCACAAACATAGATAGCTAGAGGGAAGGAATTACAAGACACTTTCCATGATTTTACTTTGGTAGCTTTCTTATTTTTATTTCATATATATTACTTATTTTATATTTATGATGCTTTAAACAAACACAAAGCTGTAAAGAGACACAACTGGAAAACACAAAAGAATGCCAGTATTGAAGAGCAAAAGAAGATAAGCTTACTATATTTTCAGTAGGATATTTGTCATTTGGAATACAAAACTGTTTACTGAAATACATATGCTAGTAGGCATCCTGTATTAATACAAACTCCTCTGTGCTGTGGTATAATAACAAAGAATATTCCGGATGGAATCATCACTGATTGCTAACAGTTATTTAAAGAAAACAGTCAGGTATATAGTTAAGTACACATGTCAGGGCATGCTACAATTAAGTATGTACATGTAGGTAACCCATGTGTCAAATACTACTCTTGAAGGACAAGCCTGAGTGGCTGATGAAAGGAATTCATTACTCCCAAAGTAATTTTGATGTATTAGTTTGGTTTTTTTCTAGCATTAAAAATGCCACACACCTTTTATCACTTCATGTATTGCTTAACTCTGCAGATAAGGGCCACCTTTGTGCTTTTTATCAGTGGTGTCTGAGCATCTGCTAGGCAAAATCAGTACTGCCAGCAAGAAGTCCCTTGTGAATTCTGTGGCTATGCATGTAGGAGTGAGACTGTAGCCTTTAATAAAAGATGATGGTGTGTGGTTAATGATCATGTAGAACTGAGCATTTTAATTTGTTCTGACCAAGCACGCTGCAAAAAGCAGGGAATTGAAGGCAATGTAAAACACACCATGTCAAATTATCAGTGCGTTTCTAGCCCAGAGTCTACAGGAACAGATGTTTCTGCTCATTATCTTCTTAACCTCAGGATCTGCTGCTGGGACAGCACAGTACCCTGCAGCCCCCCTGTCGAAGGAAATGCTCAACATCTGGATAGACATCCCATCAGAGAATTAAACACTATCTAGCAACCTGTAATAGGATCATTAGAGGTTTAGAGGAGCTGTAGAATGGGAAGAATAATGCATAAATGGAAGATTGGAAAGATTTCTTTATTATTGGTTAACAGCAATACCTGTAGAAAATTCAATGAAGAGACAAAATTGGAGTGGCAAGTATGAGGTTAAAAACTCTTCAGAAAGGGACATGCTGTGAATAAAAATGCAGAAGTGCAAACACTTAGAAAAATTGAATAAAACCAGAGGTTGTCTTAAAATTGACTCTCTTGTGCAGTTTTGATGTAAGAAGAACTGCAGTGCCCCTAAAAATATAGTTCTATAACCAGATGACATCTCCAATTAAGGGATGTTAGAAAATAGTCTTTCCTGGAAGTCCTGCATTTTCTTCTGTGAGAAACTGTGTGTGAGCTGCATAACTAATGAGGACAGTAATATCAACTACAACTTTTAGCAAAGTTATTTTTCCTTTTCTGTCACCTTTGCCTTAGTAGGAATAGCTCTCTTATTTGTCTATTACTGGAATGGGATTTTCTGCCAAGGAAATCTACAGTCTCCCAGACTCCGTAATGACCTTATCATTTCAGCTCTTTTGTTTTAGCTGCAGTATTAACTATGGGCTCTGTCATTTGCACTTCAATGTCCAGTTATGAGTTCCAGCAAAACAGATACAGAGAAGTTATTACATCAAACAGCAACACAGTTTTCTGCACTGTCCTGCTGTCAAGTGTAGACTCCACATACAGTTCACTCTTGGTTTAGCTCAAACTGCTTCATTGTTCTGTACAGACCATCATCATTAAATTCCTCGTGCTGCTTCTGGTATGTACTTGCAACCAGAAAGCAGAACAAGCACTCCAGTCCAGGCTCCAAGCAAACTCATATTTCATGTACAACCAGTATGTTTGAATTGCCTGAGCCAGATCTGACTAGGAGAGACGTTGATGGGAGCATTGCCAAGATCCATGTAAGTGGAGACCTGGCACTGCAAAAACCTTCCTTAATCTTTACTGCATTTACCAACAGTTTGTCATCTGTCATATAGGTTAAGATCACTCTTTTTGCAAACACTTTAAGCTCAAATGATGCCAAAGGTTTTCTTTAACTCCAGCCTGCTGTTCTCATCAGACCAGCATAGCAAAGAAACAGTGGGAGGCACAGACTTTGTCAGACATAGGGCACTGCCACAGTGCCCCAGTCCCACCCAGGGCATGGGGTGGCTGCAATAGTGCAGAGCAGGTCACAGGAGTGGGATTGAAAGTGCAAGAGCAGGGAATCAGGAAGGCTTCTCATCAGTAACTGCAACAGATTTTACCTGGTCAGAGCATTCATGAAACTCCAGCTTGCATTTACTTCCAGCATTTCAATTATTTGAATATATTTTTCCAAATTACACTTGTTGAGGTAGCATTACAAAGGAAGTTTTTTTTTCTCCCTTGTCTGGGACACAAAGACCACTGACGCAGTTTGAGCAGCATTTGTAGGAAAATGTAATAGCGATAAATGTTTCAGAACTACATATTTTACTGACAATCTGCTGCAATTTTTCCTCTTCAAAATGTGAAGATTAATTGCTGGCAGCAAGTTACACTTCTCCTACATTCACCATTAGCTTGAACTGAGAATTAATTACAGTATGTACCAGTACCAGGTACTTATCTGCCCTACATCTTCTAGGATGTGTTCATTTGCCTGAAGTACAGCATTCCATAAGCAGAGCAAACATAGAGCAGGTGATCACAACTTGCCCAAGTTTAAATCATAACCCTAAACAGACAGCATGTGATCTTCAAATGTTCTTTATACAAAAAAAAGTGCTTCTCTACCCAAAATCCTTGTTGAAGCTGGATCCTATTAAAATGACAATTGCCTACAATAGTAAGAAAGTATTTGCAGCATGCTGTTCTCCCACAGGACTTAATTTCTAAAAATCATCACAGCTCCTTTCAGATTGAAGCTCTGTTAAACTACTCAGACTAAAATTTGGAATCTGTGTCTAAAAATCAAGCAACTCCTTGAAGTCATACAGAAATAACTTTTGGATGAAACACTCACATTAAGTACCTTAGAGCATAAACGTTTTCTTAGGCCTGTTACAAAAAGTGTTGGATAAAAAGACATGAAAAACAACAGCTTAATCCAGCCCAATTATCACATCACCCTTCTGGAATGGGCATGACTCCACTAATTACAGCCTCAAAGAAATTATCATTATGGGAACAGACAGGTACCCCAGGCAGTACCAAGACATTTCATGTGAATGCTGGCTCCTCCTGGCAGCCTGTGCCTTGGTGGCCCCCCTCCACTGACCCACCCCACGGGGAGTGGTGGCGCTGGAGTGACTGAGACATTGAATAATCTCCGCTGTCAACATGGGAGGCGACAGAACAAACAGACTCCCTGGATGGCAATGACAAACACACTAAGGAGATGAATGCCGTTAGCCGCACTTTCACACTCTGGAATTGGTTTCAGTATAAAACAAAATCTCACTTGTAAAGAGCCTAATCTGTAAGAGGATTACTGATGTTGAACCTTAGAGCACTGAATTTTCATCTAACTCATGAGAAATAATGAAAGTTTCTGCCCTGCATATATGGCTTTCTCCCATAATTTCTGAAACATTCAAAATAGTCTAGGCAGAACTTTAAAATAATCAGCTCAACAATGAGAAAATAACATTTTACCTGTTCAACTAGGCATAAAAAACCAAAAGAAAACAAACAAATGAACAAAGGACAACAACAACAAAAAACCCCAATGATTATTCACACATGCAACAAAGAATTTACTTTGCAGAAAAACATCATACTGAATATTCATTCACTTATTTCTAGGGGTCTGAAATTTATTGCAGTAATTGGAGTGAAGGTTGTGATTTGCAGGCAAACTATGGCCTTTGTCTAAAATGCTGTACAACACATGGCAGCCTCAAGCAAAACATCTGATACAGCTCTTCCTGAACTAATATTTCCTCATAATATTCTTGTATTTTAGAGGACTTCTAGAGTTTATATAAAAACAAACATTAAATTCCCTTTACTTTCCTTTGTCCCTATATGTTAGTACTGAAAAATGCTTGATAATTCACTGATTTATTCCAAAGCCCTGTCCATACTTTATCTGAGGCTACTGTGAGGAACAAATGGGAAGACGATCCCTGAGTCCTCTCATGAGCTTGCCCCAGGAACATACAAATCAAAAGCAACTATGGTAGGCGTCACCATACTGACTTCTGTTAACTTACAATTTCAGTTGCTAATAATTTAGTTGATGTGATCTTTTTTCACCTGGATTTGCATAAGATGATGGAAAACTACTGGTACTAGTAGAGAAACCCATTGGGAGTCCTAATCATCAATAGTGAGGCTTCAGCTGCTATGTCAGGTCTTCAGCTTGTGAGTAGATCTCTCTGCCTATTTAGCCCACTCCTCTTATAGCTGTGATTGCTCCTACTTCTCCTGGCAAGGAAAATATGTTAGAAACAGCTCATATTCTTCCTTCTGCTCTTCTCCTCCGTGGGAAGGAGGCAGAGAAGGTTGCCAACAATGGCTGAAGCTAGCAATTTTTACATGACAGCACAGTCACACAGCACAGCCTTGCAGGCTGCTACTGCCTGCATGTACAGAAACCTAGATGAGCACAAGTCCGTGTAGGGTAAGGACCTGTGGTACTGCATTTCACATCAGGAACCACCTTGGAGGTAAATAATACTTTAAATGTTTAAATTTCATCCAGCTGCAATACAAAAAAAACCCTAATACAATCACTAATGAGGTACAGAGGTGTGTTTTCACTATTGACAGTGTGTTACAAGTCCAAATATTTTCAAACACAGGTATCTGGAACTAATAATGAAGCACTTCCCTCACTTCAAGACAATATAATAATTTTTCTGATCTGTCATCAGAGAAGAGTCTTGACTCTCCTCTGTGCTGCATTTCCACTCATATGAGGTGGATCAGATAGCAGATCTGACTGAAAATTAACATATTTTTTCTTGTGGCTGCGTCAGTTTTAATCTGGAGCCATTTTCTAGTGTCACCTATTGTGTAGCTGCATGAAACTGTAGGTCAGTAAAAAGGCAGTGATGAAGGAGAGAGGGCGCGGGTCCCTTCAGCAACAGTTTGCCTTCTGTTGGTCTCAAAGAGTTTGTACAGTTTTAAAACTGCTCATCGTTAAGAATGACATCCAACACCAAGCACCAACAGAAAATACAATCTGTTGCGAGATACACGGTCCTAGAGCAAACCTCTCTGAAACCTTTGAGAGCACTTTGAGAATTACAAGACCATTGCTCCTCAACTGCAAGAACTGTAAGTAAAACTAACCATAACTTTGAGAGTGTACTTTTGCTTGTACAAAATAAATTCTCCTGATTTCCTAGAGAATGCAGCATGATCTTCAATTGTCATGATTCTTTTATTACACTCCAGCAATGTAATAATGTTTATAATCATCCCAGGGGTAGTCCAGTCCCAGAACACCCTCTGAACCATTCTTTTACACAAAAAAAAACTTACTCAAAAACTCTTTGTCACACTGCACCATGTCTATTTCTTATTTTGCCTTAAATAAAATAAAAATTCACTTTCTTGTGGCTGTTACAGAATTCAAAATCAACAGTGTCCAATTACAGGAATCAACTGAAGGAGCACTGGATACCTCAACAGCATCTACTCGTCTTAGATACTAGAATACCATTCAATTGAACAAAAAACTATTAGATTAACTAGATTAATTTTGAAACAAAATTTGAATGGAGGACTTGTTGTTGTATCATTCTCCAAAGGTCTTCCCTAAAAATTGTCATTGCTAATGGATTTAATTTGTTATAGAGGATGAATAGGTTTACATGTCAGGTCAGTTATTCAAGCAATTATTATTACTGAGGAATCCAAACCAGTATATAATCAGCCAATGCAGATATGGGAGCCCAACAGATAATTCTGCTAGAAATGTCCAGGAGAGATGAGAATACATACAAAAAAACTGATGGCTTGTCATGTTCATCATGACTGTATGACAATGAAATTCACTCCCTGTTTCCCAAATACAAACTGGCTCTAGTTCCCAACTAACTAGCCAGAATACCGAACACTAAAATCAACAGTCATGCTGCAGAAGTGCACTGAACAATTATCAGTAAGTCAATTCAGCCCAAGGACCAGATTAAAAAACAAGTTTTGTTTGACAGTTCTTACTGCCTTACCACCTGGGAAATTAAAATATCCACATGTCACTGCTTCTCATATGTAAAATAATTTCTAATTTTACATCTTCAGATGGTTGCTAACTGCACAAAGTTCTCAACTTATCATCACATAAATAAGTCCTAGTCCATATAATGCTATGGGATACAGGTGCATGAGAGAAAGTGCTCAAGGAAAGCCCACTTCAAATGAGAAGCACAAGAAGAAATTGAGGCAGACAACATCCCAATTTCAGATCCATGAGAAGAAAGGGAAGAAAACACACAATATTGCAATTTGAGACCCATCCACCAAAGGCTTGGCAGAGAAGAGGAGCTTTGGACTATGTACAGAAAGACAACAAACTTGAGTTGTGGTGAAGGGTCAGTGGGAACCAGATCCACAATTCTACTGTAAAAATGCTTGAGTATACATGGACAAATACAACTTGTGACCAATTTTAGATGGAGCTCTTAAGTTAAATGGTATATAGCCATATATTTACACAGTGAAGACATTTGTATTTGATCCTTATTAGTACCAATAATAAGTGGCACCCCAAGCTCCAATCAAATAGTAGTTTGGAGTCAGTATCATATTAACAGGATATAAACTTTTCAGTGGGATAGCATTACTTATTAAAGTATTCCTCTCAGATTTTATAGAAAGACTGGTATTAATGATCACAATTGTGAACTGAATACTTACCTTTTCAACCGGAGTATTTTCTTCACTTGTTACGCTTGCTTTTCTTGATTCATTTTTCGTTCTGCTCAGCCTCCGGGATACTTTTTCTCTAAGCAAAGTCGCATATCCAATGTGCTCATATATGGGGTTTGTTGTCATTTTGGAAATATACTCAGAAGCCTTTGTTTCTATATACAATGTTATCAAGCCATCTGTAACCAGATCATGGATTGATTCAAACCTTTTCTCCCCAACGAAGTGCTTCCCATCATAGAACAACCTGTAGTTTAGGGTCTGATTACCAAATCTGCAAACACCAGAAAAAAATGGAGAGAGAGGAATTCAGACTGGCAAAACACCCAGGAGATAATTTCACTGATGACCCTCTATGTCTGGATTACATATGGAATAGGCACACAACTGCAACTGGACCTCTTTGGAGACACCAATCCAAGTCTGAAACCAAACTTGACTGTATCACAGGGACTAGATGATAGAACTGAGGCCCAGTCTCCACAATATGCTATACAACCCAGGTGTATGTGGTTTAGATCTAAAGACTAAAGGAGCTAGCACAGTGATTGGAAGGGCATGTTTACATTGACAAGGCCTTAATACTGGGATCTGTAACTGTGTTAAAGGCTCTTCCATCCTGAAGCATTTTTGAGGTGCAGAAAGCAGGTCCTTAATGACTAGGGGCATATTTACAATCAATGAAGAGGACATCTCTAGGAAATCAAATCCTAAGGGCCTGAATCATGCTCTGTTAGGAAGGAAAGGAGATCAGGCTCCTAATTCAGAGCCCAATTAAATACCCAAAGTTATATGGGAAAATGCTTGTTCTATTTACAGCTGGTGTAAACTACTGGGTTTTTTTAGAGTGTTTTAAAAATTGAAGTGATGTAGTAGCACATAAGCACATTCAGTTTGCATCACTGAGGTTAAAATCCCACTATTGACTAAGGAATTCAGAGGTATTTGATTGGGTTAAATGATACTTATATTGTATGAAAACTGCATGCCTCTGCATAATTTATTAGGCATTCAAATCAAAGTGTTTAACCCTAATATTTTTGCCCAGATTTTTCATGTGAATTCCCAATTTATAATAAAATTCAGTTTTTGATTCTACAAATAATTATCCAGATGCATTCAGAAATTATGTTGCAACAAAACAATAGGCGCTCTGCCATAATTCTCATCCTTTAGTTTTATTTTGAAATATTTCTCCAAAATCCTAAAAAATTGTGTTTGCTCTTTTTCAGCTGACAGAAGTTGGTTTTAATTTACACCACTTTTTAGTTGGCATGACTCACCAGCTTTTCCAGCTTTACCATCTGTACATCAATACAAATTCTAAGCATGATTTCAGCACTGTATTATAGCTACTTGGGGTAACTCCTTAAAGGATTTTTCCTCCTTGTTTACCAGCAGAAGGGTAAAAATGCAGACTTTTAGTTTGTGCATGTCTCACAGAAGTAATAATGCTATAAAAATTGCAAAGTATTGCCAAGGAGTTTGATTTGTCAAAACCCAACTGAGTATCTTGTCCTCTTGCCACTAACCCACAGTGTCTTTGAGACTTGGGTGGGCAGGTTTTGAATGATACAGCTAAGCCCCGAGTGGATGTATTTTCAAGGAAACACACCTTGAGGGGTAGTGAGTTTGTAGACTGGGTTCCTACCTAATTTTTCATTCAGTCGAAGAGAAGACTCTTACTCCTTTGAGCAACCACATCCCATGCTTCACAATGTTCTTCTACAACAAGCTGATATAATCCCCTCCATTAAATACATTTATATTTGAACTACCAGCCTCTACTAAAACAGCACTTACCTGAGAGCAAGAGTATAGCAGCCAGGTTGCCGCTGGCTTTCTCTAAGAATATATGCTCCTTCTACACCAGCAAGGATTTCATCTGCTTGCTCCCGAGAAATGATCCCGTGAAATCTAAGGGAAGACATTTCAGTGACTTAAACAACAATTCAACCACAAACACCTCCTCTGCCACCCTAGAAACCATTTGAAAACCTCAGCACTCTGCAGCATTGTGGTCCAAGCCATCAGGAGAGTGTCCAAGCAGCAGAACTGTCATCCAGCCCAGATAAGCTCAGCATAGAGAGAAAACAAAAATTGCACTGTAAATGCAGTTTCCGTCAGTATAATAACCAATGGCACCCAAAGATTATTTTCTGTAAATGCCCTTTTCACAACTTTTCTCTACACCAGTCTACACCCCCTATTCCTTGTTTACTTCCTAGAGGCCTTATGACAGAATTGAAAACTTGGTACAAAGGCATTTTTAAAAAACTGAATTATTATATTTAAGTATGCAATTATTTAAATATATACATAAATATATATTTAAGTATAATTAAAATGATAGGTCTTCCTTATTATCAGTTTGTTTCATTTTTATATTAGCATTGCTTTCTCAAATTTGCAAGAGAAACTGAGACAAGAAATTGAAACAATTATTCAAAATTCTATTCTGCATATATTAAAGTGGAGGAAGGTACAGAATAGTCTTGAGAAAAATACTGTTTTCTTAATTTCAATGAGTTCCTCATTCAGTGTTGGAGAAAGGCAATACTTTTCTGATTCTTTTGTCATTGCTATTTTAAGAAAGAAAGAGGGCCTAGGATGCACAATTAACATTACGATAATCAATATATAGCAGTGATTTCTCCACAAGTACAAACGTAGTCTTGACAGCAGTTTGAGTCTTAACTCCTACGCACATTTTGCTAGCTGATAAGTCTCTGAGGGTCTCTTTGGAGGTTTTGAAAGTTTCTATTTTTGCTGCTGTTTGAAAAAAGGCACTAAAATGTACTGGCCTTCAGCATTTTCTCTTTTCTGACAATACATATGAAGTGGCACATCCCTAACACTGCCGCTGGGTAGGAACAGAAAGAGAAGAAAAACACGTTGGATGTAAATGCAATTGTTGTTCCATTCTCTTTATGTCATCTTTTCATAACTAATATATGTTGAAAGCACTAGGTTTAGGTGACCTTTCCAGCGTGACTTTTATTATTAAAAGTAATGAAAATTGATTAATCTTCTCTGCCTATACAGGTGGGGAACATGCTCACTTATTGTTTCATCCAAATTGAAACAAGCATCCCCTAAATGACATAATTTAAGCATGACCTTACGAATAAACTGAGGGCAATTCATAATTCTAGTTAAAAGCAATGAGCATAAGTTATTCCTCAAAAGAAATGTACTATAAAACAGACTGTAGGTTAAATATTAGGACAAAAAATCTCCCTGTGATCAACTTAACAAATCACTGGGACAGGATACTTGGGCACCTGTGAAATTTCTTTATTCATAGGTGGTAAGCACTGGGTTATCCAAGCTCTCTCATGGATATTTTTAGTACATTTTTATAAGAGCATAAAACCAGCTTGTACATGGTACAAGTTCCTCTGAACTCAGGTGTCTGCTTCTGACAGCAGCTGACAAGAAATGCTTACAGAAAGAGTACAGGAAGCAGTGACATATTTCTTTCACTTCACATCCCTGTCCATCTATCACTGGTTTAGCCACAACTTTGTCTGATCAGTAGTGACCTTATCCTTCATGAATTTGAGAATCTCACTTGTAAACCCTTTACGATCTTGGTCCTTTTGGACTCTGAAGCTGCCCATGGCAATAAACTTGAGAAGGACACTGCATGTCCCTCTCCTGGACACCAATTGAGGAAGACTCGTTAATTTTTATCCTGTGGTAGGATCTGCATCCCTAGTTGCATCCCTTTACACCACATTAGTTGCCCTGTGCCATACCTTTCATTTATTCTATAACATTTGTAAAAAGTATGGAGGGGAAAGGGGTAGAGAGGGACCAGAATTCTGTGCCCTATTTAAAATGCAGACACATTACAGATTTATACAGGAATAGGTTTTTTTCAGTTTCTTTACCTAAAACTTCCTGTTTCTCTTTTCAAGTATCACTGAACACTGAGTTAATTGCTTTCATAGACCTTCCCCAGTGCTTCTGAAGTCTTCTTTCTGAATTATAATAACTAAGGTGATCTTGCCTAGGCAGGTTCACCAAAGTGATATCTCACAGTTTCTGCCAGCCCTGCTGCTCCACAAACCCAGGCAGGTCCCTGGATAAGAGACTGCAGCAGTGGTTTTACAAGTCCTGCTATAAGAATTGTGATGTGTTACTCAACCAGGTACTGTCTTCAGCTCTATTGTACTCTAGTGGCTTGATCTGAATTCCTTGTTGTCAAAGATAATATTTAAAAAATAAAACTTCTGTAATTAGGGGCAAAGCTACTGGCTCTTGAGATTTCTGATGGTAGAAAAGGATCATTAAATATATATGGTCTGCCTGGGATGGAAGAAAAAACAGAACATGGGAAACAAGTAATTTAGCTACTGATATGGGCTATGGACTGAGCAGATTGCTCTAGAAAAGGGCAAACACGAGGGCTGGGTGGCTGCTGCAGTGGCTATACCCTTCCACTTCACCTGCCCAAATCTCCAAGCCAATGCACAGTCCAGCCCTTTCCAAGCTATTTACCAGCAAGAAGACTGTTGAGGACAAAGGAATTATGCTCTAGCGGTTCATTATTTTCCTTACAATAAAAATACACCTCTTCTTTGGGTAATTCGAACCCCGTAACTTTAAGCAGGGAGAACAGCATTTACATGTGCAGTAGGATACACACACACGCAGCCATGCAGGGTGGTGAAAGCATAGGAGCATAACAAAGAGGTAGTAAGAGAGACAAGCTGCTTCTCTCCTCCCTAGGCCATTACAAGACCACTGGGATGTATAAGTGACAACCAAAAAAGGAGGAAGAAGTACCCCAGACAACAATTTTTTCCCCAAAACTCTCACAAGAAAAGCAAAATAAACATGCAGGCTGACACAGCAGCATAATTCATGGATTGTGAGCAGCAGTACTGCACCATAACATAGCTAAATTATTAGGATTTCAATATATTTGGCTCCCAGTTGAAGCAAAACGTAAAATGCTTCATTAGACCCCCATTCTGTCTTTTTCAGTTCTAGAATAACAACTTTTGGATACACCCAACAAGCACATAAAAGAGGAAAATACTTACTCTCTTCCATAATACTTTGGCCTGTTCTCCACCTAAATTTTGAAAGAAAAAAAAATTAAAAACTTATGTAATTTTAAATAAACTACAGAAAAATAAATCATGCTTGATTATTAATGAGGACTACTGTGCCCATTTAAGTGATGAAGTTCTGCAGTTTCAAAACTGACTGGAACATGATGACACAGAAGAGAAAAATAAAAACAGAAGAGGTGATTTTATTGATGGACTTCTGGGAGAAATAACATGTGTCAGTGGTGAAAAAACAGAACTACACATAATTGTATAAAATATGACCAAGTAGATAAAGAATATTTTACTGAAATTTTGCCAATCTATCATTTCTAATATAAATTAAAACTGTTTTTTGTTATATACCCTTTGTATACATTTATATATCCTTTAATATATATTGTATATACACTGGTTACATACCCTATATACATTTTTTTCATGTATATATATATATAGACCCTTCATGTAATTTTTGCCTATATATGCCAACAGACAGAATATGAAGAGTTTAATATTCCTGGGAAAAACAAGGTTTCTGGATTTAGACGTAAGCCTTAAATTCCTTGAAGTCTCAAGAATCCGCAGGAGCCCGCTCAAAGTTGCCGGAAGGACTCACAGCTATTCATTGCAAAGCTCTTTGAAGCAGCAGTTTAGGACCGTGTCGTTCTCTCCCAGGGGCTGCGGGCAGGGCGGGCTCCCCCAGGAGGGCGCCCCGGGAGCCGCCCGGTGCGGCCCCATCCCCGCGGCGGGGCCGGCAGGGGGCGCCGCTCCCCCACCTTCCACGGGGCTCCCGCCAATTAACGCGCTCCCGGCCACGCTAATTAATTGATGGGGGGGAAGGGGGTTTCAGGCATATTCATGTACAAGTGTCTTTATAAAAGAGCTGCTCCCTCTCCAGCTGTTGCACTAATCAGAAGTGCCATCTTGCTGTGCTGCAGCTTCAGTCAGTGCTTTCATACAACAACATGACAGAACTTCATAGGAGATACACATAAATTCTCCAAATTATTAAAAAAGGTTATCTGACTGCCTGTATATCTCACTGAAGACGTCCATATCAGTGGAGCTACTACTTCATGCGTGCTAACACACATATAGACAAATTGTAGTTTCAAGACTGTTTTATCCTTTAGCATAAAACATGTTTAAGTGATTTCCCCACATTTTATCACACTGGAAATAAGAGCTCTTATTCTTGTTTTCACAATATTTCATTTCACTCATATAAACTTTAAGTTGATGAAGGTTTTTCTTTTCTTCCCTCCCCTCTGTGAATAGCAAATGCATAACTGTCACAGTTTTGATTCAACAATCTACACGCCATGCACTGAAGTGAAGCAGCTGAATTTCTACCCTGCAGTCACTAAGGCTACAACACAGCACAAGATGAACAAAAGTCTGTACAAGATAATGAGAATTTTCAATGGAAGACCTATGGGAGTTCAATCAAGTCCTCACTGTGCTGCTTTCCCAGCTCGGCATTTCTTTTCTAGTATGGCACTAACAATAGCAGTATCATACTCTTGAAACTCCTGCCTAGGAATAATACCTTGATGCAAACATTTTTGAGCTCTGAGGGGCAGGAATAAGAGAGAGAATCAAACACAGAAGTGAAGAAAGAACAAAATCAAAGGAATTGCCAAGTGCAGGTACTGTGTTTCTGTGTGCATGTATGGGAACTCAGAGAAGAAAGTGTATGAAACCATTTTTTGAAACTTTCTATTTTTGTAAGTAAAAAAAATAGCAATAAAAAAAAAGACATACTACCTCTGAAAGGAGGTGTTTCATATGTTCATCTTCAATAGTGCTATATGACTTTATTATCTTGGAACTGTGCAGCCTTCCTGTCATCCTTATAGACCTTAACAACCCTTGAAAGGATGTATTTAGCTGGGAACTCAATTAAAAAATGGGTGTCAGAAGCTAGGTTAGGTAAGACTACCACATGCAATCTTCTCTTGTATGGAAACAAAGGCCACTCAGTACATTGAAATTTGTGACAAGAAACAAACACATTGTTCTTTCATTCTCACAGAAAGTCAGATAAAACCTTTAGATTGTAGAAGATAGAGCATGATTTTCTTTTAGTAGTCAAAATCTGCTTCTATTTAAAAATACAGATTTACCTTTTCATTTATATACAGGATAAATCTCGACACTTTCAATCTACCTCAGAAAAATTAATTAACAGTACTAACACCCATCCCCAAGATTAGCTTTAAGCGCAAGTTCCCCCACAAATATAAACATACATATAAATAACTACATACATAAAGTAAAAAAGCAATCTGGAAATAACTCCTTGAAGACTTTTTTATTCTTCTCACACCATTTATATAAAAATACAAATTTTTCTGTGAAATTTTTGTCATTTAACTAGCCACTGACTGAACCACCCCGGATAATGTGATTTCCACTTTTCCTGCTGTCTATGAGCTAAAAGATTTGCTCTTCTGAGAATCTACACAAAGCCCATCTGCTCCTCTATTCTTCCTCCTATACCATAAACCAGAAACCTTTGCTCCAATATCTTCCAGCATCCATGTGTCTAAAATAGCCACAATTTCAGTATTTGGCTTTGAATAGGAAAGAAAATGTGGTATTTCCTGAATTGAAGCTCCAGATCTGTCAGACCATCCAAGTGCCCCAGAATCTAAAAGTCCCCCTGTGCGCTCACTGCAACCTTTATCCTGAAATAATTTCTCTCCTAACCAACTTCACCATAAGGAAACACAAGGAAACAAAGTTAAAGCAAGATAAAAGATCAAAAATACCATCAGGGTCTCTAGATCAAAACCAGAATGTGGGACTGAACTTGGAAATAAACCAAAAGCCTGTACAATTGATGAAGCAGAGGCTTAAAAATATCAAAGGAGCCAGTAGGTCTGTTTTGTGCCCGCTGCAGACTCTGTAAAAACTTCAAGGGAAAGTCTATATATTCCAGAAGGTAAAGGTGACCGAAATTCAGTTTGGATTAGCTTTCACTCTTCTGCTATAAATGGATTTGCACACACGAAGTCAAACAGATCCACAAGAGAATTCTTAGCACTAGAAAGAAAAGAAAATCCACAGGAAGTAAAGTGACTGTTTCCTGGTGGTAGGAGCCCAGAACAATCAGCCTCACTCTGAGGACACATACACTTATGGTTTTTTTGCCTAGGCAATGGTTATGAAGAACAATTCCATCACTTCTCATACAGCCCTCACAATTTCCTTGCTGAAGAAAGAGCCAGCTTTCCCAGGTGACCAATTGTCTTGATGCATCACCTAGCCCATCTTCCTAGACACTGAGCAAGGGGAGAGATCAGACAATTTAAGTAATTTATGACTCTTATACTAACAGACAAAAACAAAGAACAAAAATGAGGAAAATTTCATAAGGCAAATTGTAGGTCTTCACTAGTGAAAATATGTTTTGTCTTAAACATCACCACAACTTCTTGCTTTTACTTCTCCCATACAGAGGATAAATTAAATGGTTTCTCTGTCTCCACTAAAATGGTAATTTTCTGGCTTAGAAAAATGTATGATTGCAAATTTCAAACCAAAAATGTTGTTGCAGAGCAGGCATTTCTCGATGGTGTTCCAGAAACCACAGGGAAAATACTGAAAATCACTACTGAAATTCATAGTTGTATAAATTGTGAAATAGCAGTGAAAGCCAAAATTTTTTAAAACTAAAGTCACATTTATCAGGAAACAAGATGCATGGTTAAACAACCTAAATCACTACTAATCCAGTAATCTTACAAAGCCAGCAACATTCAGTGACATCTAATCTTGATGCATGCTCAGAGAGAAACAAAACCCAGCACAGCACTCCTGACACTTTACAAAGGCCTTGCGAAGCCCCTGTTTGAGAGACTCTGCATATTCCAGCCTTGACTCCCAGCCTGCCAAACCTGCTTGCCTTTCCCCACTCCAAAATAAAAACCCTTTACTTGTACACTTAGTCTAGTTTTACAAGATTTTTTACAATGTTACAGCATATTTTTCAAGGTGTGGAGTTACTTGTACTTGGGTTTGATGTCAACACTGAGAAGAAAATAAGTCTTCTTAATAAACTGGCTATCTAAGATAATCCAATATATTATGTTTACATAATTTGAAGTTTATTGAATTTTAATGCACTGGGACTTGTGGCTCCTGTTTTGGCCAGGATGATTTAGCCCTGGCATGACATACTCCTGCTAATGTACAGATTATTGTATTAAGATCCTACACCACTCTGCAAGATAACTCATCTCAAAACTACAGGGAATCATGCAGGCAGGAGGTGAGCATCCCCTAATGTGACAGATTTTCATCCAAGCCACACTGCACTGAAGATTTGAAGATATCCTGAAAAATTCTTTTTGCGTAAAAGTACTACCACAGAAATAAGATAACCCTCATTTCAGAAAAATTTAATTTCTCTTCAGCTTCATTGCACAAGACATATTTCCTTATCCAGTGGCCAAAGCTGAAATCTAGAAATGTTGGAATGAAAGTTTAGAAATCCCTCCAGGGCAGAAAATCTGTCTGTAATTCAGAAGGGCCAGAACAGCACAACATTGTGCACTGTGGACCTATTGCAGCCACAGCCTTAATACATCCATGACAAAAATATAAAAGAAGAAGGGAAACAATAAGGTGGGGAGCTGCACCTGGCTCTCTGTTCTTCAATACACAGAAAGAACAGAGAAACAAGATCCACGAGTTAATAATGGTGATGTGTTTACTCAGACCAGGCAGTGAGGCATTTTCCCAAAGGAAGTTTAATCTGATATATTTTCTGTTTGGAACAATCCTAATTATTTTTCAGTAACTCTGGTTGACTGGATATAAATACGTTTTTCAGCTGAGTTTGACATAAAGAGAAATAGAAGAGTTGGAAGAAAAGCTTTCAAAACAAGCCCAATAAAAACAGAGCGTAAAGAAAAGGAGCTTGTTGTCTGTATTGTTCAACACTTGGCAGACATCATAAGGCCACTCAAACTTTACATCTTTACTCAACAACCAAAAAGGATTAAGGGATGTCATAAACCCCCATTGAATGGAATGAAGAAAAGCCATGTTGTACTTCATTACTCCTGTAAACTTTTCCTCCAAATTTTTGTTGAAGAAAATGCTACTTAGATCTATTAGCATGTCTAACACTCCCTCCAAATAGGAAAATTATTTCACATCAATGACTCTTAAACACTTTAAACTGTGAGGACTTTCTTTTGAATGGGAAATATTTATCCACCTTTTTTACCTTTTTACCACTTACTTTCCATTGCCTCATCAGACTCTCTGGCACCAGTACTTTCAAACAGAAACAACTCTTGGTTTTGCAAAACGTGACACATCATAAAGTCTGTTGCTGATTTTGTTAGAAGGAATAGCAGCACTGCAACTTCTCTAGTCCTCAGTCAAGGACAGACTAATTACAGGCACTTACTATGTACATACATAATGAAAAGATGGTGTTCTCCCTTAAGATTTCCAGTGAATGGCATTCAGCACAACTGATCCAACAGGCTTCATGTGACAAGCCTATCCAGCACATGTAACTTCATGAGTGTGTTCCTGTACTTTGACTGTGTGATGAGGTAGCAGCAAAGACATTCCTCAGGAAGAAATTAGAGATGCCCAAGTCCTCAGAACATATTCCACCTGCTCTGTCCAAGTTTCAGAGGCTGTCCAGAGAGAAAGGTGACATCAATAGTAGTTTTTTAAGTGTGTATCTCCTTTTGTCATTCAGTCACAGAGCCATGGAGATGCCAGAGTTATGGCCATTTGAGGGACGAATATTCAGCCATGTGGCAGCAAGGCATTATAGTGCTGCCAAGAAAGTAGCTGGGAGCAGGATGTCAAAATCATTCAGAATACCAGAGGGCCAATGACTAGACAGGTCTCTGCAGAAAAGGATCCTGGCATCATTACAGATCAATAAATGAACCTGAATCACTAAAGCTGTCTGTAGCAAAAACTGCCCAAACCAGAATGTCATACTGAGATATAAAACCAGGAATGCAAGCCAACAAGACACCTTAGAGTAATCCTCTCCTTGCAATGCTGCCTGAGAAAGCCTCTAGGTGGAATATTGACTGTGGCTTTGGGCACCATGTCTCGAGAAAGATTGGAGCAAATAACTGGAGTGAGCAGGGATTTAGCAATCGTGAAAACACATGAAAAGAGATTGACCTGAAGAAAAGAAGCTAGAGAGGGGCTGTGTCACACAGGTATGAAAAATGCTGCTTTCACAGAGGAAATAAATGTGTTCTCTATGTGCCTACTAGACATCACAAGAAGAAATAGGCGTGAACTGCAAAAAAGAAGATAGACCTCAGAAAAAATATTAAATATAATTAAACACTAAATAAATAAGCAGAGGCAATCAAGAAATCTCCATGAAACATTTTTCAAGGCTTTAAGAAATGGATATGCAAAAACCTCTTCTTGACACAGAGATGACAACCTCTTGAGTTTCTTCTGGCCCTGAGATACCACAGTCCAGTCTAATCCTCACCTCTGCCTGGATTGCTCTCAGGAGATAAGGACTAGCAGTGAGCAGACTTGAATAGGCTGTATACATCACCTATAAAACTGCAATAATACTCTACCCACCTCTGTGAGGCACTCAGGAGAGAAGACAGCACCAAGAAGACAGTGGACTGAGTGAACTGTTCTGGAGGTGAAAGCCAAATCTTCAAGTGATAAACTTAACATCGCTTAACTAAATAACGAAACTCAGTTTAAATCCATCGGCATAACAAAGCACCAAACTGTGTTTGGTATCTTCTAACTAAATACTCCGAGGAAAAATTTACAGTGCCAGGGAGAAGGTAGGAGTGTTCTTCACCACTAGGAAGAATATAAAAGAATATAAGACAAAAGTGAGGAACACAAAGAATGCTTTTATTAACTGATGTTAAAAGCTGCACAACTTCTTTGCTCTGGTGACATGCTGTAACCTATGGGAAAAGTAAAATGCATAATGACCATTTTGCAGAAGGAAAATTCATTGCAAAGAAACACAGGAAGCTCAGCTGCTCTGATTGTTACTGTAGCACTTACTGAAGGTGGATTTCCACCCAGTCAAGGTTATTTCTACCATTTTTAAGCACAAATAATTTAAAAATAATTTAATGTGCTTATCTGGTTACTTGCTTGTACCAAATTTTCAAATGAGTTGTTTTAAGCCATCCTTTGTGCTACTATTTTTACGTCTGGTTTATTTCCTTTCTATGACCTTGAGCAAACTGTCCAGCAGCCAATAATCAATATACAAGACAAAACACCATAAACACCAGAAGGTAACAAAAATCTACCCCAATATGGGCATCTGCCATGGCTACAAAACCAAAATATATTGCCATATATATTCACCTCTAAAAGAAAAGAGAAAGATTGTACAAGAGAAGAAAATCCAAGTATTTTCTCACCTAGTAAATAAAATAATAGGGTCCTGAATCTGAGCTAAAATAAACTGAAATAAATCTTAATCAAGAAAGCTGCTGCTAAATAGTCAGAGGAGACAGGGTCAGGTTCAAACAAATTCAGCAGCAAAAGCAGAAGTCATCTATTTTGTGATGCAGCTTCCATTCACACATGAAGAGCATCACTAAATGTAAAAGGAATACCTATGTTACCCTGAATGTAAGATGAAAAATTTGAATATAGCATTAAAACCGTGCTCCTTTTTTTCAAGAATGATATGTTGAGTCATTTAAATAGGAGGAAAAATCTCCCCAGCAGCAGATAAATGCAGTAAGCCACATAACTGCTCTGAATTCTGTTGTAACAAGTGAGGAGCACTAAAACATTCCTATGACACATACCACAACAATCCCCAGTTCCAAAAAGATGTGTGTAACTGGCTGATTTGACCATTCTGTGTGTGTAGCAATATACATACATGTATAGGAAGTAGAGGAAGTACCATAGAGAGATGTGTAAGGTTTCTTCTATACGTATTCGTATTAGGAAATATAAATTCATCAAGTGCTCAGTACTCTGGAGAAGAGTTAATCTTCTTTGCAGTGGCTAATATGAACCTATGTTTTGGATTTGTGCTGAACACAGGGCTAATAATATATAAATGTTTTTGTTATTGCTGAGCAGAGCTTACACATAGCCAAGGCCTTTTCTGCTTCCTCTATTGCCATGTTGGTGATGAAGTTCAGGGTGCATGGGAGGGGGGGAGGGGACAGCTGGGACAAGTGACACAAACTGACCAAAGGGATATCTTATACCATATAACATCATGCTCAGTATAGAAAGCTGGGGGGGGGAAGAAGGAGGAAGGGAGGGACATTTGGAGTGATGTTGTTTGCTTTCTCAAATAACTGACACAGGTGATGGGGCACCGCTCCCCTGCAGAT
The DNA here is from genome assembly GCA_013399695.1 of Formicarius rufipectus. Lineage (NCBI taxonomy): Eukaryota > Metazoa > Chordata > Aves > Passeriformes > Formicariidae > Formicarius > Formicarius rufipectus. The sequence goes on from VXAU01003367.1 coordinate 970,128, forward strand.
GGATGAACACCTGCTTGTACATGGAAAGCAGTGAACAAAGTCCTCGTTTTCCTTCACTTACGTGTGTGGCTTTTGCTTTCCCTATTAAACCATCTTTATCTCAACTCACAAGTTTTCTACCTTTTACCCCTCCAATTCTGTCTCAGTTCTCTCCCCAATCCTGACAGTGGAGGAGTGACAGAGTGTCTGCGTGGCCCTTGGCTGATGGCTGGGGTTAAACCACAACAGCTCCTCATCTTGAAACTCGAAAAAAGATACTAGACAGGAATTATCAGTCAGAGAGGAGAGACACAGAGGCCCCCTTCTACATATTTAACCAGACACAAGGAATACTGGCCTGAATGGGAACGCGTATGTAAAACTGTACAAGCACATAGCATCTTGCCTACACAGTCTTATTGATAAACTTTATCTAGGTGGAGATATGAAAGAGGTTTTAATTTATGTTGGCTTTAAAACTGCTTACATTCAACACCAAGTCTAAATAAAAAGAACTAGATGAAGAGAGTGATACGTAACAAGAATAAAAAGAAATACAAAACTAGAGGAACAGCAAAATCAAAAAGACAGACAGACAGACAGACAGACAGACAGACACACACACACACACATACACATCATCCACTTCCAAGAAGAGATGGAAGTGAAAGTGAAACTTTGCAATGATCTCAAGCAAAGCCAGAGGGATAATTAGTGAGTTCATCAGTCCATAAAGACAGCTATCTATAGTTTGTGCTCATTAAACTGTATCAAAAAACTCAGAGCTTGCCATCGTGTCTTCCAAAAAGATGGCTTTAACTTTTCCATTTCACAGTGATCAGTAAGCACACTGGCTGGTTCATACCATCTTCCTGTGAAGAAGATGAACACTCAGATAATTTGCAAATCATAAGCTAGAACATTAGTAAATCAAACCGGAGGAAATTCAAGTGAAATAGACAAACCTCTTCTAGTTTTGTTTAGCTGTAACTATTTAAATGAAATATTTACTATCACATCTGCAGAAAAATTAGAAAGCTTTCTCCTCCATTCAGTAGTCAATGGGCTGATAAAATGAGAATGATGTGGCTCCATCTGAGTGCTCCACCATCTTGCTATTGCAGCAGAGTGAGACTGAAAGACTCATGGACTCTAGGAGAGATAAGATTTCCTGTCAGTCATTAAAGTGCCTTGGAAAAAAACACTAGCAAATTTCTCTGATGTGACAAGTACAAGGAAATTTTGGGCAAGCAATATTCCAGTCTCCCTTCTTTTCACTATGGAGATACTACAGAAAAATGACATTGTGTGTAAACCCACATTTTAAATTTATATAGGAAAACTGCATGTAGCCACTTTAGAGGGATGCTGCATACAATACATTTTGAAATTCATTCCATGGGTTCTCTGCACCACTTTAGCTGAACACCCTCCCTGACTTTCAACTGCTCTCAGCCACCACCAGTGCAGTTGGGCTTTTTAATTTTGCTATGGATTTCAGCGGAAGAATTTTCCTCTTTTCATCAATGTCTATTCAAAATTGCTCTTTAGCTTCATTTGCAAGCCACAGACTACTGCTGTGTCTTCCTTGTTTCTTTTTGTTTCTATCATAAAGAGGATTACAAAAACACAATTAAAACATCAGCAATATTATAAGAATTTGAAAATATAGGCTCCATTAAGTCTTATATGTGCAAACATTTTCATTAATGAAAATAGTTTTCAGCACAATTCTGCTCATTTTCACTTAATTGCTGGCTAATGGGGTCTCAGTGTGTCACTGCGTGTGTTCTGAGGTTTCTTTCTAAGGGAAAGATAATATAATATTCTGAATTATCTCAGATAAGCTCTTAGGACTGACAGTCAGAGACACCTCATGGCAGTGTCTTGACTTTTTGCAGTACAGTGATTTGAACAAGTGCCATGAAAATTCCCATTTACTCTTATTATTTACCACCAATTTTATGGCCAATTTCCATGCCCTATTTGAGCTGTCTGGTACTTTACCACAGTACAGAGATCATTCTTAGAAAGATCAGGGCAGAGAGAAAGAGGAAATATTCAGCTTGTAAAGGTCAGTAAAAGTGAACAGAATAAGGGAATTCATGGAAGACTTATTACAATGATTAAATACTTATTATCCAGTCAGATACACTATACAAACATTTCACTAAGGCTGAATTCTAACAACCTTGCTGAAGATTACCTAATCACAAGCTTCTTTTTACCTACAAATATAAAATATTATTGTATCTGAAAGAATGACTGTCAAAAGTAAGCAGTGTTTTTAATATTGCTGTTGTTTAAATGATACTGTCCTAATTGCATTGTTCTTCGCTTGAATCCCAGAAGTTCCAGAAGAAACTTTGAGGATAACTGAGTAAAGAGCAATTCACAGCAGTTCAATTTTGGAGATGTGCAATAATTCTGCATATTTGCAGCTAGTAATGTATGAGATGGCAATAGCATTATAAACCTGCTAGTGACCATTTCAGCTGTTATGGTCTATGAAATGCCACTACCTATACACTTGTTTTGATAAATCTAGGTAATGGATACCCAAGGGGTCAAAACAGTTTCAGACCCTCTGGATGGCTAGAGTGGAAAACTCTCATTAGTACAGTCTAATATGCCATCATTACTTTAGTCTGTTACAATCACTTAAGCAAAAAGAGAAAGTTTTGGGTTTTTTTGTTTTTGTTTTTGTTTTTTTCCCCAGAGAAAAGTCTCCCTTTTGTTATCATATTTGCTTTCAGTCAAGAAACCATAATTTTTATGTTTTAAAGGCAGAGATAATAATTTCTACCGCTTCTCATGCAACCTATTTGGAATTCAGAATGACAAGGAAGGCAATTAACTGACATTTTTCTACATAATAATATAAGTTAGGGCTCTAAGGCTTTGTCTACACCAGGGAAATTTAGACAAGTTTCTCAATGTTGCTGACACTGGCTTAGCCAAGACACCATTAGGAATGTGGAAGGACTAATGCAGACAAATTCACCAGCCTCAAAAATTGCTGTCAGCAATTAAGGCTCTCTTGGAACAGAATGGGAATAGCATTCACATGTATGAGCATTTCTACACAAATAATCAAAAAACTCATGGGTAAGACTCACTCCTTCTTTGAAGAAAATCTATAATATGCCTATGGTTTAACCAAAAATAGTCTAAAGTGATGTCTCCATCCTTCCATAATTCTTTTATTTTGTTAAAGCCTCCATTTCTTCAAAAGATATTTTAACTTTGAATTATCTACTTCTGAAATATTTCTTAAAATGAAGAATTTTTAAAAATTTTGCTTTTGAATGTAACAAGGCAGTTGAAAGCTTGAGTCATTTTCCAAGAACATAATTTTTTTCATCATGGTATCTGTATAATAAACGCTAAAAGATGCTTTATGCATCTCACAACACAAATCTGATTCTTTGGTGCCTATCATCACACTTGTTCAATATTTAAAAGCTGCTCTTCCACCTGAATAGAGCTTTTAAACAGAACTTTTTCTACTTAAAAGACAAATCATTAAAATGCTGCTGGAAGGAATATGGTTACAGATGAGGGTATTGGCAGAAATCCAATGTTATTGGGAAGGTAGGATTTTCACACTAGTCCCACTGCCAGTGGTGATTAATTAAAAGACAGTAGATACCTGAAGCCCAAACAGTTCATTCAATATGATTCCCATTGCAGAAATGACCTGCTTTTGCTGACAAGGTATTTATGCAAGAAAAAAAAAAAAAGAAAAGAAAAGGAAAAAAAAAAAAGGAAAATCACAATAGCAAAGCTCAAAGACACAAAGATATAAATGAAAATGATCATGTTTTATTTACAGTCCCAGCTTTTAGTCTAGTCGTTTGCATATCAGGAGAGGTGATTTCTGTCTCCACAATATACTTAATCAAGAAATCCACACAAGTAGATGACACAGTAGATGAACTGCAGAGATCTGAGGCTATAACCCCTGTGACTATGGAGCAATAGGGAGGCAAAGGAAGAGCAAATGAATGCAGAGAATGTGCAAGATGGCAATGGAAAAGATGGGAGAATGATGAAAATGCCAAGTGGTGAGTGAAGAAACCCTCCAACCCTTGTTTATCTGTTGGTGTTACAGATTTTGTTTCCAGCAGATGCTTCAATTTCCCTGCAAACAGAATTTAGCAATTTCAAATGAAAGACATTGTCCCATAAGTATGAAGGATTTAAAATTATTTGCAAATTTTAGATTTGTTTAAAGCAGTTTGGATACTAAGTTACACAAGAGAACACCCTCAACAAGGTCCAGTTCCTATGACATGCACGTGAAGAGATAAATCTTTCCCATCAGTCACATATCCTGCTGTCACCTTCCCTCCAGATGTTGGATGAACATCACGTTTCATACTAAATAACTACCATGTTTCTATTTATTTTCACACAGAGCACAAAATTAGATTTTGAGAACCTTCTGTGTAACTGACAAATTCAGGATCAATAAGGCGTCGTCTTCAGTGAAGGAAGCCTCTACAATCAACAGATTACACTGAAGTCAAACTGGAATCAAGAAAAACAACCCCATAACACCCACCTTACAGACTGTGTGCTAAGAAAACTATTAGGTGCCATAGGAACATAGTGCTGAATTTTCTCTCTAACATAATCTGTGATGCTCTACAAAGCTGCTATGTAGTTCTCCTTTATAATAAATGGATAATAGGAACCACACGGAGCAATCTAAGTAGCAGGACTTCTCATCTGTCCCACTTCCCTACCATATGCAAAAGTAAAGCACGTCGGCACTGTTGCAGTGGGTTTTTGGCACTTGGGTCAGAGAATCCGTGTTTCTAGCAATCAGTGAACACGTACAGCTGAGCTACACAAAGATTAAAAATCCACATAACAGGAACCAAAGATCACATTTGTGGGAATTCACACTGCTTTATATACTCTACCCCTAAATAAAGTCTGTATTTGCAGCTGTTTGACGAAATTAAAAAAAAAAAAAAGTCAAAACAACTCAAAATAGAACTCTGCAGAGTCTATGAAGTAAGCTGCTAAAAATGATTTATTAGAACCAAAACCAGATCATGTGAAACAGACATTTTGTACTTATTTTGTTATGCACTGCTTTATCAATGATGTACTAATTTAATTAGCATGATCTTAGCTTCTTTCTGCAATATTTTTTTCAAATTGCAGGCATGATTTCCTAAGCATTCAGTGTATGTTAATTGGATTTTCTAAAGGCAAGTTCTTCCTCAAAGTAGTTCCAATATGAAATAGATAAGTATTACATACACTGTTATCTCACACAAAGAGAGAAACTCCTCTAAAGATGTGCTGGAAGTAAACAAATTGTTTACCTTAACTATTTTCCACTATACCACAACTAGTTTGGTATCTGTTATATGATAGTCAATTAGCAAAAACCTTAGTGTCCTCTCCTTTAAAGAATAAAAGCCACAGAAATCTATCTTTTGGTTTGCATGAGGATTTCAGAGAGGAAGATCTTGGTAAACCCCTTCAGCACATGTGCACTGAAGTCCCACAGCGCTAGCACATGTTCCTTTTCCCCAAGCCTTGTCTTGGACATGGAGAAGGGATTACATGAGGGTTCACCCACTCTGGTGTTTTGCTTGCCCTTCTTAGCATCTTGTGTATATGTTTTGGGACCATCCCAGATTGACAGGGCTTGAAGACTTCCAGTGTGAGGCCAGGACCCTGCTCTCCCTGCCCTGAAACTAGTAGATGGGATTGTCCTTAATTTCTGGTTTTGCAATGGATTCTCTTCACAAACCCAGGCAAGTACCTGTCCCCTGATGCAAAACCTCCTGCCCCACACAAAAGTGTTTTGAGACAGTATCTTAATATTGATAGATGCTAGGACTCTACTTTCATGGGTACACAGTGTGGGAAGCAGGACAGAGCAGGATGCTGTTTGGCAGAAGAGCTACGTATCATGCCAATAAGCCACAGTTACTATCTTTTTGCACATCATCTTTTATACCTTGTGCAATCACTTCACACATTTAATATTTCTGTTACTAGTACAAGATTTCTATTTGCACAAAATTAATCCCTAAGATTACAGAAGATGAAGCAACCACAGGCCTACTGATTGAGCAGAGTCATTTACATTTGTGTTCCATTACTATTATGCATTACCATGCAGGTTCAGGAACAGACATATTAAAGCAGATTTGGAGAAACACAGCAAAATAAAACAGGGGGACAAGAGGACTCAGCCAAACCTGCAGCCCTGCAGATTTCTAAATATCCTATAATCGTTAAAGTTTCTGTGACAGAACAGATCTCTCTGGCTATCACTTCAGTATTTTAAGTTGAACATAAAACTTGGCAGGAAGCATTCAGCAAAATGAAGCTACATGTATCATGTTGAAATATATCACACAGATGTTATTACGTAGGTGCAGGAACTAAAAAAACACCTTTATTTTGACAAGGAAGCACAGAATTTCAGGCAGTGTACAGAGAAACACCAAGCAATAATTAATAAGCACTTGTCTAATAAAGGTGGTAAAATGAGACTGCCATGGCTAATTAGCAAATATTAGTCTGCTTTAATTTATCAACCTTAAGAAAAATGATCACATACAATAATGGCACAAATACTACCCACAGACTGTAAAAAAGATCTTTTAATAATCATATGCTGCTGACAATTCATCAGATACAACAAGGTAGAGCAAAAGAACTGACCTCCCGAGGACAGATGATTCTTTTGGGACGTGGTGCCTCTTGTTGCAATTGATACACTGTCAAACACAAAAATGTACAGATCATTATAAGATGGCAACATACACAAACTTTTATTCAGATGAGTCTTTTTAGCCAGAGGCTGCAGAGAAAAATGCAAATGTAAAGAAAATGACAGCAAAATGAGGTATTTCAGTGTGTTTAAGTCATTTATATGAAAATTGGTTGTTGGCCTGCAAACTAACTAGAGTGATCAGTGCTTTAAATTTAAGAATATTATCTCCTTTTATATGTTTGTGGTTTTGTTTGTTTTGTTTTGTGTTTTTTGTTTGTTTTTGTTTGTTTGTTTTTTGTTTGTTTGTTTTACATTTTTATTCCAGGGAAAACCGGTCAGAAAAACTTGTTAGGTGTATCTCAGCATAAAATCTCACTTTTGCATATACCATGTTGCAACAACCCAAGAACAGATTGCTAACCAGTAACACCAGTGTTTTTTTGGATACGCCAAGAAAAAGTTCAATACCTTTTAATGAGTTCATCACAATCTCATAGTTTATTTCAAGATTTGCTGGCAGTTGCTGAAGAGCAAGCAAACATTCATTTCAGAGCCATTATGCTCTATTCAAATGGCCCTGGATCAATTTTGAAAATCTTCTTAGGGCTGGAGGAGAGAGAACTGAGGCTAGGGGTAGTTGCTGCCTGGCCCCCAGCCTCTTCAGTGCATGTATTTAATGAGATCCTCTCCCTCTCTTCCCCTCTAGAGCCGTGAGAAGAAGCTGACATGCAATGACAGTAATCAATTCCAGCACAGACAGACTGTCTCTCTGTAACTGCAGTAAAAATCCCAGAGGTTTGGATTCCCTCCCTTGAGAAAGGCCTTCTGTATGCTGACCTTCTTGTATTTGGAAAGATCATGTAGTGTCTATGATTTTTTTTAAAAGACTGAGTTTCTAGGATGGGTTTCTTTATAGTGTTAAGAGGAGGTCTGAGTGATGCACTGAAAAGTGGTAGGTTACAGGAGGAAGAGAAATGCCTGTAGGTTTGATAAACACAGAAGCCCTATTGCAGAAAGTGAATGGAAATGGTACGTGTTAGCCCTCAGCACCTCTTCCTACTTTCTGCAGCTTCTCTTTAAATGTGGCTAGAAATTATGAACTCTGGAAAGTGGAGACTTCCTTCAGCTTGCACCCAAGTTCGTCACATAGGGGATGTGAAAGCTTTGAGGGCTTCTGCTTTCTGCTCATGTCAAAGTGGAAAAACTCTTAACCTCTTATTTTCCCAACTCAACATTTATCTCTGGTTCCTTGGAGTGGCACAGAGAGAGTTCATGATTTCTCGTATTCCCTATCCATTTAAATGCATAAGGATGCGATCTAGTTCTGAATTTGTACTCAGGTTTTAGATATACCCTGCATCATTCAGCATTGTCAGATCTTCCACTACTTTTGCACATGATTCATGATAACTTCTAGTCTTTCTTACCTCTTGCAATTATGTGACTAAAATTCAAAGACTTACTTCTACTCCTTTGTGATAAAATGACTTGTGTATCCAAATGAACTCTCAAAGAAAGCACAAAAATTTTGTTCAAAAATCACAGATCATTTTTTAAAATGCTGATTATTCTGAAGTCCATTTTTTTCCAGTAATTTCTGAATGTCTGAAATCAGCATAACCACTGATGCAGAAAGCTAATGATGTTTAATATTAAATATATCCAAGAGGTAAATAGTAACTTTTTCCTTCCCCCATATATTTTCAGCAGAGAGAAGGAATTCTAAGGATTCAAAACATTGCAAGAATATGATTGCTTCTCATTTAAAGTAAATTATCTATTTCTCCAATTAATTAATTTGAATTTTAACTGAAAAATCATACTTCATAAAAATCCTATTTTCAATAACCTAATCTGTTAAATATTAACTGACACAGAAAATTAAGATAGTGGAGGTGTTTCTAAGACAATTTGGTAACAGTGATGAAAAACAAGTTGTTCCAAAGAACACACAGGAAGCCCATCCTGTGATGCATTTATAAGAAATTTTAAAAAAGCGAAAGAGTTCTCTAAAATAACCAAAAGGATCTCTGAGGCTGCTAACACTGGAGAAGCAACGGTGAGGAGAAGACTCAGCATTACACAAAACAAAGGAAGGAATGATTAACAGGAAAGGGCAGATACATGAAAGACTTGAAAGCAAACACAACAAACTGGATGCTGATTGGATGCAGTGGGATGAATCAATGCAGAGATTCATGATGAATTCAAGGAAGACAAATCGTCTTAACAACTGTATTTTGAATAGATTAGAAAAGGTTGCTGTCATTCTCAGAGAGACATGGGTAATTAATCTGCACAATAATATGATCTGAGAAATATATCTGATTTAGAAATACATCAGAAGAAAATGTGATAAGATTATTACTATACAAATAAATAATAATAAATTATGTGCTAAATGTGCAGGATGAGAAAATGGCTCAAGCACGACTGAGACTGTGAATGGTGGCAATCACCAAAAATGTCATGAACGGGAAGCGGTTTTCTGTGAAAGATAACGAATTCAGATTTGGCCATATTACGTTTAAAATTATAGACATTAACAGAAAGATAGAACAGTGGAACAACAGAGGAGAGATTCAGAACCATTAGATGGAGAGAGAGAAGACAGATTGGGAACGGAGCAAGAACTGAGAACCACCAGTGGCATTGTGGTAAGGGACACCAAGCAGTTCAGTGGGAGACAAACAACAGAGAAGAGACAGACAGACACCAAGCCAACAAGGATGCCCACAGAGCAAGGCAAGGGTGGAGAAGGTAAAACAACACTGAAAGTTCAGTTAAGCGGAAAACAAGGAAAGACAGTATCTCACAGACTAAGGTATTAAGGAGCAAAGCTGGTGTGACCCCAACAAAAGCTGTGTTCTCTTTTAGAAATGTTCTCCCCTGTTTCTGCTTCAAATAATTGCTACGCGAAAGCCTGCTAATGGGCTTTGAATACAAGTGCAATATTATGGCTAAGGTGACTTGAGAAAAATGTGCCCTACAGCTAAGTTCCAATGAGCACAGGCACCTCATTAAGTGACCTCATTTTCAGAAGTGCTGAACATCCTGCAGCTCTGCCCAATTTCATTACACACGTTTTCCAAAGTGCTGGGCACTCACACTGCGGCTGACATTGCCAACACGCCAGCACAGTCCAGGGGATGGTCAGTGGTTCAGAAGGTACATGCCCCTCACCTACTTGCTCAAATGACAAACAAGCCTTGCCTTTCTGCCTCATTTTCCCATCTGCCCCTCTGAAAATCTTGAAACAGAAATCAATGTATAAGAATATGGTTAACTGAAATAATAGAAGAAACACTTAATACAGTGGTAAGCAATGATTGACACCTGACCTAGTATACTCCAGCATTTAGAACTGACAGTCAGGTTACAGACAAATTCACTGTGATCATAAAAGAGATGACACTGTAATATAATGATGTATTATTATTTTAGTCCTGAGAAAATTTATCTTATAAAAAGTCAATTTCATGCAAAAAAAAAAGTATTATTACTGCTCAGAAAAGAGAATCAGGCTGGGAGTGGCTTTTTGTTCAGCATCAGTTGCAAATGAAATGTACAGTAATAATACACACTAAATATTAGACAAAAATGCAGCACTGCAACAGAAAAATGCAGTAGCTTTTAACTGACCCTTGAACATCTTTATCAGTTTCATACTTCATATAGTTTGCCAGCATTCATAGTATCATAATCACGTCCGAACTTACAGTGCTAACAAAACTAATTTATTATTGAATTTCTACAGGAACACTTCTTTGAGATGTAAAGCAGCTGGTTAGAATATATCCTTCTCTCTTTTGTTCCTGCTACAGCATGAGTTGTCCCAGGGGATGAATAAGGGAAATTCTATAACATGTTTTAGGAGGTACTGTCTAATCCAAAATTCAATCTAAGAAACAAAGGGATGGCACACAAAAAAACAACACTTACTCCTTTTCTGCCATGAAAGAAGGTCTATCACCAATTTCCTCGTATTTTTTTTTTCATTCTGCAGTGTGTCAGGACCTCAAGCTTTCTCCTTTAACTCACCTATGACGAACGTTCAGTGATGCTCCAGCGGAGAGGAAAAATTCCTATCATCATTTTTATAAAGCAGCAAGGAAACATACTGCCTTCGTCCTGCAAATGTTTTGCAGAGTTCCTTAGTTTTACCTCCTCGGCCTCATCTCCGTCAGGCATTTATCCATGTGCGGAGCTTGAACAATATGAGCTGTCCTATTTCTGCAGGATTACTCACATGCTTAATTAGGAACCTAAGTGCTTGGCTGAAACAAAGACTTAATTTCTCGCAAAAATGAGTCTTGGACACTGTGCTTATTATTTGATGAAGGGCAGAAGGCAAGGAAACTTCGGGAGGAGCTGAAGCATGGCATCAGCTGATGCTCCGTGCTGTGCCACACTGCTTCACTCCAGCATACTGAACTTAAATAATGCAAACAGGCATTGAAATGGCATTGACACATGACTGACTTAGCACATGCCAATCTCAGCAATGGTAAAAGGAGAAAAAAGAGTGATTTTATATCTCTTCAAAATTCAAGCACATTTGTGCTGTAGCTGGAAACCAATGAAGACTACCCTGCTTCAACAGTCAAACAAATTGTCTACTCATCCCATGAAGCAGGTAAGGTCCTTGGTTCTGCTCTAAGAGGACAGTGCAGTCCTGGAGCAGGTTACCCACAAAGGAGGCAGAGGTTCTATCCCTGAAGGTTTTCAGGACTCTGTTATGTAAAGTCATGGCTGTTCTGCTCCAGAGCTGACAACAGTCACACTTTGAGTGGGAAGCTGGATCAACTCATCCCAGAAGCCCTTCCAACCCACATTCTGTGATTCTTATCTTCCTTTTTTTACTATCTCAATGGTAGTAAAAAGGCAAAATGCCATTTAGTTTAATACTCCTAACACAGCAGACTACAAAAAGAAATATGTTATAGGATACTTCTTTATCTACTGCTCAGGTATAAATGCAATGAAATCCACTACCTGGACCCTGCTGGCTGCTAGAAACTTTCCAGATCTTTTTCTCAAGTCCCTTCCTGGTATTATGAAATAGTGCTTGCCATTTCTTTTATTCTCTGTGCCCCAGGACTACCAGAAAAAGTCTGACAAACTTTGTAACCTGAGAAATCTGTGTGAAATTCTAACAATTATTCAAGTGAGGATCTACTGCATTAGAAGGGTTCACCTTTTCCAAACACAGCTCAAATAAACTTGTACATTATGTCAAAACAGTAAGGCTTGAGTTCTGAAAACTGTTCCACTTTGATCAGCATTCATCCACAGACACGTGCAATACTGTTTATTTGATTACTTTGTCTGCATAAACAGGAACATCTCCCTTTACTGAGAAGCTAGAAGACTGAAGCCTTGATCATGCTATCAATAAAAGGCAACATAATGCACCTAAATTTAAATATTTAAAACAGAAATCAAAACTGTATGCAAATTATCTTCTAGCATGTTAGCAAACTATGAAATTTACAAGCTAAAATAGACCAAAACTAATTGTTAAAAAGGCAGTAAACACAAAATGCTAAGCATGAAACACATACACTAAGTTAAAACTGTGATGAAACAGGACAGTACATTGAATCATAGACTAACACTATTGCTGGACACAACCTCTATAATTAACATACCAGAATAGAATTTTTCCAGCTGAGTAAAGAGGCATCCACTACCTAATATTGCAATGAAAAATGTGTATCTGTGTCTAACCAGTCTCAGCAGTAAATCTGTGTAACCTTAAACTATTTTCTGCATTTTGGAACTATGAAACTTTTTTTAGCATCCTACATATAGAAGAATAGGAAATTATATATTCATAGACTATTAATTTGTTCTTTCTTTTTTCTTTTTAATTTTAGAAAATGAATCCTTGGACTATGTGTAAACTACCAGGTAAAAGTAAGCAAACTTTTTCACTGAATGCAGTGATCTCTCTGTTGCACCATTAGGGTAAGTAAGAGTAGGAAAGGAAAGGTATATGCTTATTTCCTGACATTTTAGTTAAAATGTCCTCCTAAAAAGAAAACATCTGTCATTTCAAATGCTGGTCTTGTCAGAGTCAGTGGGAGCTTTTTCACTGATTTTGAGTAAGCCAGGTTTCTCTCTAAAAAGAGCCACTCGACTGTCTGCTTCTTTCCAAGCACTCAGTAAAGTATCCCGGAAGGGTCTAAGTCAAATAGACAGACTCTTGCTGAGTTTCTAGGAGGTTTCTCTTTTACATTCAAAACAGTATAACAACAATAGAGTCTCTAGAAAACTGTGTTCTGAGAAGCAATCTTTGTAATTTAAGGGCATATTCAAATTTTGGTTGAAAAAATCCCAGTCCATTCTGGGGGAGAATGTCACCCTCAGGGAACACAGAGGTGATGTCTTTGAAGTCAGCAAGGTAGTTTAATGTGCAGATAAGTGAAGTTAGCAAGTTTATTCCAGTCTTTAAAATGATACATGTACATGCATGTAACTACTGTGATCCTTCTCTTTTTGTAGTTCCATTTTGGTAATGGCACTGTACTGAACATGAACTTGCCACAATAAAAGAGACAACTCGTGACAGTTCTCTATCTGAAAATAAAAAAATAAACCAGCCCTCTATACCGAAAGCTACACTTTTATTAAAGTTCCAGTAAGGGTTTGAAATAAAAAAATCAAATGTAAAGGCCACCTTTAACAAGGGATTTAAAAGCCAGTATTTTGTTTTAGATCTGTGCTACTCTATTAGAAAACAGGTTTGTAACAAAGCAAAAGAGCATAAAATATGCACTTCTGCACTGCACTCTATGTAAATGATTTTTCTAAAGGCAGACAGGAAGGTTCAAAGAAATGATAGTGCTGTCTCCAACTTCTAAACCACCACTTCAAAAATAAGCTTCTGTTACTAAGGATCAAAAATATTATTATCTTAAAGTGATTTGGTGACCCATATAAAAAGACAAGTATATTCAAGCCTGACCTTTAGTAAACACATGAAGCATTAACCTCTACCTCTGAAAACCTTCCTGAAAATCTCAGCAGAGAAACCATGAAACCCAGGATCTGCACACCTGTCAGGCAACCCAGGGAGTTGGGCATACATAATCCTGCTGCCCTTGCTTCACAGAAATCCAAAAAAGTTCAGATTTTGCTGCTGTCCCATACAGTAATTTCTACAAGCACCCGGTACATTTATGTCTTTCTTCTAAACAAAGACAAGGAAAAGACCTAACAATGACTGACACCTTGGTAAGGTACTAAGATTATTCAAATTTCTTGTATACTCACAGTATGATTTCCATATTGGAGGCTGGTATTCTTCAGCATCTAAAATAGAAACAAAAAGGAGGCAAGAAATCATTCAATTGGCCACTGAGTCAAATTGTCAGCATGCATTTTTCTGCTGAGAGACCTCTACTTGTCAGCAAAATTCACATTTCTTTCCCCAGAGAGATGCTGGCCTATTTACAGTACAGTTTCCTATGTGAGAGAAGAATATAAATTTCCACCACTTGTGAATCCAATGTGCTTTTCCAACTTATTCAAATGTAACAGAAATTAATTTTTTACTAATTTGCATATAGTTTCCTGACTCACTAGTATGTTTAAAGCAATTAACTAGACTGGTAATTAATTCATACACTTTGCTTGGCATGATAAACAGACAAATCATTCTCAGCTTTCAATCAAGCTTCTAACCCCACTAGTAACATTTGAGAATGAGGATCAGTGAATAACACAAGTCTGGGCTACAAGGATGCACAGCTCAGGCTGCACACCCGTGCACAGTTCTGATAGTTTCAAGGAGATTCAATTACACTTCTTGAACCCACTAGAATATGCAATAGGAGTATTTTCCAGGAACAGTGTCAACACAAATAATAAGAAAAACCTAGAAAAAGGAAAGACTGCAAATCCTGCAATTACAAGCAAACAATTATTAAAGTTTCCAGCTGGAGTGTATGGTTCCACTCCACAGGGAGGTTTCCAGCTCTCTGCTAGAAAGCCATTTGCTGAAACCTCCAGAAATCCCAACCAAGGCCAAGCTTGATGGCAGGAGTTAAGCAAGTTACCATACACCAGCCACAGAGGGTGGGGCACTGGGAATGAGTTTGGCTGTGACCTGTCATGTTGCCAAACACTTTGAAGAGTCATTTACCGAGGGCATGTCATTAACCTTCCAATACCACGCAAGTTAATTAAGGTGGTTGTTATTTACTAAACTTCTACTTAAGTTATGCTAATAAAATTTAATGATAGTTGCATGGCTCATGCTCCTTGTCTATTTACACACACACAACCACTTTAAATATATCCCTGCAAAAGTCTTTACTAGGAATGTTAATCATTAACTACCATCTGCCACTTTAACTCCATTGTTTTAAAAAAGGGTAAATCTAGCAATGATCACAGTTATTACCTGGAATAATACCCTGCACAATTTGTAGATATATTGATTGGGAAACCCATTCAGCCTCAGTTTCAACTGTATCCATCTCACAAAATTGGCAAAATTCAAAACCCTCCCAAACTGACAGAGCTATACCATGCTGTGGCAATCCAAGAATAATTACCCTGCAAGTTCATTAGGCAGAAGTCTTATTTTGAATTGTATGAAACTATTCATGAGACCAGCGAAATTTATTCATACAAGAGCTGACTAATTTTTTCTCTTCTCACGTTAAAATAGCAATATATAATTCCTTTTTTCTCTATACATGTTGCTTCACGTATAGTTCGCCATAATACCATAATATTGTATATTAAATTCCTCTGTCATACTTCTGCACTACTGCAAGAGAATTTCTGAATTTCTGTCTTCACTAACCATTCTTTTCCAATAGAAAATGCATTGAGATAATGCAAATATCTTTTTAGCTATACATGTGATTTCAGATAAGGAAACAGTAGGGTGAGAGACAATGAAAAACCAACGTGTATCAGCTGTTGCTTTAGTCTTCCAAATTAATTAGAAAGTGCACAGTAAATTCAGCAGTGAAAGCTGATCTACAAGTGGCTGTAAAGTGCTTCATTAGCTGGAAACAGACTGATGGTGAGGAAACACTGCAGCCTAGGTGGAGAGCAATCAACCAGGAGGTAAGTCATAAAACAAAACTCCCAATGATTACATTTGATTGGTCATGGTTATGAATCCGTCAGACCAGGAAAGAGGGGGCAGTACCATTTCTCAATAGTTAAAATAACTCTTAAGGACAGTACACTTGGAGGAAAACCAGGTGTCGCCAGCTCCACGTGCACCCTTGTGAGGTACTGCAACACCCTTTGTGATCCTTTCAGCTGAAAGCACATCCCTAAATCACAGAGAACAAAGTGGCCATAGAGGTGATAGTATTAATAGAGTTTATTGTCAAGCTATCATACATTTGGTGGTATTCATTTGCAGGGAAATGAAAAACAATTAGTTTAAATACAACCTGGAGGCAAGGGTCATGGTTGAGGATCTGGGAGATGTTTAATGGAATCTGGATAGAAATCTCTTCCTCCCTTTGTGGAAAGAGGCTGCTGGGCCTGTTCAGACACTCTCATCCTTGCATGATAACGTCTTAGGACTCACATTCTGGTTGGTAAGATTAGACAGAACTTCAACCCTTCTTAAGTAAGGGGCCAAATAAGGCAAATCCTGCCTGAGCAGGTTTGATTACTACTATTTGCCCTTTTTGTAATTTCTGTTCTTTTTTATTAGTCCTGTTTACTACGCAGAAGCTCTACTCATTAAATCGTGTTCCACTCTCCACTTAATAAAGCAGTTCTGGCTCACAGAAGTTGCCAATACTAGTTTGGGTGTTCAGCTCAGTTACTGTATGACATCTCAGCTCACACAACTTCGGCTTTCAGTTGTGCAGATGGTAACGGTCTCAGTCAGTTTTAAGCCAGTTAGCTAAAACAAATGTCCTACGTTGGTCTCACAATAAATTATATTCCTAATATGAACTTTGATCATAATGCCTATCAGAACTATGACTGGCAGCACTGGAAAAAGGGTTCACTGAGGTACTCTCAGGTGATAAGACAGGGTCTGTTTTCTTGAAAGGTTCATATTCTCAATAGTGACTTCTTGTCTAGATTCAGGAACAGCACCAGGTGAGGTTGAAAGCAGTTGTCACAGAGGAAACACAGATCACAAGATGACTGTCAGTTCTGAAAAATTCAACAAAATGTCCCAGGGTCAGCTATGACCCACCTTTCTGACTCTCACTGTAAAAGACAGACTCACTGTAAAAGAATTACAGAATGTCCAGTTTATGTATTTTTTTGAAATTATTTCAAATCTCATCAAAACTGTGTCACAAATGACCTTAGCAAAACCAGAAAATCTAAGTACTCACTGGAAAGACTAGAACTGGCAAAAAAGCATGAGAGACTTCCACAAATAATATTGCCTGCAATATTGTTAATTAGAACTTTGAAACATACCAGCTGAGCAAGTTAATATTTATTAGACCTAAAAAAGTACTAAAAGTTAGTTGTATGCTAAACAGAAATGCAAAAGGAGTGCTGAATGCTGACTCTTGAGGAATGTTACAGCTACCAGAAGGTTTCTCATAATGCATAATTGAATACAAGAAGATATGGAAGAAAATTGTCAAACCAAAAATGATCCTGTGGAATTGGAATGTGAGAGTAAGGAAAAACATGTTAGTTCTTCATTTTATTTGCTTTACTCTTCACAGAGCAGAGAGGATGAAAAGGATCTCAGGAATAAAATACTTTCATAAAGCTGATGGAGCACTTAAAGTTGAGTAAGTGTAGAAAGACTACAGTAAAGGGAATACTGAAAAGTTATCAAAGCTTTAAGCAGAGACATAAAAACCATGTAAGATTTTTATTCAAAGAAACATAAAGACAGAATACAGTACTACTGCTAATAATGGGCAGTAAAGGGTTAATACATTACTCAGAGCCATTCTTAAGCAATTTCTGGGAAATGGGCTTAGAGTAATTATACAGTAAGTAAAGTTATCCATGGACTTCAGCCCTTGTTCTTCACTGAGCCTTGCTCTGTACCAAAGTGACACCTTTCTAGATGCAGTTGTGAAAGACACAGGAATGAGTGAAATGCTTTTTATTACTTCTTTGTACTTTCTAAAGGTGATGATGTAATGCCAAAATGTGTGGTTCTGTGCTATCAGCATTGCGACTGACCTAGCTAAAGAAGGTTTAATAAGAAACTGACTAAGGTCAAACTGATTCTTCTGACTACCAAGACTGGTAATTGCACTGGAAAGAAGAAACTCTGTTACAGGGAAGACCACAAATTATGTCACAGTAATCAAGTATTTCTGACTGGCATTTCTAATCCTAAGGAGAGCAGTAACAAATACCCATACTGTAGTTATATGCCATGCCCAGTTCTAGATATGCTAAGAAGTATTATTAAATGTTATGACACTGAAGAATTATGCAGACTAGTAGAAGGACAGTTACCAAAAGGGAATTGTCATAATTTGCTAATTTCCTTTTAGTCTTAATGAAAAAGGGGCAAAGAATTTTTCTTTTTGCCTTTGTCCTTACTAAAGGATGATAAAAAAGTATTTTGCAGTTCACCTTGGAAGAACTTTGTCAGACTAGATTTTCTGCCACCATTGTCTGAATTTTGGACTTCCTTTCCAGTAGCAACTAATTTTAAAACTATGGCCTACATGTGCAAGGAAAGACACTTGTGTGTGAGGAAGAGCCAATTTGGAGGCCACTGGCTTACTGGCAGTGTGCAGATAAATGATTCACCGGATAAACAAGTCTAGTTACTAATTTTTTTAATCTCCTATTGTTATCTTAAGAGCAAGACTAATAGTTATTAGTATTTCAATGTCCTTTGTTTATTTCCTTTAAAGAGTATTTTTCACAGGTTTACCATGTACACTTTCATGTTTATTGCTTTGTTTCCAAAACATTAAGTTAGTATATATTGTTAAACACGTTTTTCTTATTTTTATATATGTATATATAGAGAAAAATAACATAAAACTGTTAAGTAAAAGGGTCTGTGAAATATACAGTGTTTGCACTATTTATGCTTTTTTAAAAAATATTTTTCATCATACAAAAAAGATTATATTATTCAGTTGACTATAATGCAGAGGGCCATCTCAGAATCACAGGATGTTTGAGGTTGGAAGGTACCTGTGGAGGTCACGTGGTCCAATCCCCTTCTCAAGCACAGTCACCCACAACCATATCCAGAGATTTTCTGAATATCTCTAAGGATGGAGACCCCATAAACACCCTGGGCAACCTGTGCCTGTGTTTGGTCACCCTCACATTGAAAAGATGTTTCCTGATATTCTGACAGAGCCTCCTGTGTTCCATTTTTGTACCTATTGCCATTGGTAATGTCACTGGGTGCCACTGAAAAGAACTGCCTTTTTCTTCCTGGCATGGTCCCTTCAGATAATTGTAAACTTTAGTAAGACTCCTGAGCCTTCTCTGCTCCAGGCTGAACAGTCCCAGCTCTCTCAGTCTTTCCTCACAGGAGAGATCCTCCAGTCCTGCCTTGCCTTTGTGGTTCTTTGTAGCAATTTCTCCAGCATGTCCATATCTCTCTCATAGCAGGACACCCAGCACTGGACAGAGCACTCCAGGGGAGGCCTCACCAGCTCTGATCAGAGGGGAACAATCACCTCTCCTTCAACCTGCTGGTAGTAATCTTCCTAATGCAGCCCAGGGTCCAATCGGCTTTCTTCAAGGGAAGGATACATTGCTGGCTCCTTTTCTACTTGGTTCCCACCAGGACCCCAGGTTCTTTTCTGCCAAGCTGCTCTTTAGCTGGGTGGTCCTTAGCATATATGCATATATTACTGCATGCAGACTAAAGTGAAAGAGTAATAAGGGACTTCTTTGGTAGGGTCAGGTGTTTTTGTTTTGTTTTGTTTTTTTTTGTTTGGGTGGTTTTGTTTTTCTTTTTTTTCCCCCTACATGTAAAACACCAGTGCATTATGTAATTTCTACTCTGTGCTTAAAAAATATAAATTACAGAAGCTAATTTTCACCTTATCTGATCCTCTAATGGCTAATCTTGTGGTTGGTGGCAAGCTACTTTCACTTATTTTGCCCTCTCACCAATTGATATATACACTTACAGAACTATTTGACATTGCAGTAATTTTGCAAGCTATTTTAAATTGGCACTTTTTTCTATGTTTGATTGCAGTCATTTGGCATGTACTGTGGGCACTATGATTACTTCTATTACACAATTAACTGTCCTTGCAGGCACACCTGCCTAAATTTAGAGAAAGAACATTCTTAATTTTTAAGTTGCAAATAATCATACTCTCAAATGAGTCCCACTCTGTACCTCTTTAAAAGTCACTGCTCCTTTGAAGAGCAAAGTTAACTTTGTTGTACTTAATAATTACAGATGTAGCTGTTGAAACATTTCAGCCTGTCAAAAAACTCCGTTTAATGTTTCATTCAGAACATCCAGTTGCCCGTGGAGGAGTGAGCAGTTGCCAGCTTTATCGATGAACTTTCTCATCAACAGTACACAGACAGCTAAAATATGGAATGAGACTTCAGTTCTTCTCTTAATGAGGCACTTCAGTTTTCAGCGTAAGGCACAGAAATGATCAAATTGTTTATTTGCAACACAGTTTATAATTGGTGTATTAATTCAGATGATGGGAACTTCCCACTATGCTGTTCTCTCTCTAAAAAAAAAAAATCTCCGATAGTGTGTAATTTAAATGTCAAAAAATGCTCACAAAAGGGGTGGAGTTCTCTCTTGCACAGCAATTAGACTGAAACAGTAATCTTTTAATAACTACGATATAAATTGACAGCTATTTTTTATCTTTTCCTGTTGCCTACCACAAACTGGCTATTAGAATCCACTGCTGTAAAGGTAGCTCCTTCAGCCTGTTCTACAAAGCAAAGTCATTCCACATTGTGCTCTCTCCTGTTTTTGCTTCAGATTCAAAACAGTATCTTTCCACTAGTAGAGAGGTGGTCTGTCCATGGTTAATTTCGTTTAATGCCCATGTCTGTTTTACTAAAATGCAGATGAAAAGACCATGCAAATAGGTAAATTTATGAATTTAGAAAAGTTATAAAGTATCAAATAAAATATGACTGTGAAGTAAATGAATTATTAGGGACCTACTCCAACAGATGACAGGAGACTGGAATATTTGAACGCACAGCTAAACTTGCAGAACAAAAGCATAAGGAGCCATGTTCTGCTGTTAGTGAGTGGTGTTCAGCCAGGTATGACCATCAGATTGGAGCAATATCCCATTTAATTTAAAAATCTGCCTTTCTATTCTGCACAGATTTAAAGATAATTAAAAGCATTGAAAATACAATTTTAACTTTGGAAATTGAGATAAGAAATAACCAGGGTTCTCAACAGTAATAGGAGAAGTGTAAAAGGGAAGGGTATTTGTACAATTCTTGTTTTAGAACCTCTTTAGGAGAGTAGTCTTTCTTAGACCCCACGAAATAGAATAAACAGGCTCTTCTAGAGTGCAAATCCAAGAACTTGACAGAGTTCTTAGTAAGCTTGCAAAAATATCCCCGAAGCTTTAAACATGTCCTGGGAAATGTGCAAGGTTTAAGAGTGCAGAGGGATATTCACACTACCTAACTTCTGACAGGTAGGTTCTTTATGATGCTGTATCACACTCAATCTATTTGCCCTTGGATGGCATTTAAGAACCTCCATGATTTAAGTGCTCTGAACTGTTTTGGTTTGTTTGGGTTTTTTTTTTGTTTGCTTGGTTGGTTGGTTAATTTTTTCCCAAGGAGCAACAATGAAGAATTTCCTCATGCAAGTCATTAAGGGCTTGTGTCTAGATACTAGATGGACAGACAATTAAAAAAGCATCACAAAATATCTCCATCCTTCCATTGTCAAAAAAATATGTTAAGGCAATTATTATCTGCCATTAAATTTAATCTGGACACCAAAAACTACACCCCAATGATTTTTACCATTCTCTGTTTTAACATTGAGGCCAAGGTAATTAGAATGTAGCACAGTTGTTTTCACATTTCCATTATTTTAACCTATAAACCAGAGTTATCAGGACATTAAAATGGGACAATCAGGGCTCTGCCTGACTGAGAGACTGGGAAATCTTTGGTAGGAATAAACACATAAGTTAAATCACATCACATTAGCAGATCTCCTATCTCATGCACATATACTTTAGCTTCTGACTAATGACCTGCTAGTTCCTGGTTAAAAATCAAAACCAGATAATCAGCTGGCATATCTGAGATTAGTTCTGCTGCAGTAATTTTATCACTGTGCAGGATGTGGCAATGCATTTCCAGTCATTTGCCTACCGCATCCTAAAATACAGCCCCCAACACTCTAGCCAATGAGCCCTGGACTCAGCAAAGTAGTCCAGGCATTGTAGGAAAACGCACATGACTGAAATAACAACAATAATGCCAAAAAATGGCATTATAATGGTCACCATGAAGTATTTCAATTAGAATATTTACGTAGAAGTATTGCCACTGCATCCCCTGTTCAAGAAATGCACTTATACATTGACATGATACCTGTTTATCTGGCTTGTCAAAGGAGCCAGCAAGTGCCCTGAAAGCTTATTAACCTTTGGCAACATACAAATCATTGTTTTTGATAACTTTGTTTTTTTTGACATGTGTCATTTTATTGTGTCACTAAGCAAGGGTGCAAGTGTTTTGATGATTCAACGATACGAAGTGGCCCTAATCCTGCAGGTGACTGTGGAGACTGTTCATCAGCTTTTCAGATCTTCGTCTTCCTCATCTAGCCCCACACTTGCCCCTCTCTGGATATACAAGAAATGTAAGCGATAACTAAGAAATATAAGTGTTTCTAAAGACTGACACTGCAGACTCAGAATGAAGTGTAACCCCAGCCATGTGAATCAGAGAACTTACACTGGTAACTTACAAAAATCACAGAATGTGTTGTACTCAGCAGAGGAGCTACTCATATCCTAGGGACCCTGCTGAACTCTGGCCTAAACGAAAATTCAACCCTCAGACATCAGAGATGAGAACTACCCTGTCATTTGGAGCATGCATAATGACCCACAGAAGAATAAAAGTTGATCGAAAAATTAGACTTTACTTTAGCTTCCTTCACAGGTCCTGTGGGATTGCTGCAGTATTTGCTTTTATACATTAAAACAGGAAAAACAGCACCGACCTGCAGAGTATATTTATCATTCCCACAGCTCTTGGATAAAACTGAATAATCAGGGCCTCTAGATAAGAAGCAACAACGTAGCTGTCTACTACACCTGTTACAAGAACATGACACTTTTAATTGCATAGTTTGGTGGACAGTTCGACCTAAGTGTGTCAACTACAGTCAAGACCAATTGAATTATTATTTTATGTGAAATTAGTCTCTGAATTTTCAATTTATCTCTTCTAAAAAATAGTTTGGATCAATGTTAGCTATTATTGAGGCCTCCACCCTCTCTTAAAGTGTGTTGTGGAAGTGGGCAAACACTTCACAAGTCTGTTCTACTGTATCATCACCCACCATTTAACTGCTCCCCCAGTACAGCTCTTTCTGCACTTACCACTTTGCATCTACATACTGGAGAAATATTTATCTTCTTAAAATTCAGTTCTATAATAATTATGTTTATGCTGACAAGAGTCTTATGTCTCAGAAAGGCCTGTGAAACTACACTTCCCTCCTGGTAATCTTAGCCATAAAAAAATTACTATCAGTATTTAAAATTGCTAGAAAACTATCATGGACTATTTCCCCTCAGAAGAATATGGTTTAGGTATTATTTCCTTACTTGGAAGAAATTTTAATTGACTTGTGAAAGCCTATAATTCTTCCAAGAGCTTTTTACTACAACCTAGCGCTTTTACAGTTGATAATGAGTTCTTACAGTATCATATATTTACAAAATACCTTGTATGAAACACCATAAAATTCAAAATACACATAGGTCTTCCACAAGTTTTATCGAACTAACCAACAGGGCTGTGCAAAATATCCTGATGCTTGGGTATACGTGACAATTTTTCTTTGCAACTTGTAATGTTGACAGCATTTCCCCTAGAGAAACACTGGCTAATGGCATGTCATATGAGGCCAACCCTGTGTCTCTCTAACATGTTGGTCATCAAATTAAAACAATTCCAAAGTGGTGCTCATAAGAGAGCTGTACGAGTGCCTCCAGTGGCACTGAGTGAGAGGACAGAATTCAGCCATTCACAACGTATAACAGAAAATGTGACTGCAGCCTGGCTAATATCCCAGTTTCCTACTTTGCAGATTTAAAAGATGCACCTAACACAAGGATGCTCTAAGTGTCTTAGAGTACATGAAGTTTCTTTACACATCATAAGTATATTATATACTTCAGTAACAGTAATTCCCATTCAAAAATGGATTTTGCTTCTGTGTAATGAGAGACAGGCTGGCTATTTTTTCATAAATAAATTACAAAGGAAGGGGAAGCCCAATTGTTCTTCACCTTGCAAAAATAACAAAGAAATAACATTTGTTTCTTACCCCACTTATCTTTTAGAAAGACTCAGAAGATAGTCAAGCTAGTTGTTAAAAGCACATCCATCACATCTTTGGTCATAAAATCAGTCAGTTAAAAAATACCCTCTTCTTTCCTGTTATTTTTAAAGATATACCCAAGTGCCACAATTTTCAATAAACCCTCTAACTCATCCTACTGAAACACTATGTGTAGGGACACAACTATGAATAAGTTTATGGTTTTGGCATAATAATATCTAATATATTTCATGTAGTGGCACAGGGAAGCAATAGTAATCATAAGTTTTGCAAATGTATTTGCTGCACGCTTTCAGCAACTAAATAATAAACAATATTCAATACAATCCTATTAGCCAAGTACACTTTCTACTGTGATTTATATTCTGAATGGTACAGTTTAGACATCAGATATCCTCTTTTTTTTTTTTTTTCTGTGGGCCAAAATCAGCAGCTGATCTACATGATCCAGAAAAGTCTTCCCTTTAAACAACAAATGAGTCAGAATTCTTTCAATGCCGTAACATAACCACAGCCTTGACTGGCTAAACACAAGGCAGAATTACACGAGTTGTTTCATCCCTGTGACTAAACTCCCAGGGCTCATACAGAGGTACCAGTACTTTGGAAGATCTATAGTTATCCACACAAAAACGATGCTTTCCATCAATTGCTTCCTAGGAATGAAACCAAGGAGAGCTTTTTTCTTCTGGTAACATATGGATCTTCATAGATCTAAACAAGGTTCACATTCAAGTGTTTTGTTACTCCCAAAGGACAAACGTGTGTCTACATGCTCAGAGACTCAAAACTGACTAATGTTGCTCTGGAGCACAGAGAGGGGAGAACAAAACAAATTCAAGTCTTTCCTTTGGAAGGATCTGGCAAATCTCCAAAGCAAAATGGTGCAATTTTTTCAAACTAAGAGGAAGAGTTGGTGCTGAGCAAGAACTGCAAGTCTGAGTAGCAAACACCACTCTGCAGTTCTGTTCTCATCCTGAGAGATGGGAAAGCTGGGCAAAAAAAATGATCTAATTCACTTGTGTCCAACACCACCACAGCTGGGATGGGTATTTCTACTTGTAAAAACACCAATCCATGTGTAACACTTTTTAAAAAAAAAAAAAATTTAGTTTTTCCTGTTTCACCTATACGCTTGTTTTCTCATATAGGAAAGCCTGTCAGAGCTTGTTAGATCATCCTAGTAGCAAAACCTCCAAAAATACACATTTCCCTGAGAATCTAGAGGCTGAGGTTCCTAGTTGTATGTGGCTTTATTGGCAACACCAAAGGTTTGTAACTAATGACTGAGACAGTGCGTTGCCCTGCAAGCCACTCCAAATGAAACTGAGGTTTTGCCAGGTTTTTACTGCATTTTGTCAATATTACTTGATGCTCACAGATAGTGAGTAACTGTGTCAGCTTTGTGCACCACGAACTATAAAAATATTCAACAAATATAAAATATACATTTATTTTAAACTTTTGTTTCTTGTTCTTGTTATTTTCAAGAATAGTTAAAGGTAAACCAGTCTGAGAGAGTAAATATGCCTGCTTATGACAGCAGAAAATAGACCTGAATATTAAAAAGAAACACATCTCAAGAGGCAAGGACAGTGAGACTTAAATCCAATTTGCAAGATAAAAGCTAACCAGACCACTTACTATTGCCATCTGATAGCATTCAATATTGCTTGAAATTCATTAATGGGCTAGGTAATGTAAGTACAGTGCATGTATACAAAATTAATTCTATTAATTTCTACATTAGAAAAATCTAGTGAAAGAGGACAGGAATAATTATAAGGCAGTCTTACCAATCTGTGGAAAAGGCATAGCAAAACCAGTTTAAACCTCTGAAGAATAATTATCCCATGAGACTCCCACCTCCTGGGAGTGCCCATTATTGTGCTAGGAGAACATAAAACTGACAGCTATTCAGAAAGACCTCCAGAGCAATTTTGGCTTAGCTCTACTGCTTATCTTACTTTGTAATCTTTTTAGGATATCTGCAAGCTTCCAGCTAACTTACCAATATCGTATTTTATTTTTACAAGTAAGCAATAAATTCTTCTTTTACAGCATTTACTTTGCTTAGCAGTTCAAATACTGGAAAAATGCTTATGCACCTTAAATAAAAGGTCATTCAAATTTAAACAGCTTTACAGAGTAATAATACTTCATTTAGATCTGCCTACTAACTGCTGATTGCTTAGTCAGATTAGGTGGAACTCTAAATGAGAGAGAAGAAAAGCATTTTATTATCATTAAATATCCTCACTATGGCAGCATTTGGAACCCAAAATCTGGTTTGGTGTTATGTCCAACTACTAACAAGTACAGTTTAAAAATAAAACACAGCAGTGGCTGACCTAAAAGTGTTTGTAATTATAGCGTGTGGAAAGCATCCAACTGATAAAAGGAAAAGAGACAAAAAAGGAATAGGACAACAAAACTGCTATCCAACTGTCAGAGTCATAAGTACCAGTCCCAGCATCCTTCCTTAACTATTAAGAGAACAGTTTCATCTGAATGCAATGAAAAGATAACTAGAAAACAGAAGAAGGTGGCGTTAAAAATATATTAAGCAGCACAAAGCATCATATAAATACACTAGGGATAACTTAGGATAAGCTGATTTATTATTATATGAGGGAGGTTTGCTTATAAATGTTAAGAAAAATGGTGGAGATTTAGTTCGTTCTGAGAGCATGAGAAAAAACAACCTCGGTACATTTGTGCTACATTTTTATTGATGTGACACATCACATAAATAATAAAATTATTCTGGATCAAGGTTTTATAATAATTTATTTCTACTGAAGAATGAATTATTCTAAAACAAACTGCAGCTCATCATGGGCATATCCTTCCCTGCTTAAGGTGCATCAGAGAACAGCAGCTGACCTCACTGTATTTTCAAAGATAAGCCTATAGCCTATTGCTCCGCAGTTTGATTTCAGTGCATCATTTTATCTGATGCCAGTCAATTTACTTACACTGCCGCTGTGCAAAGTCTGATCTAGAGTCCCCAAACAGTAAACATTTTCAACAGATAAATGCTTCTTTCCTGAACCTAATTTATTGTCTAGAAGAGCCACATTTCCTCCCAGCTTCTCACTCATTAGGGTCCAAAACTCAGTCCCCGGTGGAATGAGGAGGCCAGATTTGAGAGCAGTCATGTATAACTGATGAGGTCCAGGAGGCACTCGATTGGTGCCATTAGACAGTGAAATTCAGGAGAACGCCAAGTTCTGCCGCAGGCAATTTACGATGACATAACCCTTGGATTAAAGGAGCCAGGAAATGTGGGCTTCCATCTAGCGACCCAGTGGTTGTGTGCAAAAGTACTAGAAGAATATTAACATGAGGTGGTGCTTGGTGATCATTAGCTGCAAATCACACCTCCCCAAGAAATGCATTGCAGGCACTTTTCATACAGCAGGAGAGCCTTGCACAAATGCTAATCTCAAAATACTCACTTGAAAATGCTTCAGCGTTTTTATAACAATCAAAGAAACAACTGATTAGGTGCCAAAATGGTTTGATGCCATCTCTGAAGCAAGGCTTTACAGCTTTAATGATTTCACTTAAAACAGATTCGACTTTAAGTTGCAATGCCCTTCAAAGTACAGACGTCTTTTGTATCAGTTCCAACCAGGATTTCAGAGCTGTACCCTGCCTGCTCCTGCTGCTGTACAGAAGCATTAGCCTAGCAGGCATACTATTTTTTGCAATTTTACTATTTTAAACCAATGCATTACATTTCTGCACTATTTATTCTGCACCTAATGATTATCTTTACTGTCTTCTGAAAAATAGGTGACAAATAGTTGCATGTTTTAACTAAAAAGTGTCACATATTATGTACTAGCTTTAAATTTATCAAAAAGTGAATTTAATTGGGATTAAAGTAGCATAATTGCTACTAAAGAAACATCTCCTAGGAGGTAAAAAATTAATGCAGCCTACAACTGAGACTCTCATGATGTTTCAACTCAATAAAAATGTTTATATCAGAGATTGCCAAACACTGATTAATAAAACCTACAATTTCTCCATTGATTTCAGTAGGGTGAGAGTGATTTATTTCAGCCAAAGAGCTGTACAGAGTTATATATAAGAATTGTGAGCTCAGAAATCCCAGAGGTTATAACTGCAGATGGTTTTCATGTCTTCTCAGTAAGCTTAGTACCAGTGACTGAAATGTATCCTACTGCATGCTGAAGTATCAAGAACTTTTATGTACCAATTATAATAATTTTACTCAAGCACTAACAAAAGCCTGTTACTCTCTGTTTTATCCCTTACAGTCCAGAATTCTTACCTCTGAAAGGGCACTTGACTTTGCACCTATGTCCAGATCTACAAAAGTACTCTCCTAGGACAGAATTTGCATGACCCACTAAAGCAGTGAAGATTAAAATGATGTACGGAACTAGAGAAGTATGTTCTTCAGACTACCCACTGGATGAATACAGATTCTGCTGATCACTGAAATAAGTATATAACCTGATTTAAAGGAAAAAAAAACAAAACAAAACAAAACAAAACAAAACAAAAAAAAAAAAAAAAAGAAAAGAAATAGCTCAGCCTTCTTTAAAGGCTAAGCTATAACCCTCCTAAAATCCCAAAATTGAAGCAGCATCAAACACTTTTTAATTCAAATCCAATTAAATTCAATTCCTTGATCCTTACATAGTATGAAGATAACCTCATTTTTGTGGGTTTGCCAATTTTTTATTCAAATTTCACAGGTCCAGCTAGACAAAAGACAAAGCAGTGACACACAACTGGGACATAACAGAAGGCAACATCCTGACATCTAGAAATTATAAAGAATGGATTTGCAATTAAATGACAGTACTGAATCTTCAGACATTGAGTTAAATTTCTAACTCTTCCAAATTCTCTGTGTTATGCTCCATCCTTATAAAAGAGAGAAAAACTACCTTTCTGGGCTTTCCTGGGGATGGGGCCACCTTACCCCAAGTCTTGTGCAGCAGCAGAATCCCTGTTCAAATCTGGCCTCTAGATAACATCATAAAATGAGCCAAAAATATATCAGCTGCCTCAAATAACAGGGCATGTTTCAAAAATAAGCAGCTCTCTACAGAGGAAGACTGAAGTAAACAAATCCAATCTTCAATGTAAAATTCAGTGGATTAAATGTCTCTAGTCTGACAGAAATAGCCTTGTGGTGCTGCAGTGCTCCAACTGGGGCACAGAAATCCATGGTAGCTGTTGAAAGCATCATTGAAAAGGGGTACAGGGAAGGAAACTGCTGTTAATGATGAGTCAAAATGTGTCCCATATCCAAACAGAGATCTTCATAGCAGACAGAGAAAGCTGAATGACCTTCCTCCTCTCTGGTTTTAGCTGCAACCCCGCCCTGACATGGCAGAGGAAGGGAGAAGTTGTAGGGTGTGGATGTGGAAGGAAATGAAGAACGAGCTTGAGCTGAGATAGACCTAATTTTCTTCCTTAGTAGCTTTGTACAGTGCTGTGTCTTGGATTTAGCATGAGAATAATGCTGATAACACACTGATGGTTTAGTCGTTGCTATACAGTGCTTACTCCAAGTCAAGGACTTTTCAGTGTCTCATGCTCTATAGTGAGGAGACACAGGAGCTGGGAGGGAGTAGAGCCAGAACAACTGACACAAACTGGCCAAAGAGATATTCCATACAAAAGAATACCATGCCCAGTGTATAAACCTGGGGGAACTGGCCAGGAGCTGCCAATAACTGGAAGCACATCCCAAAAAGTGAGGCTCCACACCTGCCCAAAGTACAGCAGGATGATGAGCAGGACAGAAGGAAAGTGTTAAGAAAACCAACTGCCTTGATTCCCGGCTCTCACTGTGGCCCTGCAAGAGGAGCTGCCTGGCTGTGTGGGCTGGCAATGCACCAGCACCACACGATGAAGAAGAATCTGCTGGATCATGCCTTCATCTACCAGCTACCCTCTAACCAAGTTCTTTCATGTGGTTTCTGCTCTCTCACACTACTTGTTCTAGACACAAAGAGCAGGTCAGGTCAGACATACTTGCTGCTGAATCCTGGCACCTCTTTATTTCTTTATTTATCTTTAGTAGCACAATAGGGACTTGTTGGGTACCACAGTTTCTTGAGATCATCTCATAAGTGCTTCTACATGCTAGACTAGTCCCACCTCACCACTTCCTTCTGAGGGCCTCCAGTTCTGACCACTGAGGTGAGTATTTTCAGCCAGGAGCTTCACTGCATCAAATAGTTATCACTCTGAGCACTCTTTTCATTAGCCAAACATTCCTCTACACTCTTTTAAGCTGAGACCACCACTTCTACTTAATAGAACAGCAATTAACTTGTAATACTTGGCTTTTTACTGCAATGCATCCCTCCTTCACAGTCTGATACGCTGATAAAAACTGTATGCTAGCATAATGTATAAAATATCATCTCTGATTTTAAACTAAACAAAAATTTATTGGTTCCAACAGTGCAATAATGATCTACCCAATGAATATTAATGTAATAACTTAGGCAGCAGAGTCTTATGCCATCAGGAAACTAAATCAGAGTGGAGCAGATCATACAACACACTGAAGAAAATCTCAAATCTTCTGTTTCAATAGAATTTCACTTCTACCCAAACCTAAATGCAGATCCAGAATGAAAAGCAAACTTGAAATTGTAAGGTTTTTTTTTTGGTTATGTGGCAGCTCTCATACCCCATAAAATATTCCATCAACTCCCCCCGCTCCCATAAACAAATTAATTGGCAATCTTGCGAGCAACATTCCCAAATTCTTTTATTTCTTCTAAGGCATCATTAGCAATGATGGGATGCTAGTAGGACAAATTACACTCTCAGTTATAACTCTACAACCTACCTCTCCCCTGCTCACCCACTTAATCCTTACCCACTTCCACTGAAAATGCAAATCTTTACAATTATGACTGTAGGGATAATGGCACAGCATTACGGCAATAAAAATGTCCATTTACCTGAATGGTACTTAAACTCCAAGCTTTGTACTGGCATGGATAAACATAAATTAACTGCAATGTTTAATGCTTAAGCTACTGTTGAGTAACCAACACCCAAAACCAAGCCAGCAAACTGCACTGCTAAACTCCATAAGGAGCTACACCCATCCATTTCATCTGAAAAAGGAAGCTGATGCAATGCAAGATGACATGAGAAAGTGACGATTGATTTAGTTCCTCATGAATAACAAAGTGCTCCCTAACTCCATGAAGAAGCCAAGAAGTAACTGAAGTACTGAGAGAAAAGTTACCACCAAACAAACAAAACAAAAGAAAACCGAAGTATGGTGGAACGGACAGAATTATCCAAGGAAAAAAAAAAATCTCAAATAGCTGTGCAGCTCAGATGCCTTTTCTTTCAAGTCATGTACTTTTTTTTTTCCTGTTCAAACTGGACAAGGACATATTTACATTACCCACTTCTACAAGTTGTTCCAACTCCATTCATTATTCATTTATGGATTTGCAATTTCATCTTGCAAACAAGGTGTTATTGGAAATTTTTGGAGAGGTGTCTCTTATGACCTTTGACATGTCTTCTTAAAAGAAACATAATTTTGAAACATAATTGTGCAGCAGACCTTGCACACTGACGCCTCATTGAGTAAAGTTAATTAAGGTCAAAGTAACTGCCATTTTGTTACTGTCTGGTACTAGAAACTAACCCAGGAATACGCCATTTCAGCTTGACTAAGAAATACAATTAGTGAAATAGCAGATATTTTGCTGCCATTAACATGTTAGAAAACAAACACATACACTGAAAGTTTGACATGAATAGCTTTCACAACATTATTTATCCATCCTATTGGCAAATTCTAGTTACTAATAAAACATACTAGAAAACACATTCCCTTCAACTAAATATGTATATGAGAAAGTTAAAAGTATCAAGACATAAAGGTCATGAGACCTAAAAACTGGCAATACCAAGGGAATACAAAATGCCTATCTCACCCAACATTTCCAAAGACTTTGAGAGCAGGACAATCAAACTGAAGGAGGTTCCTCCCACCATGACTCCATCACAGCTACCTCATACCCACTCACTCTAAAGGGCTTTGGACATAAACAATTCTATGGCATACATCAGTATGCATGCGGAAAAACCACGGCAAAAGTCTTATGAATGCATTACTTTATCTTAACTTTAAAATATGGATTGTAGCCAGATACCATTATTTGGTCTCTGAAGTAAAAAATATGCAAACTGTAGACAGGTTCACTTCCTATATTTCAAGTTTATGACACTTTAACTGCACTGACTTCAAAACCAGCATCACTGTAGTGTAATTCTAAAAGTATTATGTTGAACCAGAGCAATTCCTCTGAACAACATGGCCATTTACACCAGTACCCTAATATAATACATATTTATAATAGAGTGCCTGCTGAGATAAATTAGGCGTACTGTAAATAGCCACCAGGGATATGGAAAGTAATAGTTTCTCATGACCTGTTACATGTGTACAAAAGCAAGTGACTGAAATGATGTAAATATTAAGATGGTATATTTAGTAGGCACTCCTCTGCCCTGGAGGGAGAGTGACGGGAACACCATCTATGCACTTACAGCTTCCCTGTGCTGTAATGAACACCCAAGCTGCAGACACGCATCCTCTCCAAACAGTATCTCTGCTGGTTAAAAAGGCAACAGAAAAGGAGTATAAACACATTGCTAGGTCACTGGGAGGCAACGTCAGGAAGGTCAAAGGCCAGCTGCAGCTGCAATAGCCTGCTAGGCAAACGGAAACAAGAGGGGCTTCCGTAAGCAATGCCAGAAGCAAAATGAAGTTCAGGGGAAATGGAGGTCCAGAGACAAATGGAAAAGAAAAGCAATATGGAAAAGCTTGCTTCCAGACGCCTGCATGGACCTCTACAGTTTAGGAAAGTTTGGGCAATTCATGGTGAGGAAGTAACTGGTTAGGGACTCGTAAGGAAAATGTAATAAATTTATTCAAATATCTGGAACTGAATATGATTGATCCAAGGTTTCAAAAGAGTTGGCTGATGTGATTGTGTGGCCACTATGTCTGAGAAAATGCCTGTGATCATGGTATAAGTCCCCAGAGTTAGAAAATGCTGATATGCATGCTTTAAGAAAGGCAAGAAGGAGGACCAAGAGAACAACAGGCTGGTCAGCCTCACCTCAGTCCATGGACAGGGCAGGGAACATATTCTTTGGAGTCTACTTCCAGGCACATGAACGACAAGAAGGCAATCAAAAACACTCAACACAGGCAGACCATGTTACATGAAGCTGATTTCTTTCTATAACAAAAATTATTTGCTCTGCAGATGAGAGGTGGATGCAATATACATTGATTTATTTAGGTTTTTGATACTGTGACTCTTCCACACTCAGTTTGGAGTTGAGGAAGTAAAGGCTAGAAGGTCTGGAAGAACAGACTGTTAGGTCTGTTGAAAATTGGTTGGTTGGACTGACAGTCCTGAAGGGACTTTACAATTGCTCTGCAGATGGTAATCAGCAGAGTACTCTACTATCAAAAGCAGGTTGATACTGTTCAATATCTTCATCAACAACTTGAGAGATAAAACGGATCCCTCAATAACTTTGTGGACAATAGTCAATGACTTTTTAGCTTAATCTCTCCCTGAGAGATTCAGTTGAGAATCCAGTGAGGTCCCCAATGCTCCTTAAACTGAGGATGACTGGGACAACATAACTTCATCATATTCAATGAGGAGTGCAAAGTTCTGTCTCTGAGCAGACTAATTCCGTACATCACCACAGGGTGGGAATTGACTTCTTGCGTAGCAGCCTTGCTGAAACAATCTGAAGGTCATGGTGCACTCCAAACAGAACATGAACCAACAGTGTGCTTTCTTCACAAATAATACAAACATCACACACATGGCATATTACCCACAATGAGAGGTGAAGGGAGCTGGTCTTTGTTAGTGTGGCAAAGGGAACGTCAAAAGCATCTGGGGTGCTGACAAACTCACCTTGGTAGTAGCAGACAATGCAACAAGTGGTAAATATCACAGCTTCGGATTTATCAAAATGTGATTAACAAAATCCTGAGCAGCAGTGGAACAAGCTGTCCTGTGAGATGGTGCAACATTTATTCTTGGAGGTTTCCCAGACTAAGCTGGACAAAACCAAGGTTCAACAGATATAATACTGGAAATGGTTTTGATTCAAGACCTCCAAAGACCCCTTCCAACCAGCTTTTCTCCGATTCAGTGAAAACATTATTGCCCAGCTTCCTCGCTGAGCCCTTCTGCCAGACCATAGAATCATTAAGGTTAGAAAAGACCTCTAAATCATCAAGTCCAACATGGGATGTCTCAGCTCACAAAAGTGCAGCAGGTAGGATTAAACAAATCCATGTTTTCCAGGCTGCATAAATTAACCAAGCTTATTTTGGATGGAACCAGGTCAGGAAACAAATAAGCGTATCTGAGGGAAAATCTGAGAAAATAGTTATTTCTAGCACTACAGCCACCATAAGCAATGGAGGAAGGGTAGGAAAAAAAGCTGCAGTGTGTTTCAGAGTTGGCAATAGCTGCTATGTGAGTAGCTCTACACTTAGTTTCTGCCAGGATTGCCCTCCGTACCCCAAGAACTCTGTACCTTCTTTATCACCCAGCAGTGGCTCCACACACACCCACAAGAACTTTCATGTTGTGTTCTCTTTTTTCCTGATTTCCAACCAAAGAAGCAGGCCCAGCTCACTGACATACAACACATTTCTCAATCAGCAAAACTCATTAGACCGAGAGTTTAAAATTTATTATGCTACATCTAAGCAGAAATGCCAACCATGCTGACACTGTCTCGACATCTCAGCCAAAGGTTTCCAATAAAAGCAGTTTAAAAGATGATTAACATGGTCCAATTAGCTGATTAGTCAAGATCCAATGCACGTAGGTATACAGACTGCAGAGCTAGTAAAACAGTGTCATGATCGTGGTTGAAGATGTAAGAACAGCCAAAACTTTAGCTAATAGCTTCTGATGATGTGGCACTGGCAGAGATAATCCAGGGGCTGAAACCTTGTCAAAAGTCACAAAGAATAAATCAGGCACAACACGGGGATGCTGTGCTTGGTATATTCTTTCCGAAGAGGATAAAATCAACATTACCTTTTGCCTGAATCTGCTATTGAAATGATGGGTCTGACTGACATGTCATTTGTACTTACTGAAAACAGATTAATCTGATCTACTCTCTATCACACTTAAGACATACCTGTGCATTGAGACATCTGGACACAAACCCACTAGTTACTGGTAAGCTGCTGAGACAAACTGGTTTGGTCCCTCTGTCAGGCCTCAGGTTGTCCAAAGACTACATCTTTGGACTACAGAATGAGCATAACAAAATATTTCTAGGGATTTTTCTTCATTTAGCCATCTAGAAGTTGTTCATCTAGGTCTCAGCTAGTCACTTAGGCTTTAACTATCAGTCTAGAGAGAAGCTTCTAGGTGCATTTGAGTCCTGTGTAAGATGGGTGGAATAAACCACTTCTTCTCCCTTCTCCTCCCATTGAGGCAGCTCCATCTCCCCACTTCTACCACAGGGAAGAAGCAATTTCAGAGCACTATGACAAGTATGGACTCACCACGGGGGAGGTTTTGAAAGGATTTTAATCTCTACCTCTACCGTACAGAACATACTTATGTGACTGCATGCTGGAAGAGAAGATAAAAGATAAATGCTAGACAAAATTAGATTAACTAAATTTTTCAGACTTTTGGAAGGCCAATTATTCTGAAGTCAAGAATTCCTCATCCAAGTTTACGAAGAGCTCCTGAACCTGTCCATGCACAAAGGAAAGGCACAACACATACATGAGTATGCATGACCTTATATAGCTCAGAGCAATGTTGTGCTTTCAGTTGTCTAAAACTGCAATGCTGTTGCCCATGTGAATTAAGAGAATGCTGACAGAGAAAAGATCTCATAAGATCAGTTCCAATCTCCAGATGAATACATATACATCTTACTGATTTCAGGGGAGTGCAAAGTTTGGCCCTCAAGAGTCTTAATTTATGCGAAATCACCACAGGAAAATAATTTTCAATCCACAATATAACATTCTGCTTCATATTTTTGCTGTTGCTATGTAGTCAAAGTTCCTATTAACATTAGGACCTATAAAAAACATGCCAAAGAAACTGAACGTACCTAATAGAAAGAAGACCCCCAATGCCTCCTGCAGCTCAGACCCACTATTTGTATTGTATAAATTAGATGTTGGCTGCTGTGTAGCTCTGCTTAAAAATTATCTGTATCTGTACTTATTTCACCTAAGAATTCTTTCGACCATTTTTAAAACAAAGGTAGGAAATGGGAACAGAACTGTAAATAATTAAAATTATTTCTTCTGACAGAGAGGAGGAAATCACTGTTTTAGTTTCTAAATCCTGAGTTTAAGGAGTTTCCCTCATGAGGACTATTCACACATTTTTTAGTGGGCACATGCTTCAACAAAGAAATTGGAAAACTGTGACAATAAATGGCAATTATCAACACCAAGTTTGATATCAGAACATGTTTTTTCCTCCAATGAACCAAACAGTGACAACAAAAAAGTCTTTTCCCTCTCACGTGATACTCATTTACTGAAGATCCTCTTATCTCCATTCCAGGTCTGCAGAAGGTCGGGCTACTTTTACAAAGGTGGCTCCAGCAAACAGGAAATGTCACAACCCATTAGAACCCATAAAGTCATTATCAAATGTTAGCCTTGCCCCAGACTGGATACTTAGGGATGGATTTGTCACAGTTTTAAATTTATTTTCCAGGAGGAATGCTTCAGTGAAATAAAATTCACTCCCCTACCACCCCTTGTAGTTTATTTCACTCTGCCGGGGAGGAAAATAAAAGGAAATACGTAACTCTCCTAAAAAGTCATTTAGCACTGAAAGCCCCACTAATGATAGGGAAGGAAACAGAAGATTATTCTAATTCATGACCCAAACTTAGATTTAAATGGTTAAGATGGCAAAAATAAGAACAACGACTTGCTGCTTCACTTGGCACTTAACACAGTGCAACTTCTGGAGCAAGAAATTAATACAGAAAATAAAATACTAGAGTACTGTACTTGATCTGGAATCAAACCCCATGTGTTATGGACAGCTCTCTTCTTTCAGACTCCTCTGATGTTACTTGCTATGTCCTTTCTGTTAAATATAACAGTCTTCTAGTCTTTTTTTGTAGAGATCAGTGTGCAAGGGATAGAGGTCAAGAAGCAGAGCAGATGTTATTAAAAGTCTGACAAGGTACAGGATGTATAGGATCATGAATTGCTCCTGTAACCGATTATTTTCAAATCTGAGTACAGTTAAAACTGAGGGTACTTAGCATTTACCAAAATTTAAGCTAAATACAGAACTATAGCAGTGCTTTAACTACAGCACTCAGATCCTTCTGCGGAGGGTGCAAATGACCAGGTATTTTGTACTTCAAGCTATGCACCCCTCCCAGTAGGCATCATCTGTACTCTCTCAATTGACCTTTCCTTGCAAGCTACTTTTAAAGAAATTAAAAAATCATACAGCCAAGCCAAAAAAAAACCCTTCATAACAATAACCAAACATCAAATTATATTTCCAAAAATCACTCTGACTGCTACAGTGCTACTGAATTCTTCCTCACTCCTAAAATTAGTGCAGTATATTTTAAGAATTTACACCTCAAAGTTTTCTCTTTCCTGAAAGCCTCCTTCAGAAGAAAATGAACTCAGAATAAATAATCACATCCAAAAAAAGTTCTTGCGGTTGTTCTAACAACCACTAGTATTAATTTTGTAACCATCTAACCTTAAAATATCTTTTGAAACATTTTTGTCTAATGCTTTGGAAAAGCCCATCTCACTCCTGCTCTTCCTTCTCCAATGCTCAGATACTCTTACAGCCAAAAGCTTTTAGAAAAATGGCATCGTGCACTTAGCTCTTCATTCACAAGGACACTACCATTCATTCAATTCATGAAAAGAGTAATTATTGTGAGTTGCAAATAAAACAGTATTTTACCATTCCTCTCTTCGCTTTTCAGCACTGTTTGCCTAACAGTGTTTTCAGTATCATGTGTATACTAAGTAGTAAAGCTGCTTTACAAATACAAGTTGGTGAGTTGATAAGTGGTTTAAAAGACAAACAGAAATTTTAGACCAAAATAAGTTTGTGACTAATTCTCACCATGAACTTAAGCACTGAAGAACTTCAGCAGTTAAATAGGTCATTGTGTAGAACTGGCACGTTAACCTTAACTGCATAGAGATTTCATGTGGATTAACCACTATATTAGTGTCTTTAGTCTCAGTGATCTGGCCATTTTATTAAGTTTCATAGGACACCAGGCTTGAATCTATATAATGCCCTATATATACCACATCCTTATTTTTACTAATATTTTATGGAAATGCACCTTCTCGAGAAGTGTTCAGTGTTGACTGGAAGAAATCAAGGGACAGACACTGCACTACCTCCCTTGCTCATTCATCCTTTCTCATGTTGAATCGAGGACCTAATTTCTACTTCGACTTTATCTGGTTTCTGTTTATGACTATGACTCATTTTCCACTAAATTAAAAAAGCCTTTAGCACTCCATATCTCCTCTGTGGAGGAATTTATATGCTGTAATCTAGCTCTCCCTCAAACTCCTTTATGACAAAATGAGCCTGATGTGTTTTTCACATTTATTGTATAAGACTCATTAATTACTCAGGCCCTATATATGGTGTCTGTCTTGTTTGCTGTTAACTTGTACAAGTACATTTTCTTTTTGAAGGAGATGGGGAGGAGTGACTCAGTACTCCAGTACCAATTGCACCAGTGACAGGCATACAGTAAATCATCAATCTTTTCCTGATAGTTAACACCCTACTTATATGTTCTCAGAGTTTATGAACTCATTTTGTCAAAGCTTCTCTCAAGTTGTATTCACTATCAATCTTAAAAAAAATACCACTCACTGCTTGTTGGGACACTGTAGCCCCATTCTGACAGTCAATCAGAGATCATCCTTTAAAGCAGACACTAACTTTAGTTTTCCAGATGATCATACTTTTCCATACAACTGCCTTGTCCTCCTTGTTATGTACATCCACTAAAGATATCAGCAGCAAATTTCTGTACTTAAAGACTACTGATCAAAGCTTCATTCCTCTACATCCCAAACAGTCACAAACCCAATTCAATCCTTATTCCTCATAAGTACTTTCTGGTAAATGTCATATTACTTTTCAAACCTATTTGGATCATCACACTGTCTCCTGTTTCACATTGAAATGACATTGAAAAAAGTCTTCAAGAAATCAACAAGGAAGCATAGATAGGGCCAATGTCCTGTTCCGTTCCAGCTCTTTTCAAAACTTAGCCTATTTGAAAAGCCGTCTAAAAAAGCAGGGCTCATGTACACTCACCAAGTGTCTCAACTGTCACAGAGGATAAAGCAAAATGCAACTGTGGTGCACTGAAACAACAGCTAAAACTGCCAGTGCCATAGTCTTCAAGTCAGATTAACTGTGAAGTGTTACTGCAGCTAAAAGCTTGTTTGTGTGGAAAGACTGTCTAGATTTATTCTTAGTATTCTGTCACCTAGCAAATGATCATTTTGCACTTCCTTATGGTCACTAACCCACAAGAGTGCACCACTCATATTATCCAACGCAGGTATATTAAAAGAACTTTTCTTATCCATTATCTAGTACAGGAAACAAGTTACCAAAGAAGTGACAAAACTTAAAAGGCCATGAACAAATGTATGATTCTCAAGTTGATGAGAGTTAATTAGGAGTTAGTCAAGCATTTCTCTGCATCTTAAGGACTAGATATTTTTAAAAGCCATTGAGATCCTACAGTCCAATAGAATTTCAGACTTTGAACATCTCAAATTTTTCTTTCCTAACTAGTGTCTTAAGGCTACAAGTGACTTAAGGCTACAAGTGTCTTAAGGCTTACATTTTATCAGCTGTGATTTCAAAAACAAAAATAAAAATTTGTGATTTACCAAGAAAGGCCATAGCGGAGATTTTAGTTTGGTTTGTTAAATTTAAAAGAATGCATAACTGCATAGCTGGCAGTCAAGGGAGAATGAGGGAAGGAGACAATATGGCCAGGAAAAGAGTATAGGGACTACTTCAAGGCAAGGGAGCGCTACAGACCACGAGAACTGCAGCTGTCAATACTGGGATGAAGCCCAAGGTGAGAAGGTGACTTCATGTAGTGCAGTGGGTATGCTATGAACCAGTAGGAAACCAGGGTTCATTGCTGTTCTGTTCATAGAACAACTTGTTCTTGATCTTGATGATTGCCCAATTGAGGAAGTATTATATTCATCCTCCCTAGTGCCAGGCACAACCATACATCTAGCCAACGACTTCATTCATTGTCCTTTTATTCCTGCAATTGTGAATCATCCCTACCTTTGCATATTCATGCCTAAACCTGCAATTAACCAGCCAGCCACGTTACTCATGGTTCCTTTCTTATAATTTATTTATTTTTGTTTGGGCAATGAAGATACGGCAAATACATGCAAGTTTAAATGGTATTCCATATACACTCTAGCCTACATCTGATTATAGAGAGCAAATTACTCTTATCACACTCGGATACAAAGTCAACATCCTGTGAGAGAACAGCATACCTGAATCAGAAACTAAAAGACATTTAAAGACATATTAAACTCTGGAACCAAATAAAAGGAAAAACAAAATGCAAATATATCACCAAAAAGTCTGTGTTATAAAGAAGGAGTGTTTACTCAGCACAATACATGTAAATATTTGTGTTAAGGTAGCAAGCACAAAAAATTAAGTATTCTCCAAGTTCTGTCTTCCTATCAGACTTGGCACAATGTCAACTGCTCATACATCTTGAATAGTAGGAACTTAGCACTGCAAACTTGCGGTTAGCTAGGACATTGTCCCTGTTTTCAAGAGATTCTGAGTCCTAACTTTACAGCTTTAGAAACTTTCAACCAGCTGCTTTCAGAGTACCAAATTGCTCATCTGAAATTTGGATACATTAATCATCAGTTGTTACTGAAGTCACTGATTTATGTCAAATTTTCATCTCCTTTTTGCCAAGGGACAATGTCCATGTATATTCAATACTTAGGACTGGAGTTTTCTGTTGCATGCTTATGACCCTAAAAGTTCAACTGCTTAGTTATTCTAAATACTCATGCAACAGAACCACTGCAGGCTTGCCAACTGCCTCACTCGGGATGCTCCACAGTATGAAAGTATAATTACAGTCTTCAAAATATATTCTGCATTTGGCTTTGACTCTTTTTAACTTGGTATTTCAGTAATTTTGAACTACTGGGGTCACTCTCTTGCAGTGAGGTGATTTGAAAGTTATAGGTTAGGTAACAACATGCTTTTACACTATCAATGAACATTTTGTCTGCAATCCTAACAACATTCTCATGAACCTGATTACTACATAGAGTTGAAAGAACTTGAATGCCTGTGTTATATGCAGACTACCATTATGATGTGCAGACTGAAAACAAGGAACAGCTTCAAACAACCACACTGCCGGAGGTAAAAAAGGCAAAGGGAGGCTCCTTTTGTACCAAAGAAGCTTTGAAGCTGGCAGTATTAGTGGCAGGTCTAGACTAGCACCAAGCGCATAAAGTAAACAAAAAACACGTAGGAAAAATTTGGGATTATCGGCTTTACAGTGTCTCTTAAAACAATTATTTCATTGTTGATATGCTCCATGGCTTTTAGAATCATACCTCCTATTAAAAATTCTCATGTGTAACATAAACAAAAAAATATAGGAAGCATTATATTAAAAAAAAATGCAATTAATAGCTCTGGGTTGGTTATTTCACAACACTTTACACATCTGATTTCTCACAGGCATTTAGTCATGTTTTGCTTCCTTATAGTAGACGTTAGAGAATAAATTACAGACTTCAAGGTAAATGAAGGTTGGGACATGAAGTCCATCTATTACAAAGTGTTCTCCTGACTCCATTGCAAGTAGGGTGGGAAGCAAAATTTTCACTATTCTCTTAACACCATATAAAGGGGGAAACCAAAATTCATGTGACCAATATTAGGTGTATTATTATTATTATATAGATTGCCCAGATTTCAAATTTTAAATAAATTAAGAAGCATGTCCACTTCCCATGCCCCCAAAAGAAAATAAGAGAACTTGGGGATTTGTCATGATCTTACCACCTTGTGCAAGAGACTCATGGTAGTTATACTTCACAANTTCTGAGCTGGGTTATTGAATGTGGAATGCTTGATTAAGCTGGGAGTGGTGCTGAATCTTCTGCCCACAGATGGGAAACCACTGATTTCTTTCTGCTCAATATTTAAATACAGAAGTATATATAAAGTATCTTTCAAGCAACACTTACAGTATAAGATATGCAATGAATTCTGAATTCTTAATTAAAAAGTTCCAAATTTTCACTTTAAGCTTGCATTAACTGCCTCTCTCTGATCAAAATTTTGTTACTATTGAAGTTGATTATACCTGCTTCATTCCTTAAAGCATTTGTCTGAACTCCTGGAATAAATACATTTACTATAAAAATCACTTTTTACAGCATGCAAATGTATGTTGTTGTATAAAACACTA
The DNA here is from genome assembly GCA_013399695.1 of Formicarius rufipectus. NCBI lineage: Eukaryota > Metazoa > Chordata > Aves > Passeriformes > Formicariidae > Formicarius > Formicarius rufipectus. Next base: position 1,012,970 of record VXAU01003367.1, read on the forward strand.
AGGTCTTATTTTGCTAAAAGAAAGACAGATTTTAATACAGCCAGTTCTAATAGGTCCTAAAAGACAACATTCAGAAAGGACATTTTATTTTAAAATGCAAACCTCCTTTTTCTGAAACTCTTCCTGCTTTATACTTTTTGCCGTTTCCTGGTGTCACCCACCACTCTGTCAATTAAGTTCAAAAAGCTGGAGGCACTATCTGTTTCTTCTCATCCAAGCAGTGTTCAAGCAGTGCTACTTCTTCATAGCATCTCTAGAGTTGTCTCCTTTCCAAAACAAGACAAAATTTGTCCTGTCCTTCACATCCCACCAGCTCCTGTCTGGATTGTTGATCTATTCAACAATAGATATTGGTCTACCTAGACCATATGAGGGAAAGCTGCTTCACATAAAGATTTCTAAAGTGCTCTGGGGTCTCCAATTCTCTAAGAACCTCTGGCTGGACAGTCATATCAACTTCCTTTAACTTCTAACAGCATTTAAACTTGCAATTGGATAAATGTTCTCAGAAATCACTGTTTTTTCATACATACATGACATTACCTAATTACATCATGCCCAACTACTATTTTTCCCAAGAGTAAATTTACCAAAAAAATGCTAAGCCCAAAACCTAAATACCATCCATGTGGACTAGACAGCTTGCCTAAGCCAGCAGATCTCCAACTTCATTGTAATTCTGAGGACGCCGATGATGAAGGCAACTTTCTGCAGATCTTCAGTGTTTTGTCTCAGTGAAGATCTCATTCAATGTTTTAAGTACTTGGTTTGTAATAAGATCTGTGCAGAGCGGTTCTGATATTTATTCCTTCCGCTCCCAAAACTCCTGCTGCCACTCACAGTCACTCCTGGAGTACAAGCAACACAAGAACCATTTCCAAATAATATTGTAGCACACAAAAAGCATATTTTCCATGGGAAAATAACACACAGCTTGTGCATCTGAATAAAAATCTCAACATATTCTTTAGTTTCAGTGTCATTCTTGAAAAGCCTGAAGCATTTGGTAAATAATCTCTTTCTTCAGCAGAAGAATTATGATTCTGAAGCCACACTGTGCAGTTGATGTTCAGGTCGTTTTGCTGAGCAGAGAACAAATGGAAACAAGAAATAGCATGAAAAGCAGAATCTTTAAAGATGGTGTTATAACATCCTGAAATTTGACCATCACTTCTGCCAACAAAAGTATTCTGTACTATACAAGACATAGACTAAGAAGGAATAAGGTTTTCTGAAGTGGTAAATGGTGTTTTGTGCAGTGATTATCTCATAAGGCTCTTAATCCCAGCTTGAACATTATGGAGCAGTATGGCAATAAAACACCAAACTATAAAGGTGGCTAGTCAAAACCTTTGTCAGTTCCAGAAAAGAGACATGCATGTTAAAATATTTTTAAACAAAACTAAAATACCACACCTTCCAAGCTATGGTTTTTTTATGTGAGACATTTAATCACTACCTGTTTAAAAAACAGGATGCAAACAGTTTAAAAGGAGAGTGAAAGCGTGCATGGCTGCACATGACTGTTTCCTGTTGGGCTTCAGGAGCTACTTCTGTGACCTGAACTAATCAACAATCAGAAATAGGAAACGCCTTAAAGAAGGCATTGGGTTGCTTTGAAAGTATACACCAGTTTCCTATCACTAATATAAGTTTCTTCTTTACACTCATTTACTCCATTCTGCTACTATTTAAGTGTTCACATTTTCTCTTCTTGCCCTGCTATTTCTCCTTTTTCTATAATTTCTCTTCTTCTACAAATAGTTATATGCATTCACAAGTAATTTTTTTTTAATTCCCCTGATATTCAAACTCCATATGTCCATCTTTTACCTTTTTATTCCCCTAGGCCTTTCACTTTAAATTCCCCTTAGAGCTGGTGAGCATATCAGTGCAATGCTGCTGCTAGAAAGAAGCTAAAAGAAATTAAGGAGCAAAGTTACCTAAATCTGAGCATTCCCAAAAATGCTGTACTTGTTAAGAGCTAAGTAAAGCAAAGATAAATGCACAAATTCCTTATTTACATAAACAGCAGGAAGAAAGTGTGAACATGCACATGCAAAACATGTATGCATGAACTGCAACCACTTACAATATAACTTATCATATGAAATTACAGTCAGAAGAATGAAAAAGATTTGGAACATGATGAAAAAACCTCACAAAGTTCAGAAAATTCCACTTGCAAAGTGGGCCATAGTCCTGTAACTTTTCTGCACCCTCAGTATTTCCTCTGCTCACTTAATTACATTCCAAACTCCAAATTTTGGCTAAGACATTTGCATATGCTTTGTACTTCAAAGGCTGACTTGCTTATTAGCATACCCTAGTTCCTGTTACTTGTATAAGTAACTATGAACAGGAGTCACATTGATCTAGCTAAATTTCTATCCTCTGTATTGGGAATTCTGCAGATTCAAGCTCCCATGGAAATTTTTAGTTGGTTTGGTATAATCAGTTTTTGATTATGTTCTTCTACACAGAAAAAACCCAACTCTTTTTATTAATAGAAAAAATTAATTTTGTTTGGGCAGTTATAGATATTTGTGGGCTCAGTGGTAGGTAGTAGGATGTTGATGTCAAAACAAATTAGCTTAGATACAAAGTGATAAATACAAACTATTAATAGGAAGATTAGAAGAAGACAATTTTTTTCAAACACTTTGGAAGAAAGCCTTCATAGACATAAAATTTTATCTAAAAAGAGTTTGCTTTTCATATAGTTCACTTTATACATTTGAAAAGCATTAGAAAGTTTAATTCATTTAGGAAGATTTTTTTTTTTGCAAGTACAATTTAAACTGTTATAGTATAAACTATGTTACACAGGTCAGGTAAAGTGCATATATAGGCCTGCTCAGCTCTAACTCATGGCAATACCTAGGACTCCACAGCTAAACTCCAGGTAAGCATTATGGCCACTAAGAAGCTGCTGAATCAGACCTAAAATGTCCTTTAACAAAACACAGTGAGGATTTTATCAGGATTTTTCCTCCTCAATCTATTCAGTCTATAGCTACTCCTTACTCTTGCTTGGCAAGCAATGTTTCTTCTGAGAAATTAAAGTTGTGTTTTATTCCTATAGGAGTATGTACTAAAGATTTTCTGATGGCATCACCACATCCTGCCACTGACCATAATAGCTCTTTCAAAGGGAGATTTATCATTCTCCTGCAGGATGATTAGAACACCTCATGCTGGCAAGAAGGACAGAAAAGAAATTAGAAAACTTTTTCCTTGGGAGGGGGGGCGGGGTGTAGGATTAAACTAATTTTCTGGGATTTAATTATTTTTCCCTATGACATGCATTTACACACATTTCTGAATTTCTTCTAGAACCTCTCTGGACCTGTCACCCAGCTGAGGCTTCCTCACAGCCATCATTCAATGAGAGTTTGTTGACACATCCTTTCTTTAACAGGAGAGCAGGAAGGATTGTGGACAGATGTGACAGGGCCTGTGCCATCTACAAGGGCTTTGTCAGCATCCTCATTTCCTCAGTGTATTCTGACCAACTGTGGCCTCAGAAAGTCCATTTGGATGAGGGTGATCCAGCCAACAAATCAGGGCATGTCCTCCTTGGTAATGTACCAGAAAAAGTCTGGGCAAAGTTTGGTGTTTTGAAAAGTGTGCTTTCAAATTTCTTCTAGTCAGAAAACAACGTACAATTATTCATTAATTTTAATACCCTATAACCTAGTTTGTATAAACCATACATCCCATGTCAAAACAAGAACAAAGAGGAAGTTCCAGTTTCTTCACAGCTTCTACTGAGCATGCAGTCACCACCAGCATCATTATGGAAATGACGTATCCTTTTGGAAAAGCATTGACAAGCATCTCTTTGAACTGAACTCCAAACTCAAGATGAGTAATGGCAATATGCCCAACATGTTTGTGTGCTAAGCCAGTAAATGAGTCTGTCATCCTTGAATTTTCCTCTGTGCCATAGTCCCCTGTGCCCTGGGTTAAAAGTGATTTATTACTCATCAACTGAGAAGGCACATCAAGGAGGAAATAGGAATAAACTTCAAGTGTTCAGAAATTAGCATATACATTGCCCAAATGGCAACAACTTTTCTGCTAATCCAACTATGCATTTAAGCAGGAAAAAAGCCTTGCCCAACACATACTAATTATTAAAAAAAACCCAACCAGACCTCTTTGTTCTTTGAAGAGCAATGCAAAATCTTATCATACCTTAACATTTTTGGTCCCTAGTTTAATTTCCTGAGGTTTTTATTGTTATATGATTTTCATATGTCAAATATTGCCTTCAGCATATGCATATTCTTGGTGTTCTAACAGGAGAAATGATCTTGAAACGATGAGAAATGAGAAATGATACTTGAAAAAGAACAAAAGACTAAAGACCCAAATAGAAGAAATAGCAGAAATTATAACTTTAGTTGTATGGTTATAACTTTTCTTTTGGTCTTTTGTGATACATCAATTGCATTAAATAAGATTTTTTCCAATTTTAATTTTCCCATGGGAGAGAAAAGCTGCTTTTAGAAAGCAAAAGTGTGCAGTTCTTCACCTGACATTATTTGGAAAACTAGCAAGAATATACCAAGGGGATGGACTGCTTGTTCTTTGGCTGGTTTGCTGCTAACAGCAACATAAGCAAATAGACCACAAACTCAAATTAATCTTAAAATACATCAATTTTTGTCATATTAGTATTTCCTACATTATAATTTAGCCATCACTGCCTCTTAGTCAACTTCTATATTTATTGAGTACATGTTGACAAAAAGATTCACTTCATGGAAAATTCCCATCAAAATGTTAATCTGTCAAAATAAGTAACATAGAAATAGCTGATATAGATATCACATACTCATCAGAAATATCAGGGGAAGATTGCATTCAGCAGCTTTTTGAAGAGAAACACACCACGGATTTTATTATTACACTGCTAAATGCTCAGGTTTATTTTAATGGAGTTAAGCGGAATACATTTCTTAAAACATAATTTTATATTTGCTGAACCAAGCACTCCAGAAAACAGTGCATTTTCTAAAAGGTAAAAGACTTAGCTTCTCCCCTTCAAATAAACAATCCCCTAGCCATAAAGTTTTCTTAGGAAATATATTTCATATATAATAATCAGAGGATTGTATTAGTAAACAGTTTTTAATTCACAGACTACCTTTTTCAACCCCTTTGTCTTGGAATGACCTATTTATAGAGCTGAATTAACAAAATTGAATTTGGATTTTTAATTCCTCCTGCAGTTGCAACTCATTTCCTTCAAAAAATTGATCACAACATCAAAACATTTGTTTTCCTCAGTAAAGCAGGTGTATTGGGACACAAGTCACAGATTTTGCAACTTAGTTAAGATGTATTTGCTAAGTTTTTGACATCCTTCACTAAAATATATGTGAAAAGACGGTACTTTTGAAACTGTTATTTTATATTGATGTTGATATTATATTTGGTACATAGCAGAAATTTCGTGAGGTAAGATCCTGCTTTCAGCACCCACCAGGACATAAGGTTGGGTGCTGCCTGTGTCAGATAGTCGCCTTCTCCACCACCACTGCTGCACACCAAGGTCCTGGCAATCCTTCCAGCCCCTGCTTCCCTTTGTCACAGAGGTTTTGACTAAATATACACACAGGCATTTATCCACCCTTCAAACACTTCCTCTTCAGATCAGTGCTTCACTGTACACAAGGAAATGTTTCCTGCCCCTCTGTGAACTGGACTAGCCTTTACCACTTCAAACCTCTTCCAACCTAAAAAGAAACAATAGGAGCAAGTACACTTTCTGTAATTAGCAGTTTGCCTAAGATTTAAGCCCTAACCGACATTATTTCTTAAAATCAAATGTAAAATTAGAATTAGATAGACTCAGTCTAAGACTACACCTACATAACCTGGGTACTACCCTTGCTTGACCTATGTTTAGGTCTGCCTGCTTTTCTTATTAAGCACATTTTCCATCACAAGTATGTTCTTAACCAACCCTTCTGAATAAACTCTTTGTGTAAACTGTGAAGCTGACACCATTACACAGTCAGTACCTCCCAATGCACCTTTCCTTAGAGGTTCTTGCTCTTCCTAGTAGATGCCTGTTGTTTTTCTGAATGACAACCAATTGCCTTCTTGAAGCAGGCCTGAGCCTTCTCCTGCTGGATAAATCTCACATTTGTCACTTGTTGTGACAAACACAGTGGTATGTCACAGCAGTTTAAAATCAAGGGCAGTCAGGCTTTTATACTACTGCACAAAGTGTCAGTCAGGTCTGAATGGGGGCCCACAAGCCCAGGTGGGACCCCAACACTCAGAAACAGGGTTTCAAGGATGTCTCAACTGCAGAAAAGCAGTTCAACTTGCATCTGGAAATAGTGTCTCAAGGCTGGAAGGCAGGAAAGAGCTCGAAGCAGATACGTTTGGGAACTGCTCACATAAAAGACACATTGGCTTGAACAGGCACTAATTAAAAAAGGTCACAAAAACTGCAAATATTGCCTTAGCAGTTTTCAAAGATACTTCTCTACAGTTCTGTTTACGAAAGTGATGCATCAGACATGAAAGACTTGCTCACATTACAGAATACATTGCATCATACTAAAATAACCTAAGTGCAGTCAGAAAATTTCTTCATGGAGAATAACCCAATTGTAGGAAAGAAATTGAAACACCAGCTTTCCCTCCTATGTTACTTGGTTCATAAGAAGAGCAAATGCTGATTATGTTCATATATCTCAAAGACAAGTTCACAGTTAAATTCAAAGACATATAAATTTCACACCCCAACAAACATTCAACAATTGAAATGATGCCAACAAAATGGCTTTTTATTCTCTTTACTTTGAATTTTTGAATGTTTGGGTACATGCAAATTTTGGCACATACAGCTACATAACAGGCATATCTACACAGAAACATAGTTCTCTTAAGATGAGCTCTGTGGCAAGGCTGGATGAATAGCTTTGAAATGAGACTTTTCACTCCACTGCAGTACTCTTTGCAAAAATGTGGACAGGACTCGAGCATCTCTTCAACATACCTTGTCCAAATGAAACTCAGCTGAGCCTGGCAGTGGTCCCATGCCATTTCCTGTAGGTAAGGAACTAGGCTGTTTCCAAAGAGAACTCTTTCCCATCCTATATCCTGCTGCACCATCCCAGCTCACCCGACAACCTCAGTGTGGGACTGGGACAGAGTGTGAGTCAAAGTCCTCAAAAAAAGGTCAGTTTTCTCAGTCTCACCCACCAGGACCTCTCAGCAGCAGATAGAAAAGGCCTTGTCCAGAGTCCATTTCCCTAATAAAGGGACTCTGAATTTCTTCCTAAGGGCAAGCTATGCTAAACTGCTCTGGAGGTTTTTGATTTTACTACTTTTAAATCATGAAAAAATGTAGCATTCATTAAAAGATGATATTGGCTTTTAATATTAGAATAATTTCTAGCCAGCTAACAGGACATATCTCATTGAGAAATGTGAACTTTGGAGCCTATTTTCTTACATTTCTGTTAAATCCTCAAGTTCAGACATGTTATAGGCATAGATGCTTTTGGGATTGTTGCTCTTTCCCTACACCACTCCTAGTGAAGACTCACTCAGTGTCTCTGAGCCACAAAAAAACTAGGTTGGGATTCAGCTATGGATGGTTACTGAAGTGGAAAATAAAGTATTTTAGAAACATGCAAATACTTAATGATACAAAACACATATATTGAGTAATAGTGCCAAGATGTAGATTTAATCCTGAAGTCCTTAAGATGCCAGAGGTAAATGATCCTAAATGTTATCGTCCCAATTAGTAAAAATACTTATGCACAAGCTTTTTATTAAGCATCAGCATAATCCAATGGCGTTTATGAAATGCCCCAAACAAGCAAACCTATGTTGAATACAACAGGAGTCCTGTTTGTGCAAGGTAGAAAGGCTACCTTGAACAAAAATCCAGTATGTGAGGATAATACTGGGGCTGAACGACTAATCTCTCTTACTCACATAAACCTTATTTCCCTGTTCAGAGAGTTCTGTCCCACCTTTTAAGGTGTTTTTAGTCTGATGGATATAATAAACTTAATACTCCATCCATAAGATTTAGGGATGTGAGATGTAGAGCATTTAATTCTATTATGGTTTTATCAAAAGAAGCTCCTTTCATTCAGTTAAGGATCAGAAAGAAAGCACTTCTAATCCAATGACTCTTCTAATTTTAGTAATGGAGATCTAATTTAATTTTAGACATGTAGATTAAAGGATACTAAAAAATGACACACATCAATGAAGGTGTTGTTAAAAGTTCTGTAAACAACTGTCTATTTTCTTTTATTGTCTTGAAGCCCTGTGTGAAAATGTCTTCATTAAAACTGGTTCCTTCAAGAGCACGCAAATCATGTAAAAATACAATGGAGACGTAGCTCATGGAGAAATACTAGTGACCCACACTCATGCTCAGAATTTCAAAGAACGTCCCCACCAACTACCTCATTTATACTAAATCTTTAAAAGTGACTACTTTCAAAACATGACAAGAGAAAAACAGTAGTGCTGTCTTATGAGGTGAGATTTAGTGCCCATTTTTCTTTTCTACATGTCCTACTTGCCAGAGATCACCTTCACCTGCCACTGCCTACTCAAGCTCACAGAATTTTTGATGTAAATTGGATTTCCATATGCACACAGCAGAGAAAAATCTTGCCAGCAGCTTGGAAGACACCCTTAGACAATAAATGACAGCACTGGAGCTACCCATGATGGTGAGCCAGCATCCCAACTCTTGCACTCACTATCACACCAGGCCTGCAATGGGTGCTAAAACCCTCAGCCAGTGGCACTGCTGGAGCTACAAGCACACAGCACTTCACTTAATTTGCTAATGTACAGAGCAAACAGAAGGGTTGTGGTTTGAAAACGGTGTTCCCATCACTCCAAAAGCTCCAGGGCTTCTTGTTCTCTGCAAGAGCATGTGGCCACGGTGAGGGACAGAGGGAGGTATAGTAGTAAGCCACTAGCAATACATCACTCTGGCTGCTACACCACTTGTACTCATCAAACAGGTAAATGTGCTAAGAATGAACTAATTACTGCTTTCCCAAGATAATTTTTCTGTTAATATCTTCAGTTTGTACCGTGGGTACTGGTAGCAGCAGTTGACAAAACACTGATACATCTTTTTCAGTAGCAGCAGTTAACTGGCACCAGTAGTTCACTTGTGAATTTTTAGGCTACTGACACCTGGCCTTTGCATTTTCTGAAAATCTGTATGATTTCACTGTCAAATACTGCCTATTTGGTACATTAAAAGTATCTTAGTACATTACTTGCATCCTGCATTTAGACATGCTGTATCATAAAGATTAAGTTAACTAAGCACTCTTAGCACCCAGCCAATTTCCAATGATGGTAAACCAAATAACTTGTCAACAGAAATCCTCTTTCCATGATTAAAATCAAGAAAACATTTTTTATCAGAGGAGATAACATAGAATTTGGTCTATTTTCTAGCACAGCACCAATCAAAGATAAAGCCCAGAGCAGGAAAACAGAAACTTGTCTTGCAAGTAAAACAACATCCTCCTAAACACAAGTAGTTATTTGCGAATATTCCTATAGTTTAGACATATGTATCCATATACAGTACCTCAGAGCACTTACTTAAAGTAAGAAATTTGCTCTCAGAACTCATACAGCAAGACACAATCCAAGTCTGTAGCCTGTACTGCAGAGCCAACCAAAGTATGAATGAAAATATTTGTTTCAAAAGTATTTAGATTTTTTTGACAATCAAAATAGGGAAACAAACGACTGGTGATACAATTAATTGTACATATCTCGGATTTTAATTTTTGTACTCTGATGTAAAATCATCTACTTTCAGTATTTTTCAAATTTTCAGGAAAAAAAAAAGACTCAGCTTCCCCTTAACAGCTGCTATTGAATGATTTTATACCATTTTTTTCAAGCCTGCATTTACTCAAGCTTACTCTCTACATTCAGTGGTGACTAATAAGGAAGGACTAATGAGCTTAATTCCCTCCTTCTTTTATGCTTCTAAACAAACAAAAGCCCATGCTTTCTTATTTCTTTTGAACAGCAGCAAAGGAGGAGAGCACTGGCAGTCCAGGACCAGGGTAAGGACAGATGAGAGACTGGCAGATGGAAACCTAATCCCTAGCAACCTTCTCCCACCCCAGCCCCCTTCCCAATTCCTCATCCCTCTCTCCTATTAAGACCTGATGAAGCTGACAACTTGCCTCCAAACATCTCCCCTCCCACTCAAAAAAGGTCAGGCAAGTCTGGGACCTAAAAAGAGGATGGCAGAAGCAGAGGGCCAACGTAACAGGACACTGTGGTTTCAAAGAGAAGGGAGAGAGGAGAAAAGGTGTCTTGGCAAGAGGGATAAAGTGAAAAGAGAAGAGCAGGAACAGGAGGCAAAAAAATGGATGTTTACCACTTTCTGAGAAGACCAGGAGAAGTGATGAGACTTTGGGCAGAATAGGGGAGCAAAAACGCACTTAACAGTTAGGTTGGTCAAATCATTTGGAGACTGAACACAACTTGGTGCAGAGTTAAGAAACAAACGTTTTTGAGTAGGTGATAATAGGTAATTGGCAGCAAAACGTTCTCCAGCTCTACCAATCAAAACTTTAATTTCAAAATACATACTAACACCTATCATACTTAATTCCTTTAAATAACACTATAAGAAATTTGTCAGAATCCTGAAACACACAGCCTTGGGGAAGACAGGGAATAATTTCTGAAACTTCACCCCATTCAAACATGTCTTCAAATAGCCCTGATTTACATAGACATTTGTTAATGTACATAAGAAATAATAGGAGGGAATAGCCAGAAAGCAAGTCCACTCCCCCTCTGTGGGCCATGGCTTCACTCTGCTTGTGCCTGTCAATACACCAGGCCTCATTTTCATCTAAAATTGGTGTCATGCTGCAAAACGTAGTCATTCACTTTGAGAACTGCAATTATTACTGTGCTCACATGCAGCAAAGCACCATCTGGCCTGTTCACAATGCAGGCACAATGCAGGAAGAGTGAGTGCTCATGTAAATGGTTTTCCAGTAATACTGAATTCCTCCATAAAAAGCAAGTACACTTCTATTTCAATAATTACAGAATCAAGCACTCTTAGATGTCAATGAATACTCAAAAAATTTTGAATAAACCCTGCTATCATCTTCTGTTACATATCAGTCAATATTTCAGGGACTTGAAAAATCACTGAATATTGGAGCTTGTATCTATCTGGATGGATTTCCAAAATTTCTAGAAAAATACATGACTTGCATTCTCCTTGGCATATTCAGGTATATACCTAAAAATACATATTCCTATTTCTGAGTCAAAGCAACCTATGGATTATTCAAACACATAAGAAAATAGCATCAATCCATGTGACCATTTCAGTAAAAAATTATACAGCTAGGAAGTGCTCACAATTTTTTTAGAACTGTTAGCATTCAAATACACATGATCAAATGCTCTAGCTAGCATTTCAGCTATGCCTCCATGAACAGCAATAATACAATATAAAATGAATAGCCCACTACAGTCACAGAATGCATTACTGAGCACATATTGAATGAAGCTGGTCACACAGATGGCAGTTCCTCCTCTGTCCTTCCCTCCCCTCCACTTTGGAAATATATCAGTAGTGATGTGATAACAGAAGCAAAGGTACACTGAGAAGTACTCGTTTGGGTACAAACTTCAGTGGGTTTTACACTAGAGTTTAAGCACAGATCAAGCAACTGCTTTGGCAGCAAGAGCAACCTAAGGTAATGGGAAAGGCAGTAACTCTGAAATATAACTGCACCAAATTAGTAGAACTCTCATGGAATTATTTGTTACAAAGGCATCATTCCCTCTTCCACTGAGATCTGGTAAAAACCATTGCTCTTGGCAAAGCCTGATGCCTTTGCAACCAGAACCAAGTGAGAAATACTTGGTGGATTTTGGATTTGTCCCAGATCAAAATGTAGGAGTACTTGAGAACAGGTTTCAGTTTAGAGCCAAAACTGATTATAATGCTTAGCAGAAAGCAAGTGGTAATTCAATTACCAAGCTGCCACATTTCAACATTTTGTTATAAAGAATTAAACTTGCAAATTTCAGCATGACTTCACAAAGTGAAAAACAAAACTATAAGAACTATCAACCACAGAAAATTTGTGTTCAAACTCAGATTCAGTTCACTTACTCTGAGCCATCTGACACTGTTACAAAATCATTGAACATAACTCTTAAAGAAATGAGTACTATCTTTTACCAAGTAATGAACCATCATGTCAAATATCAGGGAACACAGATAAGACCTCAGCTGTTAAAAAGCCTGAGCTCAAGGCTCCAGGGTAGAAGAGAAAGGACGCAGGGAACCAGGCTATGCCTGCCTTTCTTTGTCCATAGAGAAAACTCAGTTAATGACTATTAAATCACAATATATGCCAACGTACTCCAAAAGATCTCATTTGATAGAGGAAAGAAGCCAGCATTAAACTGAGAACAAGTACAACAAGGAATGGACTGGGGAAATGAATAGGAAATTTAAAAAGATAGTGTATTATTTGTTCCCAGAAGCACAGCATAAGATGTTGGATACAGCAGGCATGTCCACCATTGTTAACATGATGGCTTTGTTATGAAAGTAATTTAAGTTTTTGTGTAGAACACAATGTACAACCAGGACAGATAAATGAATTTCACATCACCCAACTGAATAGTCTGCAACTGGCAGCAATATAAAAAATAAGCTTGTACAGATTACTTCCAACTCCTTCAACTAATATTTACACATTTTAGAATGTGTCTATTAAGTTCATGAAGAGAGACTGAAAGCTAGTAAAATTATTTTAAACCAATTTAAAAATGGTAAGAAAATAGTACTTTTGGAACAATGGTAATGCATCTGCTACATGTCAGTGCATAACTGTGACAGCGTAGAGTTGCTCATATTTTGCAGGAAGAAGGCAGCCAGTGCATGCAGTCCGAAGGATGATTTACATGTGTGCTCTGTTATGACCATAAAAGGAGGAGAGGAAATCTAATGGCCAGAAATAGAACCACTGTAAATTAACAAGGGGGGGGGGGGGGGGGAGGAAGCACTAGAGAAGCACATGATAAATGAAATGGTCAGTAAAAAGATGGTCAAGTAAAAACAAAGTCAAAGTCAAAGAATAGAGTATCAACATAACACATTGGGATACCACGCAAAAATGCTCTGTAAAAGATGATGTCAGGCATGAATTGACTGCTAAGGTCAAAGAAACCCCAAATTCCTGTCCTAGCACTTACCAACTCTCTGTGAAGGAAGGGCCAAGTTATTTCACCTTACTACCTTGGTGTGCAAATTAAAGGCAAACCACCTCTTGGACAGGGCAAAAGAGAATCAATCAATGTCCTCACGGTGCTTTGAACACTGCGTGTGAAATCCAGCTCTGGTCAAGTCAATGGGACTTTTTAATGCTGACTTCAAACGTGCCAGGATTTTAATCTACAATTTGCAATCAAAAATGTTGGCTGTTATTATTTAAAAATACTTTGAAGCCTTTCTACTTAGCTCAGTTATTTCCCAAATCAAAATTTTTCAGTCCATAGGTCAGGAAACAAGCAGGAATGTTGAATGTTGAATCCGACCTTCCTGACTTGCCTATTGCTGCCATGAGCAAAGAATCAGGATTTGACCTCAACTGACAGTTTTGGTTTCTGTGTTAACAGAGAAGCACCCAGTTCATTGCTATACAGCTAAAATGGATCTTAATGTTAGCACTAATAGAAGCTTTTCAGACACTAAAAGTTGGCATTTCTATATTGTAATTTTTCCTAGAATAGCTAGTCTTCAATATCTGCCCCAGAGAACTCATTAAAGACACATCAAGGAGAAGGAATTAAAAACTAAATACAAGATCAACAAAAAAATATTTCCTGATACTATTATCCCTTTTATTAGACATTTTAAAATGCAGAAGAAGCTGTCAATATTAACATTATGAATATAAAAACAAATATTCAGAAAAACTGAAGTTACAGACAAAAGGCAAAGCAGTTTCCTGTATTAAACAACGCTGCAAAATAACACTCTCCTGGCACTGTTACCAGGAGATAACTTCATGCCAACATCGTGGCTTCTCCATATGTCAGTTAAGAAGACAGAAGTTGTTAGTGAAAACTTCCAGAGTGCTTTAGAGAAACTAAGGGGGGTAGGGAAAAGGAAGGAAAAATCTTAGTGTTTGCCAAATTCTTTTCAGAATAAATAATGCCTCTCTGGAATATATTACACAAAATCATAGAATTGTTTAGTTTAAAAAAGACCTCTAAGATTATCAAGTCCAAGCACTGCCAGGTCAAACCCAAGTGCCGTATCTGCAAAGGTTTTAAATACCTCCATGGATGGTGACTGAACTACTTCCTTGGACAGCCTGTTCCATGGCTTGACAACCCTTTCAGTGAAGAAACTTTTCCTAATATCCCATCTAAACCTGCCCTGGTGCAAGCTGAGACCATTTTCTCTTGTTCTATTACTTGTTCCTTGAGAAAAATACTGACATTTTTCCTCCCTTGAAAGGATTGATCTCTCTACTGTCTAATCACACTTTGATTCTAGTATCTGCAGTGCAAAAGTGTCAAGAATGTCTCACAGAATTTTTAGAAATTCTGATCTATGACAGATGTTCTTCCTCAACACTGAATGTAGTTGTTATTACCAGTTTGAATCTGTGCTTGTCAGATACACTGCTCTCAACATTTGCAAACAGGAAAAATTAGAGAACTACCTCAGCCTTGCAACACTCACCACAATGGAGTGCAAATAAATTTTATAGTACAATGCATCCATCATCCCTTTGTATCTTTTTTTAGCTTGGAAACTGAATGGTGGGTTGTTTTTTTTTTAATGTGGATCTTACTCCTCATGCTTTGAGTGTATTTGCAAAGCATTAGGAAAGAGTCCAGAAATGAATGTAAAAAAAGTAACCAGGAGCTTCAGTAACAGAATTCATAATTCAACAAGAAGTAAAAGCATAGTTTCGCTTCAGGGTAAAAAGGTGCCAGCCCATGCACTGTCATTAGCTACCAAGTTCTGTTTCCATGTATCTCCATCATGATCAAATGGTTATGCAATGCCTTCCAACCATGATATCAAGACACTATCTGCTGTATTTCAATTCTTACAAATCTATGTGCTCTTATTTCAAGATGCTGCAGCTAAAAGCATGTCTAGACAGAAAAATGTGGCAGATTCTGCCTCTACTATTTAAGTCAATGCATTCTTCAGTCTTAAAATGTAACTACTGTGTGATAGACTTTGATGACAATCACAGTTGCTCATGAAACATCTGGAGTGAGAAGTGCCAAGTCTGTGTCTTCAGTCTGAAGGTGATGACAATGTCACCCCTTGGATTGGCACTGGCCTGATCTCCTAGCACAATGTACAAACAGCATGTGTTTGCCTGCAGCGTTGGTTTTTAGAGCCAAACCAGCACACTGAATTGTTTGTTTCATGACTCATTTTACCCCACTGGTGGCAATTATTTCAGTATTGGTGCTAAGCTCCCCTTTGGAATGCTTGCAGTCCACTTCCCTGCAAACTCTTTTTCAGCACCTGATGCTTTTTAACTTCCGCCATTGACCTGTTGACTTCACTCTGTACTGGAAGTCTATGGCAGCAGTTAACTCCCAAATTCTTCTTTTAGTGTACTCGAGGAAGGGAAGTACCTTAATTTCCCAACTGATGTCTTCCATGAACATAAGGTATCAGCATCAATCAATCAAACCAGCTGGTAGTGTCTCACCTGACCCCAAAACTGGCACTTTCATGGAAATGAATGGATGGCTTTAACAACAACTCACTTTTCTAAACAGATGCAATTTAAAGACCCTTTGAATTATCGATACTTTAATTTAGATCTATCTAAAATATAATTACTTTTTATTGCTACAATAACTCTCAAGATGAAAGGGAAAAAATCTGACTTGAACTCACAGAAAACTGAAGTTTCTCAGTGTTTTAATTAATCACAAAGTTTGTAAACACTGACATTGTTTAATCCACAGACATACTTCCAACTGTAACAAATGCATTTTTCCCTTTTTAAATGTATGTAACTCAGACTCATGAGTATGAGTACATAAATGTATGTACCAGACTCAGAGCAACCACATTCAGTCACTCCTACAGACACAGTAAATCAGCTTTCACAGCTCTAGAAAGTTAGTTTCAACTTAGTATCGCTTTGAAAATGACAGTCCCAGTTTTTCCCACAGGCAAATGAGATTCACCGTAACTCATTGACAAATTACTTCTCAATTTAACAAAGTGGAAGATCTTAAAGACATGTAGTGTCCGTAGATTTAATGAAATTCCACACTTGGACAAAGATTCAACAAAAGACAGTGAGAACTCAAACACTTTAACATCACTGATAGTGTTAGAGGGCAGAGCCCCACTGGGGACATCATTCCCTTATGTCCCAAAGGGACATAATCCCTTTGCTGCTCGCCTGATGGGTAAGTACACATTTCTTGATGATTAAGTGCATGTATAACTAGAGACTAACAAAAGGACAGGGTGACTTTCGGCCAACCAAACTCAAAAATAAGGAGGGTACTGCAAGAAGGAGCTTATAGATTTAGCAGCAGGTGGAAGAAACCAGTGAGGGCTGTAAGGAGATGGATAGAGGGGACAAGTGAGAGGAAGGCAAGACAGGGACAACACCTGGAGCGTTACAGCTGGAGTCTCACATAGCATCTAACTGGGACCCCATGCTATGGTAGTGGGTAGTTTAGAGGACTTGGGATAAAGAGGATTAAGATGTTAATCTGTTCACAGAATTCCATATTTAAGTCTCCATTCCCCAAGCTGTCCACCAGAAACTCCCCAGAAATTGCTGTTAGGACTAAACAGCTTCAATCCAAATCAAAGCCTAGGCCTGTGTTATCCCAGACAATAAACAAAGACTGTGAGAATAACTGCATGAAACACACAACTGAAATAGTTAAGGGAAACAAAATAATCATATATTTTATCCCCATGATCAAGAATATCACACAACATTTAGCTGACCAATTGAGACACACTGTCAGTTCATTTTGATGATGCAATCAGCTCTACACAGCTGATCCATGTATTATGAGGGGACCTGCTGATAAAAGCGATGTTCTGCAAAGGCAGAAATGTGTAGCCATATGGAGCTCATTGCAAGAACGAGCCTCTCTTTACACTCCTGCTTGAATTTCTCACATATCCTCATTATCTGTTATTGAGCATTTGCAGGGATCTAATATTCTGAACAATGGAGCCAATTTCACTTTTACTGCTCTCCAAAGCATTTCTACTGCTTCACTGACGATATTTCAGAGATTTAAGTATAAGTGGCACTTAGTCCCTTTTGAAAAGATTTAGAAGTTTTATGTTTTTTCAAACTATTTTCCAAAAGTTTAAACTAACATCTGTGTCATCTCTCAAATTCCCTACATAGCTATTTGATGTATAATGAGTTGGTTCCCAAGATTCAATGGGATCAAAGTGTAAAAATTTTATGTTCCATGTTTTATTATCATGTCACAAGATCATTGTGTATCTAAAAATTTGAACTTGTCAAGGTACACAATGGTGAGCAACTGTCTCACAGGTTGGGCACAAAGAGTTATAGTGAATGGGGTGACATCAGGCTGGTGTCCAGTCACTAGTGGGATCCCATAGAGTTCCATCCTCAGCCCAGTTCTCTTCAACATCTTCATTAATGACTTGGATGTAGGACTCCAAGGAATACTAAGTAAGTTTGCCAACAACACTAAATTGGGAGGAGCTGTTGACTCCCTCAAGGGCAGAGAGACCCTGCAAGAGACCATGACAAATCACAGAGATGGACAATCACAAGCTGTATGAAGCTTAACAAGGGAAAGTGCCAGATTCGGCATCTGGGATGGGGCAACCCTGGTTGTGTGTACAAACTGGGGAACAAGAGACTGGAGAGAAGCACTGTGTAAAGGGACCTGGCAGGTCCTGGTTGATGGCAAGTTGAATATGAGTCAGCAGTGCCCTGGCAGCCAGGAGGGCCAACCCTGTCCCAATGAGGCATCAGGCACAGCATCACCAGCCAGTCGAGGGAGGGGATTGTCCCACTCTGCTCTAAATAGGGTTGACCTCACCTTGCATATTGTGTGCAGTTTTGGACACTGCAATATAGAAAAGATTTTAAGCTGTTAGAGTGTCCAAAGGAAGGCAACAAGGATGGTGAAGGGCATTGAGGGGAGGCTGCATGAGGAGCGGCTGAGAGCACTTGGTCTTTTCAGCCTGAAGAAGAGAAACTGATGGGAGATCTCACTGCAGTTACAACTTCCTCCTGAGGGGAAGTGGAGGGGCAAGTACTGATCTCTCCACTCTGGTGACCAGTGACGGGACTCAAATGGATGAAGCTGAGCTAGGGGAGGTTTAGGTTAGATATCAGGAAAAAGTCTTTCACTCAGAGGGTGGTTGAACACTGAACAGGCTCCCCAGGGAATTGGGCACAGCACCAAGCCTGATAGAGTTCAAGAGTCTGGACAATGCTCTCAGGCACATAGTGTGATTCTTGGGGTGTCCTGCACAGGGCCAGGAGTTGGACTTGATGACCCTGATGGGTTGCTTCCAACTCTGCATATTCAATGATTCTATGTTAACGACAGATTAAAAAAAAAAAAAAAGTTTGTAGAATGTGTTTAAGATAGAGCAATCTGTTTCCTAAAATTACATGACTGATATTATCTCTGCTTTTAAGCTAATCCAAGTCTCAGTTGTAAAATATTTTATATATGAAAAAAGTTATTCAGCATTTAAAATCTGCAGTTTAAAAAAGAAAACAAACAAACTTTTGGCAAAATATACCCCTATTTATTTGCCTCCATGTTATTTATCTAAAACTGCTCAAGAGAAAGTTTGGGTTAAAGAAAGAAAGCAATGATGTAATGATTAATAATTAACCAGTTGCTAGTAACAGCTTTATTGAATTGGAAAGAAAAACTGTCACCTGCACAGAAATGCACAGTATTTTTATCATGCAGGCAGTATAAAATATTGAACCTGAAAATTGGCATTATTTCTCCAGGCAGAAAAGTTTTCTTGGCACTAGCCCAAGTTAATACGGTGGGTCACAGCACATCACTGTTTCCAGTTCATTGTTTCAAAGGAACAGCGGAAAAAAATGATAGAAGAAAGATTGCATCCTTAGAAGAAAAAAAGTAAATTGTCTTCACATAGACAGCAGAACAGGACTCTAAAATATTCATGTGTGAGTACACCTCTCCCCTCTTTCCTTTGGTTTTTTATGGGTTTCATTGTGTTTTTGTTTTTTTTTTGTTTGTTTGTTTGTTTTAATCCTTTGGTGCAATAGGAGTATTACTATCTCTGTTTAATAAGCACATTTCATTTAAATAGTTGCCTTGAGTTCCAGCTTACCCACCTAATAGAATATAGTGTTTCAGGGATGTGGCAATATTCTAAGCACAGTGTATTTTATTTTTTGCAAAGTAGCATTACATAATAGAGTTGATAATTATATTTTAATATTGATGCTGACAGTAAACCATGCAAATGTGCACCTAGACTCTCAACTCTGGAATTTTACAGCTTACCACTGTTTGGTAATAGACAATCCTTAGCACTATTTTTGCTCCGTTTGTAATACAGAATATTTTCCTTTTGTTTTTTTTTTCTCAGAAAGCTCCCAGTATGATCAGCGTGGCCAATATTCAAAAAAACATCCAAAGATGCTCTCTTAAAATCCAAGAAAGGCTCAGATACTAAGGAATTAGCAGAAGCCATGTAAAATAAATCAGGCTAATGTTGATTCTTACATGAAAAGAATGATATAGGCACCAAAAGATTTTACAGTTATAAACGAGGGATGGAGGGGAGGCAAGGGAGGAACTGAAGAGAAAGTCATGGGCATTTTGGAAAGCCTTTGAAAAGCAGTGCTGTTAGAAATTATCAACATGCCATGCAAAGTGTATGAAGAAAAGAAAAAAAGCATATTTAAGGAGAGGAGACCATTGGTAAGCAAATGCTAGAATGAGATTTCTGCTTTTCCCTGTCAGCCCTGTTCTCAAACGGTGCCGGCTGCCAGCTCACAGAAGGACAAGATGAGTGCCAGAGCCTTGCACGGTGGCAGGAAGAGCAGAGACCAGGAGCAAGCAGCAGGCTGGGACACCCTCTCTAGCAGCATCAAGATGTTCAGTCTGTTCAAGCTGCCTCCTGGATCTTCACACTGTGACTCCACTCTAAATCAGGTTCAAACCCTGCCCCCCTGTGTTTTCCTTCACATCTTCTCTAGCGCCAGGGATTACTCTGAGCAAAATGAACAGGTTTACCATAATCGAGGTGAAAACAGTGATCAAGGGCACAGAGCTTGCTGAAGTGGAGGGGAAGCACACAAAGCAGGGCACATGCACTCAGGACGAACGTACTCGCCAGGGAGCTGCCTCTGAAAAGGGAAGGGTGAGGCCACATCATCCAGTCGGATGAAAGCTTCTGGAGTGGTACCTCTGCTGCTTCTGGAATAGACCTCCCTAGCCATTAACAGGAGCAGTTTTCTGCATAACATTTTCCTTAAATAACAAAGAGTCCCACTCCTTAAAATCATATGAAAAAATATTAATAAACTATAAATAAGCAACCTGAAAACCAAATAATTACTTTTGCACCCCTCCTGTACCCCTAGATGTAATGGGCAAACTGAAAGCAAATGTGACCAGTCTAGAAGAGGTGCTTCTCACAGAGGGGTATTTCCAGGCTGTTCAGCCTCTGCATGTTCCTCACAGAGTTGAACTATTGTCTTGCAAGGTCTAAAAATAAATTCAGATAAAGCTCAATGTTGTAAATTTCAAAGACACAAGGGAGGGTTCAGAAAGACAGCATAGAAAATATTGTATTACCATAAAGAGAGCTCACATTTGAAGTGTAAAGAAAAAAGTTCACAGAACAGGCATTTCTTGCCTGGAACAGGTCAGATCAAGATTAATGGCTGGGTAATGTGACATTTTCTGAGTACATGTATATGTAGTCTACTACTGAATTTAAACAAACTGCATCATTTTGGTTTAAAGAATGTATGCTCACTGTTTCATATTATATGAAATTCTTTTACCTTCTTCTATTACAATATTTACAAATCACTAATCCTGCTCAGTTTTTCCCCCTTTGAGCAGCAGTGTGTCAGTGATGTCTTATGCTGCAATCCAATTACCCTTACATTTCTGACTCTCTAAAAAGCTTTTTTGTTAAAAACAAAAGCACAGTTAAGTGACAGGGCTTTACTAAGCTTCTGTAGACCACATCAGTCCACATTTATCAAAGCCCTTTGCTAACACTTACTGACTCCTCAGCTGGATCTATTACAGTCAGCTGTGCCAAACACATGCCATTTTAGAAGAGTGCTCCAGATTCTTCCAGGAATAAAGTTGTCCCACTCTGGTTCAAAAAAAAAAAAAAAAAAAAAAAAAAAAAAAAAAAAAAAAAAAAGTCCTATTGTACAAGTTGGCTTGCTAAAACATCTCCCTCCAAATTCCAGACTGCAGTAGCTCAAAAGTGAGACTTCACTTCCCAGACTCAGTTGGTACAAAGGCAGCTTGGCTGACCCTCAGGCAGTCACAGATGATGGAGCCATCAGCATCACATCTGAAGGGACAGTTTCTGCTAGTTTATAGCCTGATAAAAGCAAA
The DNA here is from genome assembly GCA_013399695.1 of Formicarius rufipectus. NCBI lineage: Eukaryota > Metazoa > Chordata > Aves > Passeriformes > Formicariidae > Formicarius > Formicarius rufipectus. The sequence continues at coordinate 1,034,654 of VXAU01003367.1, forward strand.
TAAAAGCCAGCTTTGACTGCCTAGATTCTACACTTAGAATTATTCTTCTTGTCAAAAATTATTATCTGCTCGCTATCTATGATGAACAGACATGTGCTTACACATTCACTCTCGGTTCTTACAGTTTGGACTTTTTTAATGGGTTTGTAACTGTAGGTAGTGTTGATATATACATACCAGGAAATTTTGACAGGGCTGATAAAACCTTCAAAATTTGATTTTTAAGTCACCCTGGAGGATATATTAAATCTTGCTAAAAGGAAACTACATAAATGGGGAAGCTAAGAGAAATTAAGCCTTCCCAGGCGATATGGTAAACAGAGATACCATGGTGGAGGCTGAGCACAATACATGACATGGAGCAAAGAGTTGAGAAAAAGGAAGCCAGTGTACCTGAACAACAGGGTATGGAGGCTGTAACAAACATGAAAACAGCCTTCTGAAAGCTGGAATCATGTCCAAATGAAGGAAGTAGAAAGCATCATAAGCTCATGTGGGTTAAATAAGTTAAAAAAAAAAAGGCAACACAAAATGAAAGCAAACAAACCACAGTTAGGTAAGCCAATAGACTGCCTGAGAAATGCCTATCAGAAGACATAAGAACTAACCACAACCCCTTTTTTACATCTGAATTCAATACCTGCCAGTCTGGCCAATAGACTCACAGCAGAAAATAGTCAAGTATTTTGAGCTCTGCAAAGAGAGAACCTTGAACCTGCCGTTTGTTCATGAGGTACCAGTTGGATTGCCCATTTTAAATGGGGATTTCAGTGGAAGAAGCTACAGAACATATGAACAATAACAATTTGCACAGGTCAGAAGATACTATGAAAGCATTCTTAAGGAACCCACGGATGAAACAGCAGTATGAGTAACCGCCTCCTTTAAAACTGCCTCAGAATTACAGGACTGCAAAATGGCTTACACTATACCAGTTTTACAAAGGTTCCTAAAGAGAAAGCCAAAGAAATTCAGGTAGTCTGATATCTGCACTAGGAAAATTGGTAGAAACTATTAAAAAGAACAATACTAGCAGACACATGATAATATATTATATATTTGGCCAGTCAACACAACTCTCATAAAAGCATACAAATATCAAGAATGAAAAAGAAAAACAAATTTAAGGAACTGAGAACACCTACTAATTTCAGTGAAATAAATATAAAATGCATCCATCCCTTGACAACTGTTTTAATTTCTAGTCCACTTTCATAAGATTACCAGAGGACTGGAAAAGAGTAATAAAAGACAATGTAGATGACCAAAGGTAGGTAGACTATCCCATATAAGGATTGTCCAACTACCCTCTGACTCTTCAGGCTGGAAAATATTTGACTGTGGCAGAATGATAAAGGGCTTTATGCCACTTCAGAGTTCACATATGTATAAAAAATTAATTTTCACTGTTTACTCCAATAAAAGAGGTAGGGTGTTCAAAATTAAATTAGACAACAAGTTCAAAAGCAACTGAAAAAGGCATCTCTTTGCAAAAGACATTCAAACACTTGAATTCTTCCACGCAGAGCGATCAAAGCTTACACGGGTCCACAGAACAACTTACCAAATTCATGAAATCAAATACAAGAATAAAGGGATTATACTAAACTTAAAAGTCCAGCTCTTTGTCTTAGGAAGTTCCCAAGCCACAGATTTCACACTTTTTCAGCTCACCTGCCTTCTGCTACATTTATTCTACTATTTACAAAGGCAGAGAGTGCAAGAGACCAGCATGAGCAAGACAGTTTGACAAAGGGATGTTAAGGGTTGGAGATAGTCTCCTCATACTTGTGCCATTATAAAGCTGACTTTTATATTCCTCTTACTAAGCCTGTCTAAAGAAAAATCCCTGAAAATGTGAACCCAACAACAGTACTACAGATTCAGACATTTTTTGGAACGTCTGTACTGATGTGAACTTCACATTGTTCTGATAGGTCAGCTAGTCCTAGGAGTAACTTCTCATAGAAGACTTACAGATTTTCTGACACTAGAACTCAGCTGAATGTTCCCAAGCTTTTGTACCTTAGGATTACAGATGATAAAGACCAGTGTGTTCACTAGGCAGAAAGGTGGAGGTCTGGGCTGTTTTGGGAGGAGCAATGGGATTAAGACAGAACGGCCTAAAATTTGGTTTGGCTCCAACTAATAACCTCACTATAAACCCACTTTTTTTTTTTTTCTCAGTATTTCAGAAAGCTGGTCCAGGCCTGAAAGCAGGCTTCTCATTCTTTCCTAGAGTTCCCTCAAATGAGAGTTGGCATCTCCCATTACATGGACTACAGGCTCCAGTAAATCACAGGATACAGTAAACTGAGCTGACTACTGAGTCTTACCCATAAGATCATATTTCTTTAAGTTTGTCATAACCTGGCAGGTAATCAGAAAGAAAATGCTCTTGCTCATGCACTTATGGAAGCCTTAGATATACAAAAAAGTCCTGAAGTCACTCCTGCTTGACATCATACAATCAGACTCAGCATCTGGAAGCAAGATAAACATATTCAGTATAGGAAAAAATCTGTTAAAATTAAATATGCAAATGCTTTCAGGTTTGCATACCATTGATATTTTGGAAAGGTTTTGTGCACCCACGATGTTTCTCCTTTCAAGGATGGTAGGGGACACGTCCAAATTGTTACCTCAGCAGCTGCTGTTCCAAATGGTGCTCCACAGCACCAGAAATGAACAGCACCAACTTCTCTAAGTATGCAGCAGTGAATAAATCTGTTCTGAAATGTTTACTAGGGAACAATTTGATCATCAAGGATGAGGAAAGTCAGTATCAGACTAAGTAACTGTTGGAACATAAATCCACAATAACACTGTTCATGTAATTGACATTTCCTGCAGTTATTTAACTGGTTTAAGGGTAAGTCTACCTAAACTTAAGCCTAAGCATAGCAAAGCTTGACATTTGGAAGGAGAATACCTATAAGACAGGAAGGATAAACAAAAAGAAATATATCAAAATTTTACTAAGACAAAGCATGTCCTAAACTGATTTACTAAAAAGAACCAAAAATGTATCAGACAAATCTGAGACACACTATTACACATAACTAAAGTAATGTAAGGTAAACCAAGGGAGGAAAAAACCACATCCTTTATATGAGCCAAAGTTTCCAAGGAGGTCCAAGGGAGGAATCTCAAATCATTCTCTAAAGAATTCTCTAATGAATTGAGAATGCTTCCTGAAAAATCTTCTATTTTTATTCCCTGTTGATTTTAATTTTAATTTTATTCTATGACAGTAGCTGAGTAGTTCCATTTTTCTGCATAATTTCTTCCCCATTGTGAAAGAGATGCTGTGAAGATTAGTTAAGTATTTACAGGGTGATGAAAAACTGAGTTTTTAAAAAAACCCTGTTATTATAAATTTTTTTACTATATATTACAGTATATCTGGTACTTTTGAAATTAATACACTTCTTACACACACCAGACAGTGATGGAGTTTCTTTCTATAAAATACATCCCTTTCAGATGAATTTATGTACACTTATGCTTTCTAGATGCTTTGGACTCCTTCAATCAATACACTACTGCCAGGAGTCAGTGTGCAGTTTTCTAAAGCTGCTTAAGAGGTGGAGCTGAAAGCCTTTTCCTGTAAAGTGAAAGTAAATTACACCACTCAATTACACTTACAATAATTTTATTTTTTTTCTTATTTAATTTTTGAAAAGTCTATTTTCATAAGCTTATTATGCATATTGATAAGCCAAATAAATTACTTTTAAAAAGACCAGCCTGAACCAGACTCTCCCTCATTTTCACCATTAAGGCTACAGTAGTTGCCAATAACTGTGATTAATACAAATTTTAAATTGCACTTCTCAGTGAATATATTTATTACTGTCATATCTGAGCAAAAGGAAGCAATTGTAATACCAAGTGATGACACACACTCATCAAACCAACTGAGATCAAAGGATCTAAAACAAATACAAGACAAAAAAAGGTTTTCATGAGCAAAACCCTCTGCAGTGATTCTTTAAAGACAATGTGCCTCCTTTGTCTAAGTTACCAGAATTAAAGAAGAAACAGCTCATCAGGGTGGGGAGAAAATTCCTGCTATTTCTCTCAACACTCTCATTCCTTTTATTTTCTTATACATATACACACAATCTGATACATATAATTAGCAATACTGTGCCAATTCTTCACCATTTCACTGCAGTTTACACCCACTACCCTCATGATTTTAGCATTCTTCAAGTTACAAGATTTTTCGGGCCTCCAGTCATCATTTATTCTATTCAGCTACCAACTTCCCTGTGGCCTTTTCACCCAATCTCTCTGTAAATGCATTGTCAGGACAAACCATACAGCAGTGATTATAATATCCTGTTCAACAACATTCAGCAAAGTAGACCTCCAGTCCTGACTGCACTTCTCACAAGCACAATATGAACAGTTCTAACTAATAATGACCTGTTTTGTTTAGCAAAGTTTTATTCTGAAATTAATCATCTTTACCTCCACATCCTTTTATCCTCTTATAGTTAAACCATTATGTGATCAGCTCCTGACTTAAACAACACAAAACTAAATAAAAGAAGAAAAAACCTTGAAAACTAGAGGTTCAGTTTCAAATTCCTGATGTCAAAAATGCATTCTGTCTCTGAAAAAAAGCCAGCAATCAGCTTTCAATAATACATCCAGCAGAAATGAAAAAGAAAAAAGAGAAGCTTAATTTTACTCGACAATACTTAATTAATACACCTTGCAAGTCAATGATCTACATTATTGTAATTTAACTGAACAGGAATAGCTGATTCAGAATAATTATTCCATAATATTTCCATGTTTGAACATTTTTTTTTCATTATGGCTCTTACAACCTTTTTTTGAAATAATTTTTATGTGCAAACTAGCCCATACATAACCTACACACATTCAACTGTGTTTTGTAGTCCTAGAAGACATCACACATTATGTGTTGATTTTTTAAGTTGTAGTGCTTGAAGATTTACTGTTACATAAATAATTAAAAATAATGCACTTCAATCTAGTTTTGCACTTTAATTTTCAGGTTTATTTTTTAAATCAGTGGTATAAGGCAATTTAATGGATTTGTGAGGAGAATTTCTTTTCTGTTTTCTTTCTTGGAGCTTATTGAATGAGTTAATCCATCAGTTCTGAAAGGAAATAAAACAACTGTTTAGCAAAGTGCAATAGCACTACCCAGCAATGTTACCTAACAGCATGCCCAGAAAGCCTCGTATATTCAATCCTTTTTCGAATCGCAAGAGAAATCACTCAAACTGCAACATGGAAACCCACCACAGTGGTCACTCCAGGCACTGCATTGATGGAAACAGCTCTTAGAGAGTTCCATAAACCCCTGAAATTTCCTATCCTAGAAATCCTATTGTATCACATGTATATCTAAAATGCTACTGCAGCATAAGATGATTCTACACTTTGACAGTCAACTGTTGGTTCAGTTGGAGGAAAAGGGGTTGTCACCTTTTATTTTATGGCCAGTGACTTAGAGCTCCTCTGTTCATGCACTCACTCAGAAACACCGGGACAGGCTTGAACCAAACATTCAACATTCTGTATCACACCTAAGGCTTTTCTCTTTCCTATTCTTAGGTGTACTTATCTACTACCAAAATGACCAGAGGTTCTTCATTAAAAACCTGTAAAATTCTTCCCCTGTTAACTAACACAGTCTCATACTGCATCTCACTTTGTAAAGAGAGTTCAGGATCCTGATTCTTCTCTCTGTACAACCTAAATAAAAACATCTATTGCTTTTTTTTTGTCTACATAACTTTGTAAATTCTGACATCAACTTCAACATCCAGTTAATTTTATGTATTAATGGTTTACTTATTTAATCCTGTTTTTAGTGTCAGAGTGGAACAGGAGAAAACAGGAGAAAAAATCACACCTGTCAATCATTATTTCCATGGTTTAGTCTATCTTCCAGCCATAAGTTTCATCCACAACAGTCAGTTACATGTCATTATTTACTGTTATTCTCTAAACTTAGGCAAAATTTCTAACATACACCAATATGTTGAACACAAATGAGTATGAGGAAGCTTAGAATTGAAATTTGTTTATCCATTTTTGTTGACATCAAAGGGTTCAATATTCTTTCAGAATATAAGTTTGTCAATATGGACTGTTCTAACTAGATGCTTCAGACTGTAAAATAAAACAAATAGAGAGCTATCACAGCATAATGCTAAGAGCTGTCCATCATCTTAGTTTATCTGGCAGGAGATCAGGAGTTATGGAGAGTATGCTCTCTCAAGAAAAAGGTACTTATACAAATTACACATAATATGTCTTGTACATAATCCTTGGAAAATCATCGCCAATGAAATGGCATGTTGGTTGTTTTTTTTTGTTTGTTTGTTTGGGGTTTTTTTTAATATATATATATAAAATATGTAAGTGCACTGAATATTAAATACGTACTTGGACAAAGGGAGGTTTACTGCATAGCTTATAATAATTTGCCCCATCATAACAGCAGGTGCTGCTTTAATGGAAACTGCATAAAAATACTCATGTAAGCAACTACTCGGTCTAGTAGCTGCTGATTTACTAACTCAGTGTTAAGGGGAACAGAAGGTACCCGGCAGCTAGAAGGGTCAGGACTTAACACCTTGTGTTCATAAAGCAGTTTTCATTAAAAAAAGAAAAAAAGAAAAATACTTTGCAAATCAGTAATTCAGCTTTAGGGCACTTCTGTGCACTACAAGCATTTGACTGCAACATTCAGGTTTTTTGTAAAGCCCTAAATCATGGAGCTTTGAGGAACCTTATATCAAAAATTCTGTTCTAGCTCTTGAAAGTTCATTAATTGCTAGCCTTAACACCAGAATCCAAAAGAATGATATGTGATCCAGCTGTAGCTAGATAATAAATCCAGCTGGATCTTGTATTCATAAGGCATAAGAGAAGAGGGGAAAAAGCTTTTCAGTCAAAGGAAGAAAGGGGAGTTGAGACAAATTTATATACTGCTCAATACAGCACACTATTAAGATTTTCCTATCAGATCTCCTTGTAACATAGGTGCAGGTTTTGGTTTTAACCTGCAATATGGAATGTCAACATCCTCAATTTCAAACTCACCCCAAATTTTTGCTCTCTTTTAGAAGCTCTTGCTTCAGAAAGCAGGGCCTAGAAGTAAAGGTGTGCTGACTCAGCTGTCTACCAGCTATATACCTAAGAGTGGCAATAACATGTCAGATCAGTATATCTCCCACAGTGACTATCAGCGGATGCATAAGGCAGTGTTAAAGGATACGGCAGCTATATAGCATATATATTTCACCAGCTTCCCGGCTTAATTACAGCTCAGGGACTTTAAGCAGAGGTGGTATCATTGTGCTTAACAGCAGTGGATGGATCTTTCTCTTGTAAAGTTATCTAAATGTGCTAACAGCCCAGGTCAGCCACCAGAACTTCTAACTTTCCATGCCGAAGAGACACACAGTTTATTATAATGTCTCTGTGCTAGGAAGTACTCAACTCTGAGCTCCGAGCCAGGATAGGATATGGTTTGTAATTAAGCTACACATGCATATATGCAATGTAACTGCTTAAAAATGGAAGATAAGGGGGCTGGCACTGCCTGTGGGACCATAACACTGTGTAACATGCCAAAATAGTACAGTGCTATTTGCACAGAAAGGCTGGGTTCAGCAATGCAACCCCCTCCCCCTCCAAACTGGCTTTAAAAGCAACCACATTGATGTTTCAGAAAAGCTGAAAATTGAGAATTTGTCTGGGTTTCTCATGATCTCCTCATCCTTTTCTCTCTCCTTTGGGGCACTCTTATCTAATTTATTGCAGAATTAAAGTGGAATCAGTGCAGCTTCACACAGCAGAGAAATATTACAACAGAGTTGCCATGACTTTTGATAGCAAACAATATAGAAAGAGCTCTTACACTTCTTTTGACCACAGCACAGGTCCTCTGGCACACAGCACACTGCTGGAGAACTACCTTCTCACAGGAACTTCTGCCTGCATTTGCAGTGGCTGTGCCTGTACATTATGTGTACTTGCAGTTTTTCTTCCTTGCTATACACAAAGCCAAACATTTAACCAATTGATCTATCAAGATAAGACAAATTTTCAACAATTAAACATCTGCTCATTTACAAACTGAGATCTCCATCTTCCGTTTAACATTCATTTTTCTTCTTTGATTTAATAAAAAGTGTAACACCACAAATGCGCCTCATATTGCTTTTTTCTAAAAGTTACAAGCAATGCTTAAACAGCCAAGAAGGTGAGAAGGAAGGAGAGAAATAGCTACATGACAAGCTTGTAAGAAGAAACTGAGAAATCTGACTTGACATACAGGTCACAGCAGGTGACATGCGATTTACTGATGATAAGAAAGGGCCCACCTGGTACTTCCTACACTGTCAGTAATAACACCATACTGGAAACACCTTGTCTCTGGCCTGCCTGATAAAGATATCCTCTGAACAGATGTCTTATTTACTGAACTGATTCTTTTGTGATGACCTTGATCAATAACACCAGAAGTAAGGTGTGTGACACCCGCGCATTCTGCTGAATTTTAAGAACCTTCTAACCTCTCCTTACCCTACCAAACACATCAGCCTGTGCTCTCAAGTTTCATCCACAAACTTTAAAGCATGTTAATATTACAAGAACATTATTGCAACATCAGTTTCCTTCTGCTAGGATACACTCACCCTCTAGCCCTGGGATTTGGACTACTGCTGAATAAAACAGGGTGATGAAACTATTATTGCTGAATTCTGCATGATTCATTGCTGGTAATAACCACCACCAAATGCAAAATTCCATTTTACATTCTCATAATCAAAGGTCAGAAAAAGACAGCAAGAATGGGTCATTATTCACAGCAGTTAAAAATATACATTTACACTAGATACTGTATATAATTCTTAGATGAACTGTGACTACACCTGTAAAGAATGTGATACACACAGAATTACAGATTTATAGCTTGTATAAATCCTGCTATATTTCCCTGCAACAAAAGCCTTTTTATGAAATATCAATGTGCCATTCCCTAATGCAAAATTTTCCAAATATTTAATCTCCTAAGTATCGCCTCCTTTTGTAGAAGAACAAATGACAACAGACTGGCTACCCAGCATGGGAACATGTGCTGCCAGCATTCAGTAAGGCAAATCCAGCCATTGCTGCCCTTTAGCCAAAGGTATGTATATATAAAAAAAAAAAGTAACTAAAAAAAATAAAATTATTTGTCCAAAACACCAAGTTTAAGACTTACCTGTGCACCATAATAGCCAAATTATTATCATTTGAAATAGTTAAAACACTGTGAGAATAGGTGTACAAGTACTCAGTACAACACTCACTAATGTAAAATATTCCTGACTACAATCACAAGGCATTTGGCATAACTAAGCTTCCTTAGAACCATCAAACAGAAGGCAAGAACTCACTCATCAATAGAACGGATATCCAAAAAGGTCATCAGCATAACAGCATGAAAGACTGTTTACCTGATCCTCCACATATGTCTTTGAGACAAGCAGATCCAGAAGAAGAATAAGACTTCTGCTTTACAGAGTACCAGTACAAGCTAAATTGTGAAGGAGACATGTATTGTACTGGTTTCCAGGCTATTTAACTCTCAGTAATCATAGCCTACACATTCTGTAACTAACTGTTGAACCAATCACTCCATCAGAATGGGGTATTTTGGCATTTTTCCCTTTTGATTTTTTATTATTTCTAATAAGAACGGTGAGTTCTTTATAATCATCAAATACAAAAGACTTCAGCTTTAATTTAGAGCAAGAATACCCTGGCTAGCAGAAGCTTGGCATGAGGAACAGAAATAAAAAGAACTCTTACTACCCTTTTAAAAATCAAAAGTTGCACCTTATCAGCATAATGACAGCATTATTTAAATAGCTTTCATGTGCCACTTTCACAACATTATTTCTATTAAATGATTGAGAATAAACAACTATTTTCACGTACTAATCTTTTTTTCCCCCAATTAGAATCTCTCTGAATCTCTTTACAATAGTAATTTCATTTCTTCTCACTTGCTTACATCTTAATTAAAATCAGTCTGTGTTGACTTTCATTTTTATAGTATATCTGCCTATTTCACATCACAGCACCTTCATGACCTCCAGAGCATCATGAGCCTTTAATATTTTATTTTGACCTTGTTAAGTTACTGGAACCATCAAAGATTTTTCTTCTTCCCTTGTTATGCATTTTTGTATTCTTCTCAAAATGTAGACTGGGTGTGAAAACACAGAGTTGAGAACTATGTTTCCTTTAAACAATGTATGTTCATTTATTTAAAAAAGAAAATAATTTGTTGCCTTTCCATTTCTTACAAGTATTATCTTATGAACCATAAACTTCAGTATTAATTGAGGATCACTGTGTGAATGATACTTAAAGTTTCCCCAAGCTTCAAGACAAAAAAGTTTTAGGATTTCAATTAAAAAAAAATCATCAATAATTGGTGATTTTAATATACTTTAAAGCAGTCTTCTACACAGGCATCCAAGTTTAAAAAAGCAGAGGGTTAGGGGGAGAAAAAGCTATTTTTTATTAAAGCAGCAGACACAGCTGAAAAGTAAAAATACTCCAAAAAACCTACACAAGCACTTCTCCAGGCCCATAGCAGAAAGCTTGCCTATTTATTGCAACTCCATCACCTGGTCTAATGACAGGCATTATGGAGAATGCTTACAGGACAGGAGGAGGCATCAATTCAGATGGGAAGCAGAAAGCTGCTGAAATATCCCTTCATCCTAACACCTGCAAATTTGTCTTTGGAGCTCACAGGAAAAAAAAATAAATTAATAGGTACACTGGCACATATATTTACATATTTGCCTTGGGTCTGGGTCTTCATCCAAATTCTTGCAGTGTTACCACTCTCACAGACAGGCTCAGACTCATGTAAAGGTTTTGGCACAGTCTGAGTCCTGCTGTCAGAGGAAGCATGATTAAACACTATTGTTTAGCAGTCTTGTATTTTCATTCACCTTCAGTGTAGACCCTTACCTGATCTACAGCCCAAGCTACCTAACCTATCCTTGTTATAGGGAGGGTAGCTGGCATGACTGAAGTCTTAAAGGCAGCTGGGATTCACAGCCACTCTGTACTATGTTCGGATGGTTACAATTGCATGAAGGCCAAGATGCCTAATGCTTAGGAATACTGCTTCATGGAGTCTAGCTGGGAAACATGCTGGATTTGTTGCTTCTTTGAGAAGCAGAGCAGGCACAGCCACAAAGGTCTCTTCATTCAGGCTTCTATTTACATTACAGAAAGTCGAGTCTCAAGTTCATCAATCGTGTACAATCAGTATTTGGCTACTGGGTGGAGGAAACTGGAGGCCGCTGGTGACAAAGTGGGAGAGGTGAATTGTTTGCCAGGAAAAAGCTGAAAAGTTTCAAAAACAACAACAAAAATGTTTTAAAAAAGGAAGATCAGAATGAGTGAAAGTAAAGGTCAGTACTAAGATGGGGAACAGCAAGGGAATGTCTATTTCAAGGAGACTGCAGCATGAAAGAAACCATAGAAACATGCACAGTCCTCTTTAGAGGATAGAAGAGAAAGAAAAGATGCTGTTTGTGATTAAATCAGCACTTCACCTAAGGAAAAGAGTAAAATTAACGGGTTTGCAAGGAGTACAGCTAATAGATCGCCTGGGCATGTGCTAAAGAAGAGATTACAGGAAAGTAAAGTGGAATTCCCAATGGAAGAAATTATAATTTCAGCTTTCTATATGGTGTGCAGATTACCCAAGATCCAAAGAAGCTTACTTTAATTGCTTATCATGCTCACCTTCTTCCCCCAGCCACCTTCAAACATGACAGTTGATAGTCAGAGCAGCTTAAGGTCTGTTACCAAAAGCAAGCAGCTGTATATGAAAAAATATAATACACAGCTCTCCTGTAGATTTTGTTACCAGTGAATGCTAGCTTAGTGAAAAAAGTTGTTCCTAGGCTTCCCTCAGATGGGGCCTGTGACAAGTACCTAATACCATTGAACCTATAATTAGCAACCTCATAGTGGTTGTTGGTTGTTGAGTATACAGACCACAGGCATGAGCTGTGAAGGAAGGCCTGGTCCTCTAGCTGTGAAATCAAAAGAGCAAAAGTCTCCTAAAGTGCAAATACTTGCTTTACCATTAGTTGATAGCTGAAGTCATAGCTCTCCATCCATGTTAGCTCCCAAGCTGTACAAGAGCTATAGCTAACCACCCTGTCATGCCACTGTGTAGGCAGTGCTCATAAATGGCCACTCCAGAACAGAACCAAAATCTGGTCTTTAATGTAGACAGAAGCTCAAGTGAAGACTATAAATGCCACTTGCACATTTACAGAAACATTAAAGAGGCAAGCAGAATGTCTACACTATAAAACTCTTTGGCAGCTTCCTCACATTAAATTTATTTGAACTGCTTAACTTCTTTTTCTCATTCACATGATTTGGTTGGTGTTGAAGCAGAAATGTTACATCACAAATGATCACTTGGAGTAACATAGTCTCAGGTTTTGACAAGCAGCATTCACAAGCAGACGTCCTCCCTCCCCAGGCCTACTGTTACTACTTTGTTTCTACAACACATCTGTGATCACCTACAAAGAATACTGAGTAAGGAAGAAGAACTATCTGTATTTTAAGAAATGTGGGTCAAAGATAGAAGAAATCACCCCTTTTTAAAAGTGAATGAAAATTGCCATCTGCCACTCAATTCTAATTTCCACTACTAGCACTCAGACAATAAAACTTTTTATTCCTATTAAGACAGATTCTAGCTAGTCCTTTGCTTTTCATATAGGCAATGGAAGCTGACCCAATGCTTGGTGAGACCAGAAGGAATCCAAAGGTGTTCTGTGTTACACTGTGTTCAGATGGGCCAGAGTCTGACTATCAACCGATTCAACTTATGCATATACAGCTCAGCTATTAACCCCAGAAGTACTTACAAATTTTCCAAGTACCATCTCCAAGTGCTCAACCCTAACCACATATTTACATGTTACAGACACCAGTGTAAGGATAGAAACCAGGTATATCTTCTGTTGCTACCTCAAAAAACCCAGACAACCCTAACAGTGGTCTCAAACTTGAATTATTTATATGGTCCCAAGATGAACAGGTTTATTACTTGTAGAATGTTTGTACATAAGCAGGTTTTTTCTAAAAAAAGACTTGTTGCTGAAGCTAAAAACACATGTGTAAATATGCTAATCATTTCTAGATTATTCCAAGATCTGAAAGAATTATATGAGTTATGCGTTAATTTGGCTTTAGAAGTTGCCTATGAGATGGACAAACCCTGAACTGTTCCTAAAGATGGCAACACATTACACAATTGACTGTGGCCAAGCATCAAGTCAGTGGTAAAGCTGACTTCTGCAGCATGGTATTCTGCTATCAACCTCATACTTCACTTCCTTTTTCTATTAGCAAAACATATTGTGGTAGTATAACCTTCTGTCTTCTGCGGAATAGAAATAATTATACTATTTGTAAATCTTCATATTGGTAAGTTAAATATAAATTCTACCAAATTAAATTTTAAAGCAAGACTGTTTGGTTAGATCATGCAAACAGTATGCTGTAAGACTTGCTGAATTCTGAGAACTGAAACCACAGCCAGCCAAAATACAGCTGCACACAGTCAGATATGGTGTGTCTGCTAATATTGGAAACTTTATCATGCAGCAGCAAATTTAACTTCTGATTAGTATAGGCAGAGAAGAAATATAGACTAAATGTACTGAAAGAAAAACAAAAACTACTCCAAGGTCATAAGTTATGAAAGCCAAAGGTACTCAGTTATTTTACAGAGTACTTGACAATATTTATTAGTTGTGCTACTGTGGCATTTAAGAGCCCCAAGCATGGGCCAAGGCTCAGCTGTGCTCATCCTTGTAAAAATACAAAACAAAAGATAAACCATAAATTGTTGTAGGCCATAGCTAAGAGTTCATACAAAAGCAGGGTACTGTCAAGTGTCAAACCCACTGACTTTTAATGATGTACACCTAAAGCCCAGAGCTCAGTTCCTTGGCTAGATGTTAAGTTGGTGCTAGATTTACCTGCTGAGCAGCAGGCCACCTGGAGTTGGATGACTTCAACAGGTCAGACCAAGAATGTGCCTGAACTTCCCCTAGTCCCTGCAGTTCAGGCATTTAAACCAAGACTGCAAGAGAGACACATCTGTGAATTCACTAGACAGATCCTGGAGCCTAGAATCAGTAAAGTCAGAGGGGATCCAGAGGTGTGCACTCAGCATCCTTCCTCTGATACTGGAACAGTATGCAAGAAAAACCTTGAGATCTGTGGAGCAAGGAAGCTACACACTTGTTTCAAGTTGGAGACATCCTTCTGTAGCTTACTGTTAAAGAATCAGGTAAGAGAGTCCCAGGTTCCAGTGTGGCCTTTTAAGTTGTTTCTGGTTTTATCTCATAACTCAGATGTAAAAACATACAAATTAAGTATAAAATAAAATCACATTGCCCAAATGAGTACCTTAACTAACAAGCTATGAAGTTGGCTTGACTCTTGCTTATTTTCATTCTGGTCTTGCAACTCTTACATCGGGAACGTGAACACAAGGCAGAATTTCTTCTGCCAGTTTCTTTCAGGTGCTTTTTAGTTAAGGCAATCAGGGCTTGCAGTGTTTGTGTTTTTTGTTAAAAGTGTTGGAATAAATATTTATTTTTAGGACCTGGTTCTTTCTTTGGAGCTGGCTGAAAATGCTGCGGGCTGGAACAGTGACAGAATATGTTGTGTAGGTTACATATGTCATGTTTTAAAAAAACATAGCTGCTCACTGCCTTCTAGATTTATTTATATTTTTCTAGAGTTGTATTGATAGTCAAAGGAGCTTGTTTGCTTTTCACAGAACATATTGCTATGTTTAAGAAGCGCTCTTTCAAATTTTCAATCTGTCACCTCAAATAAAACACTGAGTCACAAGTCCTTTGAACCCCAGAGCTGTTCAGGCTTCTATTTACTTCTTCAGCCCACTAAAACGCCAGGATGTTACTCTCTCAGCCAGTTTCTCATAACTTAAATATTAACTGCTGGTGAGCTAAGCAGCAGGCAGTGGTACTGTTAAGCCACTGCCTTCAATTTCAGACTGCCTCGCTTAAAAATGCACCGTAACTTTTTTGCCTTCCTGCGGGTCTTCAGCGGAGCCAGCCCTCCCGGCGGGGCAGGGAGGCGCACAGACCGCCGCCCACCGCAGCACCCCTAAGACCCAGAGCAGCCACAAGCTCCTCACACCCGCCGCACAGCCCCCCGCGGCGGAAGCCCTCGAGCGACCCGTCACCTGCAGCTTTTTTTTATCTGTATCGGGAATTTAATTGTTCCTAGTCTTGCAGAAGTATTCAAAACATAAGGTGTGTCACAGCGCCCACCAAGGGGCACGTCTAGCACCCCCTGCCCGCCCTCGAGCACCACGACGGGCTGGGGCAGCAGAGGATGCCCATCAGCGGGGCGCGGTGGTCTTTGAACACTCTCGCCCACCTGAACTCCGAGGCGGGAGCTCGCGGTAACCTGCCGGCTGTGGAGGCGCGGGGGGCCGCGGGCGCGCCCCTTACAAGCCAGGAGGGATGCTGCTCCCCCGGCGAGGGAGACGAGCGTGGGGCTGCCCTGTCCCTCGCCCCACACAAAGACACGGCACGGNGTCCCGCCTTCCCCCCTCAGCGCCGCCTGAGGGACATCCGACCCCGGGCAGGGACATCGTCGCCCCCGGGTCAGCGCCCGCCCGGGGTTCGGGGAACGCCGCGGGGCCGGGGGCGCTCGGGGCGGGCCGGACAGTGAGGCGCGCTGCAGACAGGTAGCTCCGTGCTAAAATGGAGGGAGCGGAGAAATGCGGCGCTCTCCGGAGAAACTTACCGGAGGAAACCGACGAGCCGGACAAACTGGAGTTACTGGATGCGGCCATGGTCCCTCCTCCTCGCCCCTGAGCTGCGAGCCCCGCGTCAGTCCCCGCTGCTG